>JACXGI010000045.1:28531-89177 GCA_016801175.1 Esox masquinongy | reverse complement strand
ACGATTTAAAAAAATGTCAGGAAAATCCTACTAGAAAAGCTGAACTTTATTTTTGTGATTAATCAGAGTCACTTTAAATGATGGCAGGTGTGTAATGACTTCTATTTAACATGAGTTTGAATGTTAATTCTGAACACAGCCACATCCCAGTTATAAGAGGGTGTGCACACTTATGCAACCAGGTTATTGTAAGGTTTTTATTTGTCATTTTTCCCCCTTGAAGATTTCAGTTTGTTTTTCAACTGAATTGTTCACATTATAGGTCACATTAAAAGTGGAAAAAGTTCTGACATGATTTATCTTTGTCTCATACTTTTACATCACAAAAACCTGGCATTTTAACAGGGGTGTGTAGACTTTTTATATCCACTGTATGTACTAGTCTTTTATTAAATGTGTTTACAACATTTGTAAATTTATCTTAAAATCTACAAATAGTGAATTACTCACTATCCTCATAGAACCGGGCCATGTGACAAATTTTTGGGAGAAATTAAAATATTTAAAATAATTTAATGACATTTCTATGTCATGAAAATATTATGTCCCAACATATGTGACAGATGTAGCATTTCATTATGACATAATTTTTTTAAGTTGTTGGTTATGTTCACAAATACTTGACAATTCAGATTTAGCAACATATTAAATAGATTATTTTTTGCTAATTCATACTTTTTGAACTCATAAATGAAGTACACCCAGAAATCATACATTTTGGGGTTAATAGTTTCTTATCCTGTGAATGATTTTTACCATGTACTGTGTTAGGTCTATAATACTTGTGAATACTAACATTTCTCAGACCCATCTCTTCCCTCTAGCAACCCCCCAATCATTGAATTAACAGAGGTTTATTTAATAACTTCCTCTGTCAAGTGCTTAATGGATTGTGTCCAGTGCTTTGACATCCAAGACAGTATGACCCCATCCTCATGGCCCTAACATGCTTTCAGTTTGGATAGGTATAAGAAGGTATAGCTTCCACCCTGACTTCTTCACAGTGGCATTAGCACGGTGTGTACTAAACAAAAATACAAATGCAACGTGCAGCAAATTAATTCCCAGTACATTTGAAACCGAGATTCATCTGTGAACAGCACACTTCTCTAGTTTGCCAGTGGCCATCGAAGGTCAGCATTTGCCCACTGTAATTGGATATGACACTGAACCACAGTTAGGTCAAGGGCCCAGTTAGGACAACGAGTGCATAGATAAGCTTCCCTGAGACCATTTCTGACAGTTTGTGTTTTTGTTTGGTCTAGCGGTGCATGTACTGCTGCAGTGTGGATCCAATCTAATGCTTTTTCAACCAAAACTCTCTCCTTCATATTTCACAACTTTCATATCCCTTATAGAACACAATGCCTGGAAAAAAATATATTTTAAAAATAAATTGTTCGGTTGTACAAACCAATAGTTTCATCATCTGTCTCGGTGGCTGTTCTCAGATGATCCCACGGTTAAAGAAGCCGGATGTTGAGATCCTGGACTAGTTTGGTTACACTAGTCTGCAATTGTGAGGCCAGTTGAATTGCAGTTAAGTTTTTTTTTTTTTTGCTACGTTTGTTAACCCTGATAAACAAGACCTTACTTTTCGATTACACTTTTCAGATCTGTAAGTGATGGGTTAGAGCAAAGAGGAAAGCGTGGCATGGGAATTGGGACCGGTTATGCAAATGTCAATTGAGCGAGAAGAGTATTTTGGGGATGCAGCCATTGACTCACTTTCTTAGTTCCTCTCTGTCTTGACTGCTCTGCTCTGGTGACAAGGGCTGAGTGCCTCTGTATTTTTTGACCTCTCTCTCCACACACCACAGTGTTTTCTGTTGAGAGCACAATTGGGAGAAGAGCAAAGGTGGCCCCTCTTCTTTTGCAAATGTTTTAATGGAGGCATCCTAAGATACACTTATGCATGAAAGCACATTAGGCGCACGGCTCAATGTCTGCACGGTAAAGGAGGCATTTGGATCATAGGGACTCCATTTTGAGGTAGCACTTAATTTGAAGTGCATTGCAATTACAATCTTTATAGTGCTGTCATTAGAGAGCTGTCACAGTTTGACAAATTGCAGAAAACAAATTATCTACGAAATGGCAACATCACGAGGTAGCCTTGGTTCAACTACTTGTCTGTTGTCTGGGGGAAGGCATCACACAAAAGGTTTCAAGCCCTAGAGGTGTGGTTAATGAACACAACCTATCTGACAAAATCTATAAAACCGAGGAGCTGATTTTGGACTTCAGAAGACTGAAGACTGCCTCGTAGAGGGTGTGTGAATTGTAACTGCACCATCCAGGCTCCTTGTAGTTGGCCAGATTCCTGCACGCTCAGTTATGGTTGGCACTGGACATGATAAAAATCAGAGAATGTATGTATGTATTATCTAAAGACACTATGGTTTCAGTGGCCTAAATCATGTTTACATTGAGAGATCTTTACTGCAATCTCCCTTTATCATGTCGTACCATATATATTTACATAAATGTTTTGGTCTTTAGTTTTTGCTATTACCCTTTTTTCTGCCCAATGTTTAGATATCTACAACACTGTATTCCAATAGATGATTTTAGATTACAGATTGAGGGTTTGCTATGCTCAAATTGCACAAACTCTGTAAACCTTGTGCTATTTTCTCTCCTCTTTTATGTTCTTTTGAGTTCGTTGTTATTTCGGTATTATTTACTGTAACTGTTAGGATACTTTTGTGTTGTTTTGGTGTTTTTTTGTGCATTTTATTTGGGTCTTGGTCTCTGTTAGTTATTTTTGTGTATCTGTTTGGAGTGTGTTTGTATTGTTTTGTATTCTTTTGGGTTCATTTGGGTGCATGTTCAGAGTACTTTCAGGTAGTTTTGGTTTCTGTTGTGAATTGTTTGCTTTGCTTTGGGTAGTTTGTTTTCATTTGTGTACTGTAGATTAACAGTTTTGGGTGTTTTTGGGGTTATTTTGGGTACTGTATTTCAAGGTCATTATGGGGCTCTTCAGAGGGTGGTATGCTCAGCCGATTGAACCATAGGGGGCACGCTGCCTGCCTTTCAAGAGATTTACACCACTGCGTGTTGAAGGAGTGAAGGTAATTAGAGATGCCAGCCACCCAAGCCGCTGACTATTCACCATTCTACTTCCTGGCAGGCGGTACAGGAGTGTGGAGCCAGGATGAACAGGCAATGAAACAGCCACTAGGAAATAGTAACAAAGGCATTTCACTGTACAGACAAGTCATTTCAGGGATTTGAAAGATGATCATATTCAGAATGACATAAAATAGGGAGTGTAGTTCGTAGTATTATTAAAACATACCTTTTTAAATCTTTTTTTTAAACTACCAATTTTCCCCAAAATGTGTATTCTGTAACAAATGTGCCCTGTGGTTCCTAATTCCCAATGCCATGCCATGTCATGCATTTATTCAGGTGTTTGACAGTGGATATGATGAATTTTAAAATAATTTGGCTTGTTTAAATGTCTGTGTCATTCCTTGTTTTTTTTTCTTGTCGTCCGTCTGTGAGCCACGCTGTCATATCTAATCCTTCTCCCTCCCCTCCTCAGTTATTTGTTTCCTGACGGACGCAGCTACAACCCTGACCTCACAGGCTTGTGTGAACCCACTCCCCATGATCACATTAAAGTCACGCAGGTCAGTGAGTGCGCGTGACCCTGTGTAGGTACGTGTGTGTGTTCGTGTGTGCTGCCTTTTAACTGACCCCAGCGTCTCTGGTCCTACAGGAGCAGTATGAGCTCTACTGCGAGATGGGCTCCACCTTCCAGCTGTGTAAAATCTGCGCAGAGAATGACAAGGATGTGAAGATCGAACCTTGTGGACACCTCATGTGCACCTCCTGCCTGACTGCATGGCAGGTAATCAGAACCAGAGAATTTACAGTAAAATATTAATGAATAAAAGCATAAGAACAATAAGAAAAATTGAGTGTATTTAGGACCTAATTTTGACTTTTTTCTGCAGGGAGTGGGGGGGACTTTATGCATGGGTTACAGAGAAAATATTTGACAGATTTTCTCATGAGAGCCGGTCGGTAAACCAGCGCGTATGGTATTATGGGAATATCTTATCATCCTTTACACCCTGCAGCAACAGGAAATGTGAATTGTTGTTTACAATATTATGAAGGGTCCTTTTTATGTATGTATCTTTTTAATTTAATGTTGAATACCTCAACCAGTTAGCATTTCCTGCTGTGTGGAAAATAGCCTGCAATGGATGCATGCTCAAATGAAGGTATGCCGTCTGTACTTGCCGTGCCTGAGACATGAAATACTGACGCCTCTGGCCTGTACCACCATGTAACTGTCAGACCCACACCATTCATCACTAGACGTTCAGCATTATTTAGCATATCCAAATGGGTTACACATTCCATGGTTCTTATTTTTCTGCATTGTAATGAGCTTTTTTGCAGAGAACATGACTCTGGTTTGAATCTCAGTTCGCCATTACACGGACAGATCCTATTAAACTATCAGCTTCATTCTTGGCATTAAATGTAGGCTGAGTGAAAGTGTATCGAAAACTAAACATCCTGTGCCTTATTTGTCTATTTGAGCGAATGGTACAAACAAGGCATTTCTGTTTCCACTATTAATGTTTTCCTAACAGGAGACCGTATACCTATGACAGTGAATGTTATTTAGTCTTTGAGTTCGTGGTATGTCTGCAGAGAAAGCAAAATTGCCTGTTCAGTCTGTCTGCATCAGATTGGCTAGCCTGGCAATGTTTTTATGTATGTCATTGCTGTCCTAATGAGTCATTAGGGACAGTGCCAGAGCCACTATCGCCCTCCTCCAATTGTGGGACATTTGTGCTACTTTTCCCAAGTAAACAGATACCAGGACACCAGTGTCTGCCCAGAAAACGGGACATCCTGAGGACGTCTACAGGACCGTTACACAGTCTCTTGAAGGTTCCCTGCACATCTAGGATTTTTGTTCACTGCGGACTTATCAATTTTCAGCAGAAACATGCTCACACTCACCTACAAGAAGCACCTCTTGGGAGCTGTTAGAAGTTCTATATTACTGGTGGATTCAGTAGGTTTATTATTTATGATATGAAGAACTCTTTCATACAGCAACTGGTTCTCAGATAACTGTAGATACACATCAGCAGCAGACATGCAATGTATCTGGTGTGCATACTATGAAAATATGAACTTGGTAATGGAAGAGGTACAGTGTCTAGTTTTGGTCTGTTTCAGTTTCACAGTCCTAACCCCTCAGCTGAGCCTGCTCCCTGTGCGGCTGACGTGAAGTTGGTTATGGGTTGACGTTTATGACTAAACCTGTAGCTTTCATTTTTTATGTCTACTGTTTCACCAGTGATTCCCTCAGTTCCATCTAAAGCAGGCCCAGTTACTTTTTTTGTGCGTGTCTTTGCAGTGACGTCATGTGTGGGCTGTGTGAGTCACAGAGGGAACCTCCATTCTCGCATTTGGATGACTTACAACCCCAGATATGTTCCAGTTGAGTCAGGAACGGGGGTTCCCTCGTCATATTATCCTACTCATCTTGTATAACTACTTCTAATTCAAAACAAATGGAAAACATCTGCCGATACTGAAATATTCTTGACGAAATCATTATTTTTATCTATTCCCATCAATTTTATATTAGTTTGTTTTACTTTCCTTCTCTTTTCCGATCAGATCTGGGTGTTGTCTTGCATTTACTGTAGTAAAAGGTGCACCTACACAGCTGTATCGAATCTATGACCAAACCTTGAACGTCAACTGGCTTTGGGATCATCTGCATTTGCTATACAGCCAGAAACACTGGTTCTCGTTTTCAGCCAAAGTCTCAGAGGATGCCTGCGCAAAATGTGTCCGTGGGTGGATAAGCACACGGGGGGCCCGTTTTTAAGGACGGGGGAATTTTTTCTGTAGTGTCAGCGAGGCTGAGTGGCCTCCCACACTAATTAGGATTAGGTTTCCAGAAATGCCTTTGATGCCTTTCGCAAGTCCCCCGACCAGATGGATGCTGTACTCTGTCTTTTGTTCTTGTAAATATCGCCTCCCTTTGATTCAGTAGTTTAAAGAGAGGAAAACCTCATCATGAAAGATGAGGCCTTTTTATTTATTTATTTTTTCAGTGCCGGGTCCCTTTTGCCATCTGCCTTGTGTAATCTGTATTTGTGGCTTGAAGGGTTGTAAGATTGTCAGAATGGCTTATGTGCTTGTGTGCATGGGTTTGCTGTGCTCCAGATCTCTTCTCTGGGGGAAAAGAAGAAATGTCTTACCGAGGCCTGCAGGTTTTGCTGAATGAATCCATGTGTGTCCCAGCTGGCTGCAATTGCCTCTCTTACGTTAGATCCTTCAGCAGAAATGTTTCCTTGTATTTCCCAAAATAGTGCATCAGGTATTGTGAATAGGACAGCAGTGCATGTTCAACTTTTAATAACTTGGCGGGGAAATTCCCCACAACAAGGGTAATGGGACTTAGTGGGGAAGTTTTGCCAGTCCGCGCAAAAAAAAAGTATATTTTCAAGGGTTTGGTGTAATATGAAAGTTACGGGTTATCTTACAATTAGTGTTAGGGATTAGTTTGAAGATGTGGGGTTAGTTTTAGGGCTAGGGAAATTCCTAAAACTAGGATGAGTTTTAGGAATCTTTAGGATGTGATTCCTAAAGAGAGAGAGATTATTATCTCTTGATAATGGGCACATTAATTTATTTTATTGTGCGACTGTGTTTTAGCAAATGTATTGAAACTAGATGGCTGGTCTCTCTGCAGGAGTCAGACGGACAGGGTTGCCCTTTCTGCCGGTGTGAAATCAAAGGTACAGAGCCTATCATCGTGGACCCATTTGACCCACGGAACACGGGGGCCAAGTGCTTCTTCCTGGATCACTTTAGCTCGCCCATGCTGGACCTGGACGATCTAGACGAGGACAGAGAGGATTGCCTGGTCATGAACGGACTGGCCTCCATCCGGAAGGTACTTATCACTATTTACTTTATACTTTCAATATGGTACTGTATAGCTCACTTGGTAAAAATAATGGCGCTTAAAATGGCTGGGTTGTATAATATGATTTCTGCACATGGCCAGTATGACACTGTTCAATTTGGAGGAGAGCATCCGCTAAATTAAATATCAGGATAAAAACAAAGAAAGTTTGACTTGCATTCTGGGATGTCTGATGGACTTCATTTAGTCGATCTGGCTTTTTCTTTGTTAAACTCATTCAGAAGTTGAAAGAAAGTCTTCAATTTCAGGGAAATTATAATCTTAAGGGCAATGCACTAATTGCAAGTTGCAATGGATGAGTGAATCTGTCTAAATACTAAAATGTGATGGCAAGTATGTCCCAGTCTCCTGATTAGAGAAAACCCGTAAGACGTACTTTGGGTCTGTATGGCTGGTAGTATATTTTCTCTTAAGGCTTTACAGTAGGGCTAGTTTACTACAGACCTGGAGGAGCAAAAATATGTATTCACTGTCACCTTAAAAAAAAGTGACTTATTCAGACCTGGGACACCAGGAGAGTGCAATTAGCAGGTAGAAAAAATACCTGAATTATTTTTGTTACCCTAGAACTTGAGTTAAAGCTTTTCAGCAGCAACCTGTTGTCTGATGAAGGTCTAATTTTGTAAAAATATTTCAAGAGACAGACCTTGAAAGACACTCTGTGAGGTAACATTTAATAATCTTTTCAAACTCTGTCTGAAGGCTCACTTTTCCTCTGTTGGCTTAAGTGGAATCTATTTTTATATAAGAGACAAAGAAAATAAAAGAGCTGTCTACGGCTGCCCAGTGGCGACTTCCAACCTCTTAGCAATATTGAGTCTGAGAAGAAAAAGACATTTCGTCAGTTTGCTTTTTGCAATTGAATCATCGGAACATGATTTTTCATAATGAAACAAATCTGCCTTCAAAAGGAAGTTTTAGAAATGTGTCTTATTCTGAGGGGACACTTGTAAATGTCAAGCTGATGTTTGATTATTGTACTCTGCAAAATGATGTGGCATTAAGAAACTGCAGGCCTTTTAGGCTTCAATTACATACTATTATATTATTAATGTTTTTTATGATGTAAAAACAATGATATAACATCCTGACATGATTGATTAAAACTGGTTTTAACATAATCAAATAATTTGCAGCCCCTGTAACAGTGCTCTTCACGTGTTGTGTTTTGTTCAATGTTTGAGGACTTCAGAATTTGCTATCAGTCAGGTATTTATTTATTTAGGAAATTTAAGTCTGGCGCTCACTGACTGGGGCAATTGTTGACCTATGTTACAACAATGTATCTACAATGCAAAAGTCCCAACAACACTGTACGTGATAGAAAATACAGAGAAATCTCTCTTGCAAAACAGTTGCAGTTCATCATCGTTGCACCCACTGTACAAAATAATACATAAAACGCTTTGTTGCCACTACAGACTGCAGACTCCCACAAGGCTAGGTAACAACCTACAACCAGGATAATACTTGATACATTTTCTTAAAAGATATTAGCTAAGGAAACACCACATGCACTGTATAATATTTCCAATATATTCAGACAAACTACTCTGCTCAAAAAAATTAAGGGAACACTTAAATCACACACCGCATCTCGATGAACGAAACATATTAAAGATCAGAATCTTTACTGTACATTGTGTAATTAGTTGAGTACAAAATTACGTAACAGCGGTCAATGGAAACCAAAATCACCAACCGACTCAGGTCTGGATTCCAACTCTTACCGAAAATCAAAGTAGACATTTGAAATCACAGGCTGTTCCAACTTGCATTCATTTAATCACGGCAACTCATAATGTGTCTCAGTAGTGTGTATGGCTCCACCCCGCCTGTATGCACTCCCGACAACATCTGGGCATGCTCCTCATGAGACAACGGATGGTGTCCTGGGGGATCTCCTCCCAGACCTGGATCAGGGCATCATTGAGCTCCTGGACAGTCTGTGGCACCACTTGTGGTGTTGGATGCACCGATACATAACGTCCCAGAGGTTCTCAATTGGATTCAGTTCTAGGGAACGTGAGGGCCAGTCAATGGCATCAATGTCTTTGTCATCCAGGAACTGCCTACACACTCTGGCCACATGAGGCCGGGCACTGTCCTGCACCAGGGCCCACTGTAAAATCTGACGATGTGTCCGAAAATTTCATCCCAGTACCTAACAGCAGTCAGGGTATTGTTGGCTAGCACGTGGAGGTCTGTGCGACCCTCCAAGGATATGCCTCCCCAGACCATCGCTGACCCACCACCAAACCGGTCATGCTGGATGATGTTGCAGGCAGCATAACATTCACCACAGTGTCTCTAGACTCTTTCACATCTGTCACATGTGCTTAGTGTGAATCTGCTCTCATCTGTGAGGAGAATGGGGCACCAATGGCGGACCTGCAAATTCTGGTGTTGTCTGGCGAATGCCAATCGAGCTGCATGGTGCTGGGCTGTGAGCACAGGTCCCACTAGAGGACATCAGGCCCTCATGCCACCCTCATGGAGTCTGTTTCTGACAGCTTGGTCAGAAACATGCACACCAGTAACCTGCTGGAGGTCATTTTGTAGGGCTCTGGCAGTGTTCCTCCTTTTCCTCCTCACACAAAGGAGCAGATACCGGTCCTTCTGCTGGGTTGATGCCTTTCTATGGCCCTGTCCAGCTCTCCTCGTGTAACGGCCTGTCTCCTGGTATCTCCTCCATGCTCTTGAGACTGTACTGGGAGACACAGCAAACCTTGTGACGGCACGTATGGATGTGCTGGAATGCCTGTGAAACCTGATTGGGCTGCAGCTACCGCCTTCTGCTACCTGTAGTGACAAGGACACTAGCAAAATGCAAAACTAGAGAAGAATCAGTCAGGAAGGATAAGGCAAGAGCAATTGCCTGTGGCAACCACCTGCAAAACCAATCCCTTTTTGGAGGTTGTCTTGCTGTTGCTTCTCCAGCAAGCAAGTTTATTTATATAGCACAATTCATACACAGAAATTCAATGTGCTTTACAAAGAAAAAGAGAAATACAAAAGTACAATAGAATAGCAACAAATACTACAATAAGAACAGTAAACAACAATAAAACATCATAATAATTAAACATTGAATAAGAAAATAGAATAAAAAACAATAAGAAACATAACTAGTAGATTCCGTAATAGATTCATTGAGGAAGCTTTAAAAGCTGTAAGGCTAAACAGTGTGGTTAAGTTTAAACGCTCAGACAGGCGTGTGAAAAGAGAAGTGTTTTTAACCTGGATTTAAAAATTGATACATTTGGGGCACGTCTAAGATCTGGTAGTTTGTTCCAGTTTTGAGCAGCATAACTGCTAAACGCAGCTTGGCCATGTTTAGTTTGGACTCTGGGTTCTACTAGCTGACCTGTGTTCATGGATCTATGAACACTGCTGGGTTTATACTCTTGAAACATATCAGAAATGTTTTCGGGGCCTAAACCATTCATTGATTTATAGACTAAAAGCACCACTTTAAAATCTATTCTGTAACTGACTGGAAGTGCACCTGTTGTCACTTTCATTTGCACCAAAACAAGTGACATTGATTGACAATCGCTTATGCTTCCTAACTGGACAGATTGATATCCCTGAAGTTCAATTGACTTGGTGCTATACTGTGATGATTACGTGTTCCCTTAATTTTTTTTGAGCAGTGTTGTATCAATTATGTATTCCTGCTGTAAGAAGTATTAAAAATCATTGCCCTGCCAATGACATGCCTTGGTGGCACTGTAACAAACCTCTACTAAAGTTGCCAACTTTGCATGCTCATTCCCTGTATTTGACCTAAAGTCTTGTAAATTGGTACATATTCAGGGAATATTTTTGCTGTTGGGACCCTGCTGGTGCTTTTCTCAATTTGTGAAATGCGACTCTGATTACGTTTGGCATGCATGCTCAAGGTTATATATCTAGCTAATGTATGTCCACATTTGTCCACATGAGGGCACAGTTGTACTGGATAACCATCCATATGACGCTGGTGCATCTGTGAACATACTGTGGCAACCACCTGCAACCACCTGAGTTTGTCTCAACTCAGAAGTAGTTTATTAAGGCCTATAATTGATAAATATTGAATCCTGCACAACGGTGCTTGCAGGTTTAATAATAATAATAATAATTATTATAATTATTATTACATACTTTTTTAAATGCCAGATTTACAGATTCAAAGCAGTACTAGCCATTTCATGAAACCTTCACACTGTGCCAGGAAACTAAATAATCCTATTCAATGCCACAGACTCTAGTGATTGAGAGGCTAATGCTACAATTAGCTGATTAGCCACAGAGTTAAGTGTCGTCCAAACCCCTGAAGACCAAGTCTGCCTCAGCACTTAACTGCTCTATTTAATGCCCTTTGGAAATTGAACTTTTCTCAATTCCTCTTTTGTGTTCCCAATTTGCAAGAAGTCAAAATAGCAAAGAAAGAAAATGTTTTATTAGACAATAATGTCGTGTGACATTGACAGAAGGAGAGAAGCTTGTTACTTTTGAGGAACGAAAAGCTGTGAAAAGAAAGGCTTTTTTGTTTATCATGCAAATATAGCTCAGATATTATGGCTCAGACATTCACATACACTGACATTTGTCTAAATATTGATTTCCCAGACGCCTTTGCTGGGTTATGAAAAAAAAAACAGAAATTTATTGATTGATATTAGCGTTGTGGCTGACTTTTGCAGACAGAGATTAAGCCTAGTTCAGGATTAAAAGAAATATCACAGTGGAAAGGATGAAGATCCCTTCATGTTTCACACGCTCAGTCTTAATTTATAATTAATTAAATGTAAGCATTTTTTGCCAACAATCTACGCTCAATACCCCACAATAAAAAAGCAATGACAAAGAATTGTGTTTAGATCTGGGTAAGGTTATACTGAAATTGCAATAGAATTTTCCAGGAGCAGAAAGGGCTACATCATTGTGGAATGGAGGTAGTTTGGAACCACCAACACTCTTCCCAGAGCTGGCCATCTGGCCAAACCAACTGGGCAAGAAGGGCCTTAGTCAGGGAGGTGACCAAGAACTAAATGACCACTTAAACAGAGCTACAGAATTCCTCTGGGAGAATCAGCCAGAAGGGCAACCATCTCTGCAGAACTCCGTCGATCAGGCCTTTTTGGTAGAGTAGCTAGATGAAAGCCACTCGTGAGTAAAAGGCATATGACATGCCGGCTTAAGGACTCTGAGAGCATGGACTCTGAATTGAGCTATTAGACCTGAGTGCCAAGCTCTACGCTGATCGAGAAACCAGTTACCGCTCACCACCTGGCTAATAGCATGCCTGTGGTGAATTGTGGTGAGTGGTAGCATCATGTTATGGGGATGCTTCTCAAAAGCAAGCACTGGGTGACTGGCCAGGATTGAGGGAAGGTTGAATTTACTGTAATACAGAGAGTCCTTGAGAACCTTATCCATCTCGCACAGGACTCAGACTTGGGCAAATATTCATCATCAGCACAACAACAACCTGAAACACACAAAACAACACTGGAGTGGCTTTGGGACAAGTCTGTAAATGTCCTTGAGTGGCCCGACCAAAGCCCTGACTTGAAAGCCATTGAAAATCTGTCGGGAGACCTGAAGATCGCAGTTCACCGACGCTCCCCATCTGAACATTGCTTGAGAGGATCTACAAGGAATAATAGGAAATCTTGCCCAAAACCAGGTGTGCAAAGCCGGTAGAGGCATACCCAAGTCTTACAGTTGTAGTAAAGGGTCTGAATACTTAAGTACATGAGACTATTTAATTTAATTTAAATGGCTATTTAATCATTTCACTTTGTCATTATGGGATATTGTGTGTTGATTGATGGCATATTTGTTTATTTTATCAATTATAAATTTGGTCTATAGAAGTTGAAGTGGTCTGAATACTTGCCGAAGGCACTATAAATCTAATTTGCGTGTGTTTCAGTGTTTTTTAAAGCGGTGTTTTTCACCATATCTTTATCAGCAGTGTGCTGAATGGCCAAACTCGCCCGTTATCTCGCCAAACTCCTCCCCTGTGGCCCAGAGGAGGAAAGCCCACGCAGAGTCCCAGAGCATCCAGCACCTTAGCCTGCCCCCCGTACCTCCACGCCTGGACCTTATCCAAAAAGGTGTCATTCGATCCCCCTCTGCAAGCCCCTCCAGCTCTCCAAAGGTAGGTTCAGGGTGTGGATGTTTCTCACCATGGTGGTTGGTACTTACAGTATCTGTATGGTTGGGAAACAACCTATGCTTAATAGACACATGTACTCCTAAATCTCTACCTGATACGGGTTCCTCTCTAGGTTTCTTCCTAGATTCTGCCTTTTGGGGAGCTTTTCCTAGCTACTAGGTTTCTGCCAGGTGTCTATAATGCAATTTGCAACAACTGTCCTTAAAAAGGCTTTATAAAATACAGATCATTGATGGGGATTAATTGAAGCCTGCTTTATTACTTTTTATTTTTATGTCATGTCTGCTTTCTACAGTCCTCTCCAGGGATGGACCGAAAGCAAAACAAACCTCTGCCCGCCCCCCCACCCCCCCAGAGGGACCCTCCGCCCCCCCAGAGGGACCCTCCGCCCCCACCACCTCCTGAGCGTCCACCGCCCATCCCACCAGACGGGCGTGTTTCCTGGGGCTCCGCTTCCAGCGGCGCTGTGCCTTCTGACCCTGTGCTAGCCACTGAAGCCTGGTGCCCCAAAGAGACGCCCATGGTGGACCCCCACAGGACCGCTACTGGGTCTGACCGCTCCCCCAAGCTGGCCCACTCCGCCCCCTCTCATGTCAACGGAAGACCGCTTAGCTTCCCATTGCCAGATGCTGACGTTGGGCGCTCGCAACCCAGGACAGAGGCTTTCATGGAGTGTCCCAAGGTGAGCATCTATAGAATTTTTATTAGCATCTATTGCTAATCATGTAACCCCTTGGGATTTTGCTTTCCTGATTTGAAGTTGCTTTCCAGGAAGAACAACAAAAAATGTGCTCCCACTTTCATGTAAAATATTTGAAAATAGTTTTGTACATTCAGCTGTGTCATTGGACTGATTTCTGTGTACCGTTTCGCCGGTCAGTTGTGATCTTTAATTCATCGACCATCAGCTTCACTGTGACAGTGAAGTGTACAGATGTGGGAGTTGGTTGGGCTGCTTTCCACAGTAACAGTGGTTGAAATTGTGAAGCCTCTTTTGATTGGAACCTTTTTTGCGGTAAGAGAGTGGTGATTGTGGGAAATTCTGAGGATTGCATGGATGAGTAGATTTCGATTTGAAATAGGAGATTGCATAATCACAGATTCCTCGGCTGATTATGGCTCAACTGCCTAACAGGTCTCTATGCTGGAAAAATATTGATTTGAATGAAAATAGTCAAAGAATACAAATCAACTGGAGCTCCAGTGCCCAAAACCATTAAGGTTGAAGTGTCTGGAAGTCTTAATTTTCTCTTAATTTGGATGTACGCTCTCTTAATACTTTCAGTATCACTCAATTCACTTCAAGCAAAGCACTTCTGCTCCCTCACATCTATTTAAACATGGAGCAAAACATTACCTTTTTGTTCTTATCTGTTACTTAGCAACTACTGCCCTGTTCACACTATTCTTACATTTTGGCTGTACACAACGTAATTGTTTCACTATCTACAGTACCACTGAAGTGACTTCTTGCAAGTGTTGTGTACTAGCTAATTTAGTCAATTTATTTATGTCTTATTGAATGCATTGTATTGGAACATACAAAAGGTTCTTAGTGAAAGGCTTGATGAATTTGAACAGTTTTTGATTTTTGCTTTCTCTTTTTCTGTCTTTCCCAAACACATAAATTTTCAATGAAGCATGGTTTTATCATTATCCCAATATTTTTTGTAGTACAGAATAAAATGCCAGTATCTAGTCAATTGAGCCGGCTAACCCCTTAATCTGTAGCCTGATCAGCTATTTGCATATTCATCAGAATCTGTGATTTACAGAAATGCACTCCCCACTCAGTACAGTAAAGCAGCTTTCATTAGCCCCGCCAGCTTAAGTCAGTCTGTGCACTGTTTGCTGAGTCAGGCTAATATGGCTGTGGGTATTCCATCTCTTGTGTGTTCCACAATGGATCATTTTTGCTTCATAATTAACTTTAAAAGCTGTTGCAGAAAACATTGTCTCAAAATGATTTGGAAGTGACTTTACATTTATATCCTTGTTAAAACAGGATCACATGGGTAGATTAAATCATTGCCATAGCAACTGCTGGCTCAATCATAAGGTCACTCAGACAGCTTTCCTTATGGATCACGGGTTCTCTCTGTACAGCTGAGCCACTTTGCTGGATGGATATACTAGGGGTAAAGGCTTAATTCCAATACAGTTGTTTGGCAGTTGTCCTTACTTTTCTCAAAATGTTCCATTTGAAATTTGTGTCCAGTTTTGAGGTAAAACCTCACACCTCTTTTTCCTTTACTCCTGCAGTGTCTGGAATTGTAATATTCCCTTTCGCCTTTGCTCGCCAATGCTTAAATAAAGAAAGATGCTTGTCTGTTCTCTCTTTTAATCTCTATTTACCACAACCCTATCTGCTAGCTTCCCGTCATTGACCTGGTCTGGATGGCATCTAGATACTGCGTGACCCATGTAGGTTTCTTAGGCTGTGTTCCGGCTTGCCTGCCTTGCCTTGTCAGGTTTAATAATGCCAATTACTGGGCACTTCAAGCTTTTAAAAGGATTGTGTGTAGAAAGCAACATTCAGACGAAACAGTAGATATGGTTGAGAGTAGTCCACCTTTAGCCAGTGTTGCAGTGCAGCATTCAGGCAATGTCTGGCTTAGTCAATTGCATTTATTCTGCAGTAATTTTTATCATTTTGACAAATCTGCGTTTGTGGCCTGGGTGCGTCCAGCGGTCTACGTCACCGCCTCCAATCATGTAATGCTGCAGCATGGTTTAATTTTTTTTTAGAAAAAAACAGTCCCCTCTGTCATTCGACACCCACTGTCTTTGTCAAACGAAGCATGCTATGGTAAAAGAAAAAAAAACATTGTAGTAGAATGTATTGCCTAAAGTCAGTTTTGATTGCCTTAAAGTCAGTGATTCAGCATTGACCCCAACAGTAGACTGTAAGCACACGTCAATGGGTTAGTACTCCAACAACTATGGGTGGAAATCATTGCGTGCTGTGGTCGGTGAGATGGTCAGTGCCCGGGTGGTTGTCTTCCTGGGACATGACAACCTTTGTTTTGGAAAGGACTGAAGAGCAGATGGATGGTTTTAGATGTAAGGGACTGTGCAGTCTGCAGTTTAAGGTAGGGTTGGCTATCAAGAACCGGTTCCAAATTTCCAAGAACCGTGAATTCGAAAAGACACGTGCATTTCGATTCTGCTTCGCTACCTAACGTTTGCATTTCAGTCGCACATTTCACTGTCCATAAAAGTGACACTTATCTGCCAGCATCTGCTACGTGGACGGTGGACCTAATGTCACGTAATTCCTTGAAGTACGTCAACAAAGCAAGCACGTGAGAACGGAGAAGAGACACTTCTGTTTACATCCTGGGCCATGGCTGGCCACAGCAAACGCTCGAAAGTTTGGCTTAGCTTTACAAAAAATGTTAATCACACATCAAAATGTAAGGCCTGAAGTAAAAATATTTCGTGACAGGGAGGAAGCACTTCCAATATGTTGAAGCATTTACTTCAACACGGCGTGAATTTGAACGAATGCATATCGTGTTCGATGTGTTGCGGTCTCCCAGTTCCAGCCACAGTAACGTCCCAGATACAGCAAACAGTAGCAAGGTCTCACGCTCAGGTACACAAAACACAGTAGGGCTGTAAGTCGTCCTCTGTAATACTATTCAAATTGCGTTCCTTATTATTTTTAATATTGGAGTTATATTCGAATATTAAAACTCAAATTTAGCACATCAACTTATTGTCACTTCGACATCAATAGCAACAACTGCGAGCTAGCCAAGTGGTGGGTACTGGGCTAAGGCGGGAAAACTATCCTGGGTTATTGGAAGTAAGTTGTTATTTCAGCATTTACCATGGTGTGATATCTTAGCGAACAAAATCACAATTACAGCTCTGAATTTAAAACTTGGATTGCCTAACTTCATTGCCTCTAACCGACAAATGTCCTGGTCAGAGTCTGTTCACTGAGAACGTTTTGAAGCTAAATCTGCAGTATCCATCCAGCATTTAGACATAGTATATTTACTTTGTTCTTGTGCACTTCATACTATTGTTTCAGTCCTGTCTGTCGTGTGTCTATCTCTTGGTCTGTCTGTCTGCAGCCTTTCTCGAACGGTCTCAATGTCAGCGACGAATACGACGTCCCTCCTCCCCGACATTCTCCTCCGTTGCCTAGTCTCACCAGCAGCCATAAGTAAGTCTATCACCACAATAAACATGCACAACTCTCTATTGGCAAGATTTGTTTGCACACATGCAACAATTGTCTATGAACGGAAACTGCACTTATGTTCTCAAACAAGGGGTACGATCAGTTCCATTTTCTGTGCAGTTTGTGTTTGTGAATTGAATCCTCATAAACCTTTTGTTGAACCTTTTGTTAATTTTTCATTTCAATTAACTTCTTGATTGGACTGGGTTGACATAGGAAATGACTCCAACCAATGTTACTGGCTCAGAGTTGGGAAATCCATCTGATTTCAGGCCTTTCTATCCTCTCCACTCTTGCACTCTTTTATTCAGTTGAAACACTTGGCCTTGTGCTATTGGTTTGACATGATGGCTGTAGGTTCCAGTCATGATTGAGAGTGGTTCTGTGATTGTTGGCTGCAGAATGTTCCATTCCCTTTTGGCTGATAAATTGATTTGATTTGGATTGTATTGCCCAGTGGATGTTAGGGGCAATAGTTCAGTAAAGATTCTGTATCATGTTGGCTTTTGAACATTAATAGTGAGGCCACAGGGTGAAACTGCCTTTCTAGAGTACTTTGATTTGGAAACACACACACAAACAAATAGGTTGTTTCTTACATAAGCACAAATTATTCTGAATCTTCCTGTTGATTTTGTGTGTCAATGCTCTGTCAACAGTTTCAGAATAGTCGTCCTTAGGCATTTGCAAGTGCATTTATCTTAGTGCCTGTCTTCGCATATCTGTGGCTGGCTAAATGAAAATTAATTCATAATTCAAATATATTTGTTGTAGTAGCAGCGACAGCAAAGCCATACTTGGCAGCTCAAAGTAAATACAGACAAGTAAAGATATTTCAAAGACCTTGAAAAGCAAAACAACCATCAATAAAAAAAGATGAATGACACAAGTGTAGGTCTGGACTACAAAGTTCGGTGTACTTCAAGGCTCCAACAGATGAGTCACATTCAAGGCTTTAGACAGCTGAAAACACATTCTTCAGTGAAAAAGGTCTGCAATCATTCATCTGTATGGTGGCAGAAGCACAAATTTATTCAATTTTCGAGAGTTTTGGAGACAAGTGAGGTTGAATATAACTAAGAGCAGATATTCCTAACTCAGAATAAGGCAACCCTGAGATCGGGTCTGATATCTTCTACGTTTGTATGTTAGGAATGACGTGCGTTACAATGGAAGTTTTTGTAAGACATAAAGAATAAAATTATGTGTGCTGAACCAGTTGCCCATAATAGAGAGTAGTTTGCTATGATAAACTGCGTCCAGTGGCTTAAATAACATGGCATTTTCGGGCCCTTTAAATAATGTCAAATTAATTATTTTATTATTTTCTACTGTTTAGTGACAGTCATAGATAAAAAGCAAAATTTGAATCTTAATTTCCTAAATAACTCAACATGCTTTTTAAAGGATAGCTTTAAGTTAGTCGAGAAGCCCAGACTTTTAAATCTGGGGACATGAGCAATGGTGTCACCATCTAATGTACACAGGCTAGAAGAAGGCAGAAGAAGCTCCAGAAGAGCCAGGTCTTCTGAATACAGGGGTGTGTTGTTTATTTATACATAAGGTCAATGTGGGAAATAATGGTGATATCAAGACAATCTGACTCTTTCACAATGATATGACTTATGACCCACGCACATTGTAGATTATCTTTGAATCAGTAACAAGAGGTCAAAAGCAACTTTGAGTTTTGCTGAAATTCTCAGAATTTATCGCTGCCAGTACATGCCAATGAATTGCATTTACGTTTGGATGAAGATTGAATCACTCCAATGTTGGCAGATGTTAACAAATTCATTTCTTAAAGGACTTTTTCCCGAGAAAGTCTAAAGCCATTCCACTATAAAAAAATTAAGTTCTCTGCCTAGGCTGCCAATACAAATTCATAGTATTTCTGTTAAGTAGGATAGCATTTTATTATACACTAGTTTTATACTTGCAGGTTGTGTACATATGATGTCATGTAGTTTATGACTAAAGATAAAGCGCAGTGGTTTTCTTACTGTTAAACCCTGTATGGTTTTTAAATATAATCGATATGCTTGGTCTCCCAGACCCCTCAACCCCTTCAATACAGTCAGCTTGGAGAGAGCCAGAGGAACGACAGAGCGAGTTGATGATGAGTATAAGATCCCTTCATCCCACCCGGTGTGCCTATCCCAGCCTCCAGTCTGCATCTCTGTGTGGATCCCTAACAGGTAGCAATACAGACGGCATATCCCAAATGGCCCCCTATTTCCTAAACAGAGGAGGATGTTTAACCAGGGAAAACAGGGCTCTGGTTACAAATAGTGCATTACGTAGGGAATAGGGTCCACCCTTGGGAATAACAAAAAAAAACCATCAAAATATACATTGGTTCAAGCTTGTAGGAGTAATATTAGAAAGAATGAATGACTGGATTAAGCTGGATTGTTTCTATTTGTCAGCAAATATGAACCTGTTTTATTGTACAGCAACCAACTAGAGGGCTGTGCAGTATAATCCTCTTAGATGTAAAGTCCCCTTCAATGGTGACTGTAGGTATAAAGTATTCAACATTGAACTGGGTTTTTATGGTGTTGCAAGGGTAATGTTGTTTATAAATCAGCTTCTGTTCAGCCAATTTGCTTTGTGATTGTTGCAGCAGACAGCCCTGCTTCTCTATCACTTGGATGATGCTGGGGTATAGGGTTACAATATCCACAGCCATTGAAGGCCTGCGAGTCCTGCCTTAAGCTAATTCGCTGATCAAACAGTCTGTCAAGCTGTGGCGTTCCATCTTTCTAGGACAAACATACATTGATTTAACAAATGAAATTACAACAACTCAATAACAATTTGTAGATGTGAAGCCACTTTATGCTCAGCAGAAGGATATGAATGAGAATGAAAGCTGAGATCATGACAAATCTATGGAGTCGTGAGTGAACACTGTTGTACGTTTGGACAGTGCAAATTAGAAACAAATAAGAGGAACCAGGAAATGAGGCAGATTTTCCCTGACCACCATTTATTTAAAGAATATCACTCCAATAAGGCAACTAACATTGTATTGTATAACAGTGGTATAATTTGATACTAACAAAATTTTTCATCATGATGAATGTCGTTATTTTTTTGGATTCACAATAGTACCGTATAAGGCATTTATTATGTTGTCCTCATGGCCCCTTCATTGAGGTATCTTTACATAAGACCATTCACTTATAATTAATATTCAAGACACTAAACAGTCTCAGTTGATGTATGGACAAACAACTATTAAAGAAAACTACTGTATTTATTTTTTATTTTTTCTCTTTTCAGAAATCTTGAGAATGGCTCATCAGAGTCTTCAGCAGAGGAAAAGAAGCTCAAGCCCTCTGAGAATGGTAAAGATGAAAGCCTGTTCAGCAAAACTTGATACAGTATGTGTGGACAGCTGCCAGACAGCACCACCAAGTGGTGATGTCAAGTTCTGTACTTAATTTTGTTGGCTCTGCAAATTACCGAGTGTTGCTTGTGAAAGAAATTCAGGTTGACACTTGTTAATGCTAAGGGCTCATTTTTGTCGCTTTCATCATTAACCCCATGATTTGATACAAATCCCTTCTGGTGTCCGTGTATTGGCCGAATCAACCTCAGTGGACAGGGAAAGGGGATATCCCGGTCTAAAATAACGTTTTGGCGCCGTGTCTATGGGCTCCTAGCCTGCCATTTCCGTTCACGTTATAACCTATCCTTGTGTTTCTCAGGTTGCCAATTTGAATCAGGAGCATTGCTCTCGGGGGCAACTCGCGCCGCTCTCTGCCCATATCACAACAGGACGCCCTCTGACTACGACATTCTACTTCCCCCTCAAGGTAGCAAGCCCTTCACCCACCCCTCCTCACCCCTGCCAGTTTGTCTGTCTCAGGACTGTGCAGGTTTAAGTCTTTTTGTTAATTTTGGAGCCAAAAAAAAAAACGTAGCAGAAATACTACGTCAGGGAAGTTAACTCTGATCCTGGAAGCCCAAAATACTTTACGTATTTACATACGTTTTTACTTGCGAAATTAATCTTAATTACTCTGATTTGGAGAGGATGAAATACAGAAGTGTTACCGACATTGTATGTTCCCGCGAAATTGATCTTAATTACTCTGATTTGGAGAGGATGAAATACAGAAGTGTTACCGACTTAGCAATACCTTTCCACAATTTTAATATTGTCACTATGAAATTAGTTTTGTACTTATGGAATGTCACAAGTCAACTGACATGAAATTCTGTTACATTTTGTTACACGTGAAACTGACTAGATGCTCAACCATAATCATTCTTTTTTAATTCTTTGTTCATAACCATGTAGGTATGAGGTGGGAAGTTGCTGTACCAGTTAAGTCGTTAAAACCAATCAGAGGCATTCACATGCTTTTAACTCGTTGACAACAATGATTGGCTAATAGCCAACATGCTGCATCAACCATTAACTAAAAGTAATGTGTTCATGCTGGTTATCAATTATAATATAAAAAAACTAAACATTACAAGACCTTGGGACTAGAAGATTCTATCTACTCAAATTACAATTCTAAGAAGCTGAGCATCTGGGTTCTGCTGGGTTTGGTTTGGTTTCATGGTTGGAGCATAGCATACTATAACTACAGCAATGGCAGTGGCAAATTATATGATAAATACACTTGATTAAAAAAAACAGTGGTGTGCTGCTTTGTTTGTTGATTTAACAAAGAGCTTTGATTCAGTTGACCACAAGCTCTTGCTTGCCTGACTCAGAAACAATGGTCCCAGTGAAGGCGCTTCACAATTGTTTTTGGAATTGCCTTGCAGAGAGACCACAACGTGTCTAGCCTCCTATAGACGTGTCTCGCAGGGATCCATTTTTGCTCTTGTGCTGTTCTCAATTTTGATTAATGACCTAGGAAATGGGATGTTTGGAGGAATAGCTGTTGTTTGGCTGCAACTAATGGGGATCCTAATAAAAATCAAATAGCAAGTTGTATTTGTATGCAGATGATACAGTCATTTACTCAAATGCTCCTTCTCAGTTTCAGGGCTGTTAAAGAGCTTCAAACTGTCTTTCAGTCACTGCAAGACCCCCTAAATGGTCACAAACAGGATTTGAATGCATACAATAAAACCCCAAATTAATTAACTTTACAGAGCTTGCTCTTTCTCATCCAAAGGCACTTCTATTAGGAAGGTTTAATCCCACAAATACCTAGGTGTACAGTTACAGTAGATGACATACTGTCCATTAAAGTTTATATGGATTATGTTGTGAGGACGCTTAAAACTGAAATTGGGTTTTTATTTCCGTAAAATAGCTTGCTTCCTATTCTAAGCAAAACGGAAAAGACGTTGTTCTCTCTATAATTGATTATGGTGACTTATTGTTTATGCATTCAGCCACTTCTGTGTTGCTGAGACTGGACTCTGTTTATCATGCTTTTCTATGATTTGTTACAAATGCTCAGTCACTTTGGAGCTTGCTTCATATGCATGGACAGTTACAGTGTTCATTTCCAAAGCTCTTCTAGGTGAACTCCCACACTACCTCTCCAGCTTGCTCATCATCATCACTATCAGTTAACAGACAAGATCTACAAAATAGCTGGTACTTAATGTCCCCAGAGCCTTTACTGAGGCAATATTGCCCTTTTCTATTGTGCCCCAGGGAATAGCCTACAATATATGCTACGGCTCAGTGTGTTAGTATATCTCAATGGTTTTCTAACTCTGATGCATGACTTTGTTCAGAGCGTAAATGTTTTCTGGTTGTTGTGTGTTATATATTGTATAGATTGTTGCTGCTTTCTTGGGCAGGTCTCCCTTTGAAAGAAATACTATTTTTTAATGGGTTGTTCTTGGTTAAAGAAAGGCAAATTAATAAAGTGAATGACTAAAATAAACTAATATTTAATATAATGTCACAGGATACATCTTTTGAAATTTATCGTGTCACATTGTCATAAAACATGACATGTTTTATCAATGACCAGGGTTGTGCTTAAGTATCTCAGTCTTATGTTGTAAATACATTAGTCACTGTCAGTAAAGAATAAGGTATTTACATTCGCAAGGGGTGTCAAACTCAAAAGAGTTGTATGTTCCCGGGTTTACATTCCTTGAACCTGATTGGGTCAGTTGATGTAATTGATAAGGTATGAACTCCCCTCACATGGTATTCAAGGTGCATCACATGCATTGCAAGAGAATAACAAAAACAGCAGACACATGGCCCTCCAGTAGCTACATTTGGCCAGTATTAAATCTGATCATGCTTTGTCACTATGCCCCACTTAAAGGTTATTTACAGTTGTGTAGACATGAATGCGGTAAACTTACTTTTAAAAGATACAAAGCTGACAAAACCATTCAGACGACGCGATTGCATGCAGTGCTGACTTATGGCACGACTGACATAAATTAACTAGTAATGATGTGTTGGTGGGAATGGTGCTTGTCTCCCCCTAGTGGAGGTTGTGTATAAATGACTGGCTGATTTGGTCCTAGAGCTCAAAATGTGCTCAGTCATCATCTGCTCGTGCTCTCGCTTGTGTCTCAGCAACAGAGGATCTTTTCAACAACCATCCACCCTCGCAGCCGCCTCCCCTTCCGCCTATCAGACACAGCTTTACAGAGCTCTCTTCGTCCCCCTCCTGCTCACGAGCTCCCCGGCCTGCCTCCGGACATGACCACTTCCTGCTAACCCCCGGTAAGCTAGCTTTTCCCTGCAAACACAATAGGAAATCAGTTTGACTGCCAAGATCTGGTTGAGTCATAACACTGCTAACCCTGAAGCATATAGCCCTAGTGGCAGAGGTTTTATCACCCTGATCTCCACAGATTTGCCTTCACCATATCACTATTCCACTGTCCTTTAATAAAACTTGTCCCTATTAAGTACAGTTGTGCTCATAGGTTTGCATACCCTGGCAGAAATTGTGAAATTTTGGCATTGATTTTGAAAATATAACTGGTCATGCAACAAAACTCATTTATTTAAGAATAGTGATCATATGAAGCCCTTTATTGTCACAGTTGTATGTTTGGCCTTGCCACAGACACAAAAGGTGACACACACTGGTGAAAATGGCAATTAAAGGTGAATTTTCCACATCTGTGGTTTTTTTAAATTGCAGTTAGTGCCTGTGTATAAATAGTCAATCAGTTTGTTAGCTCTCACATGGATGCACCGAGCAGGCTAGATACTGAGCCATGGGGAGCAGAAAATAACTGTCAAAAGACCAGCTTAACGAGGTAATGGAACTTTATAAAGATGGAAAAGGAAATAAAAAGATATCCAAAGCCTTGCAAATGCCAGTCAGTACTGTTCAATCACTTATGAAGATTTCAGCCAAAACTGCTATAATAATTGTTCGGGATACAAAGAAAAACCCACAGGTAACCTCAGGTGAAATACAGGCTGCTCTGGAACAAGACGGTGTTCCAGAGCAGCATGGTCAAGTTGCCAGAAAGAAGCCTTTACTGCGCCAGTGCCACAAAAAAGCCTGGTTACAATATGCCCGACAACACCTTGACACGCCACTTAACTTCTGGTACACTAATTTGGAGTGACGAGACCAAAATAGAGCTTTATGGTCACAACCATAAGCGCTATGTTTGGAGAGGGGTCAACAAGGCCTATAGTGAACTGAATACCATCCCCACTGTGAAGCATGGGGGTGGCTCGCTGATGTTTTGGGGTGTGAGCTCTAAAGGCACGGGGAATCTTGTGAAAATTGATGGCAAGATGAATGCAGCATGTTATCCGAAAATACTGGCAGACAATTTGCATTGTTTTGCATGAAAGCTGCGCATGGGACGCTCTTGGAATTTCCAGCACGACAATGACCCTAAGCACAAGGCCAAGTTGACCCTCCCGTGGTTACAGCAGAAAAAGGAGAAAGTTCTGGAGTGGCCATCACAGTCTCCTGACCTTAATATCTTCAAGCCACTCTTGGGGAGATCTCAAATGTGCGGTTCATGCAAGACGACCAAAGACTTTGCATGACCTGGAGGCATTTTGCCAAGACGAATGGGCAGCTATACCATCTGCAAGAATTCGGGGCCTGTTACAAAAGACTGCACGCTGTCATTGATGCTAGAGGGGGCAATACACAGTATTAAGAACTAAGGGTATGTAGACTTTTGAACAGGGGTCAGGCCATTTTTTTTGTTTGTTGCCATGTTTTGTTATATGATAGTGCCATTCTGTTATGACCTACAGTTGAATGTGAATCCCATAAGAAATAAAAGTTGTTTTGCCTGCTCACTCATGTTTTCTGTACAAATCGTACATACATGACCAGTTCTCCAAGGGTATGCAACCTTTTGAGCACAACTGTATATATCTCACTCCTCAAGTATCTTGGTCTTTGTGTTGCTGAGAGGTTGTCATTCAAACACATGTTGCTAAATTAGTAAAGATGAAGCTCAAGATTGGATAATTTTACAGAAATTGAGCCTGCTGGTCTTTTGAGTGTAAAACTGATTATGTCCAGACCATATTTGTCTGTTTTAAATCATGGAATCTAATTGAAATGCTCACAGCACCTTTTACGCTTAAACTATTTGATACTGTATACCACACTGCCCATAGTATATTTCTGTGTTGACCACTTTTTCTTTATATTTTATATGAAAAGGTGGAATGGGCCTTTATTTAAGAAGAGTAAGAACAATTGGAAAAAACAATAGAGAACATAAGCATGACGTAGCATGTGTAACAAAACGACATATATAAAACAAAAATTGTGGATGAACTAAATGTACAAAAACAATAAAAGAATGGATGAGTCTTTTGCACATGAGATGGCAATGTAAGTGTTTGCCCTGATTAAATAAAGGTGAACAGTAATGTTAAAAAATAGTCTGACTGAAACTTAATTGTAAGTTCTCCTGACCTCTGGGTAGCTAGCAGTATAGTAAAAGGGCTATGCTGCCTGTTACGGTTGGTCTTTTTTCTTTTTCTTTTGTTAGCTCAAAATCTACAGCCAATACATATCCAACAATCAATGCTGCTTCCATTTCAAGTGTTCCGTTTTTAAATCCAAACAACCATCTATAACCGTAATACCTCAAGAAAAATCATTGTTCAAGAGAACCTGTGTGTCTGCTCGGGAGAGAGCAAAAAGTACAACAGTATGTTCAGACCAATGTTGTCTGCACATTCTAGATCATGTTTTACTTACAATCATTGTTTATTAAAGTTGGATAATGTGCTACCCTCAGTTCTAAATTGTTTAATTTCAGACACTGTATTTGATATGCTGAGCAATGCAGCCCCTCTGCCCCCTGTGAGGAGACTGACAGGGGACAACATGAAGCTCCCATCCCGAACATTCCTATCCCAGGAGTACGACCAGTTACCTCCTGCCCAAGGTACAACAAACCCAACCTCCTCTAGACCATTTCACGCTGCATGACATAAATTATTGAAATCATTTCTCTTTTTTAAATTATTTAAAATCCAATTAACATGAATGCATGAATCCATTATTGATAAATCCCTTCCCTTTTCTGAAAAGCTCCCCTTAGCCACTTGAAAGAAGCTTCTTGCCTCCACATCGTCTTTTGACTTCACTGTTCCTTTTTTTTTGTGCAGTGGCAGCAGATTGTTTGCAGGCTCCTGCCAGGCCGCCTAAGCCGCTTCCTCGGAAAAGCCCTCCCGACATCCATCAGAGGAAGCCTCATGGGCTGGACTCGGGCACTGAGTGTCTAGACGGCAAAATCGCCAAACTCATGGGAGAGGGTTACTCTTTTGAGGACGTGAAGAGGGCACTCATGATTGCTCAGAACAAAGTGGATGTGGCACGGAACATTCTCAGAGAGTTTGCCTTAGTGGCCCCTAGACTTAACCTTTAGCTCTGAGCAGGAGACCCAATTGGGACATATTGTGCCTCTGTGTACTCTGGAGTAGATGGCAAAGGGCTTCTTTTATCTCCTGCCCCTCGCTAGCTTGCAAAAAACGTTAAAAAAAATTACAGCAGGATTGGACAACGCTGATCTGCGGACTGCAGTATTCCATAGATCGAGGGCTTGTCCACAACTTTTTGAAAGAGAACAGCATCTGTCTACAAACATGTAAATCATGTTAAAGAAACAAGCTTGTTGTTTACAGTCTACAGACATTCTGGTGAGCTTTGCCAGTGCTGGTCTCTGGCTTCGGCTCATTTAGCCAATGTCTGTGGGTTGCCCTCTTTTGCTCCTGTCACTACTTCCACCGCTGCTGCTGAGAAAGCCCCTCCCTGCCAACCTGCCCACCCCCCAGCCTCTCATTATCAGCCAATCAGGGTGGGGGGTATGGGCTGTAAAAAGCATAACTGGCCTTGGCACATATTCTTCTGTGTTTACTGACATTGTTGCCTTTTGGTTCTTATTCCACTGAAAACACACCGGTCAGTGAGACTGATGGTTTATCCAAAAGCCAGATGCCTGGCATGCCTCTGGTGACACAAGTAGGGAAATCCTAGATTAGACAATCCCAACATGATATTTGTGTGTGTGTATTTGTGTGTGGGGGCTCTATTTAGATGAAAACCAAAAATTATTTTCTTTTTTTAAGCATAAAACATTTGAACATAGTGAAGTAAATTTCTTCACAGTTACAGTTGGAGCAGCGAACTGGCTTGCACGCGAACACATGCGTGCGCACGCACCCCTCTTCTATCAATCTCTTTCTTTCCTGATCAAGTTCTATCCCTCTTTCTCAGTCTCTCTCAATTTCTCCCTATCACAGTCTCTCTGTGTGAATATCTCTGTCTCTCTCAACCCTCTACCTCTCCAGCTCTGTATCTCAATGCTTCTCACTTCATTCCACTGAGAGGAATAGTATCTGCTGTTTGTGCAGTCCAGTGAAGATGGTGTTACTAGTGCCTGGTGCCCTTGCTGAATTGTCTTAATGAGCTGCTGTTGTTGCAGTAGGGAAGAGGCTGTGAGAGACAGAGGTGTTGAGTGGTGATTCAGTCCCAGCGGCTCCCAGGTCAGAAGCAGATCCTCTAGGAGGTCCCATTAGGCCACTCTTCAGGTCTGCTAATGCTCTCCCCACTTCCTTCCTCCATCAGGAACCTAGTGAATGAACTAAATGGGGGGGAGGGTCCAATGGTTCCTCTAGCCTCTGAAACCCAGACTAAACCAGATGCAGCCTTGTTTTGTGCGTGCCTGTGTATGTTTGTGTTTCTTCTAATTTCTTCAGTGGAAGACAGCAACCAAACTGAATGTATTAACTCTCATGAGAGATCCTCCTGAGACACTCCTAAACCGCTATTAGTACACATTTCCCCTCAGATCATTATGATAAACATATTCCAATATTTATGTGCCAAAAGGAGAATGATGGCTTGTAAAACGTGAGTAGACTGGTTCTACTAAGAACATAACGGAGACTGCATTCTCAGTAAATAATGAACAGTGCTCTCCAGAATTATTGAACACCTTGGTAAATAGATGAGCAAAAAAGTATATGAAAAAATGCCGTTGTTTATTGACTTAATCTTACACTCAAAAATATTTCATCCAGGTAATATTTTTAAAAGAAATACCTTTCTTAAAGAAATACCTTTCTTAATCAAAATTTATTTTTCCCTCAAAAACATGTCAGGAGTATTGGCTGTCCTACAAATGATTTACCTAATTTAACTTGTCTGTTGAACTTTTTGTATTATTTGGAACTATTAAGTGGTCATCCTTGATTTCCTTTTCAATGGGTATACATATGAGCCGAAACACATACCAAACTTCTTTGTGGCCCTGATATACTAAAGAGCAGTGAGCTGCCTTAGCCGCACTAAGCGAGCCATTCGTGATTACATATAATGTCTCTTGCCATCCAAGTTGTTTCTTGAAGCTTTCCTATTATTGTAAATTAATAGGAAGTGGCAGCTCGCTGCTGTTGAGTATTTCATGCCCCATCATCTATCAACATGGGGAAGTTCAGGGAACACAAATTAAATGAGACAAAAATGTGTTGGCCTTCATAAATTAGGCAATGACAATAAAGAAAATCCTACATACCTAATCATATCCATATTCGCTGTTATAGGAAGAGTTAAGAATTTCAAATCAACTGAAACTGATGAAACTCCCTAGAAGAAGAATTTTGGAGTCACCAAGTCTCCAAAACTGTAATGAGACACCACCTCTTTTCCAACATGCTATTTGGATGGCTTGCCAGAAGAAAGCCTTTACTCCCATCAAGTCATCGCCTGGAGTTTTCTGAACCTCATTGGAGCTTTGATTGGAACCAGGTTCTATGGTCAGATGAAAAAATAAATACAGCTATTTGGACACCACACCAGAGGTGGGTTTGGCTTAAAAGGATTTTCATGCAGAAAAGAAAACCTGCTCCCTACTGTTAAGAATGGTGATGGATATGAGATGTTGTGTGGCTTTTTTGCTTCCAAAGGCCCTGGGAACATGTCAAGGATACATGGCATCATGGAGTCTGTCAAGTACCCAGCTGATTTTATACCAAAATATAGGTCATAGTTGGATTTTCCAGCAGGAAAATGATTCAAAGTATTTCTCCAGATCCACTCAAATGTCTCACTGACCGAAGAATCAAGCCTTTGCAATGGCCATCCCAGTCCTATGACCTAAACGCCATTGAGAACCTGTAGAGTGAGCTGAAGTGGAGAGTGAACAAGGAATGACCAAGGACTCTGAAGGGACTGAGATATTCTGCACAAATGAATGGTCTCAGATTCCTTGCTGTCATCAAACATTATAGTACAAGATTCAGTGGTCACATCTTGGCGTGGGATGTTGCACAAAGTACTAAAGGCAGGTGTGTGAATCATTGTGACACAGGAGAAATATTTACTTTGTTTTTTGAATTTGTTTAGACTAAATTTACCTCATTAAACGTTAAATTTTTAAGCATAACGCTGATAACTTGTTTATATTGTAGGTTTTTTTTGCTCACGTATCCAAGGGGTCCAACAATTCTGCATGGCAGTGTGTGTTTGCTAAATAGAAAATTGCCTTAAACTTCCAAGCGCTTTACAACTTTGGCGATGCAGATTGACTTAAACAAGCCCAAACAAGCCCAAATCTTTGCAGTGGGGTTTTGTCAAGGATTTTAATCCTGTAAGGACTATGATTATTGATCACCTATGAAGAGAACAACCACTATTACACAGTTAAGCCAATATCATTATGAAAGTCTCTTATTGTTGCCTAGCTTTTTTATGCTGAACATACAGAAGCATTCCCACACAGACTGAGATGAACTGCATTTGAATAACCGGGTGCATTGCATTGACGTGGGTCATTCAGAGAAAAGCTCTGATCACCTACGCTGCTGAGATTACTTTTGCATCATTAATCACAATCAGGAACTTTGAAGTGCTTCATGTCGGTATCAGCGGAATGCCACCCAAAGCCCAAAATGCTGTTAATAAAAAGTAATTTTCACTGCCCTGTGTCAACTACCTAGAACCAACTTGACTTTGTAAGTTTAATTACAATAACTACATTATTTATCCTCTTTTTAACAAATTAATTGAAATCAAAGCATCATTTTGCACTGGTCTGATTCTTTCTCATCAATTAAACTTGAAAGTCTCAAACTGAAAATATTTAATTTCATCTGGTCCCTAAGAATGGGTAAGGCATAGGGGGGTGTCATGGCCTTGATTTGGTTTTAAGGAGAGATTTTCTAATTTTGTTTTACTCTCCTGCTATGAATTCTGTTTGAGGAACATGCCTTGTTGAACGTGTTAAGCATAGTTATAGTAATGTGTGCAGTTAATTTATATATTGACAGCCTTCACTTGATATATTATTTTTATTGTTCAGTAATTAATGTAACCAGTAATTTGTTCTTGTTTAAAATGTTTTATAAAAATCAGTATTAACATGTGGTCTGTGGTCTTTTATGATGTATACAACCTATATTTTTTCAGGCAATAGCTGTGTTTCCATCTTTTTATTACGTTGATAAAAAAAATGGAAACATGACAGAAAATGTAGAAAATGTATTATTGAGGATGTTGACGATGTTAGTTTTTGGTGTCTGTGAAATTAAAAAAGCAACAAATAGTGGATATTCCTTTGTGCATAAATTAATAAAATAATGATCAGTATCAGGGTTAACGTGGAGAAGGAATGATTTCTGTGGTACTCACACTATGACAGAAAGTAGTTTCCTAGGATACATGTTAAACTACATTATGACTGTAGTTGACCTGGAAGTTACAAAAACTTTCTCTACAGACGTGAAAATCTGAGCAAGAGGTTTTGCGGAAAAACATCTGTTCAGTGGAAAAGTTGATAAATGGACCGATTATGTGGAACTTCAGACAGTTATTTGGCACATTAAACAGGTTAAAAAGTATTTCTATGAGCACTAAATCACCATACACTGCTATCAGTTTGGTGAAAACACCACTGAAAATCTTTCGCCGTGTTAATAGAAACACAGCTACTGTTACAAATATTTAACACAGAGTTGCTGGCCTGGTGTTAGAAAATGTGTATGCAGAGATCTGATTTATGTTTAACCTTAACTTTGCTGTGATCGTTTCCTGCAAACATGTTATAAGGCTGCATAAAACATTAACATCCAGACTGTAGTATTTGATTACTTGACAATTTGGTTAAAATGTTCTTATCGTTTGGGTACATTTAATTATGTGAGAAATTGTGGTGTTAACACTGCCACAAAACACCTAAAGAAAAGGAACGCCTACGTGACAATGGTGTTTGTTGACTATATTACAGCATTTAACACGATTGTTCCCTCATAACTCATCACCAAGTTCAGAACAGCTGGGTCTTGACAAACCCTTTTGCAATTGAATACTGGACTTTCTGACCGGTAGACCTGTGAGGATTGGCAAAAACATCTTCTCACTGATGCTTAACACTGTGACCTCCCCCCCAGGAGTGTCATCAGCCTTCCGCTTTACCCCCCTGTTCACCCAAGACTGAGTGGCTCTACACAGCACTAACTCCATCAAATTTGCAAACAACACCGCAATTTGAAGTATGTTACCAAACGATTAGGAGTCGGCTTACAGGCAAACTGTGCCAGGACAACAACCTTTATTGGAACGTTAAAAAAACAAAGGCGATTATTGACTTCAAGAAACAGAGAAAGGAACACTCCCCAATCCACATCAACAGGGCAGCAGTAGTCAGCAGTTTTCAGTTCCTTATTGTCCATATAGCCGAGGACTTGTCATGGTCCATCAATGCCACCAGTGTTGTAAAGAGCACACAACTGCATTTGCTCTCTAAGGCTAGAAAGAAATTCAGCATTCCAAATCGGTCCAGTTGAAATGTTATCTCTGCAGCACCCAGAGTATCCATGCGTTTTTCCTTCACACAAATTCATGCACTCACCCATCGAAATAAAGATGCATTAGCTCATATTGTAAATAGGTATATATTACATTTACTGCCAATACTGTCTTTATGCAATTGTTTTTCTCCCTGCTGCCATTGTTAAGTAGAAACCTGGCAGAAAGAATTTCACCGTTTGCCTTGTGTGCTCTGCATAATTTAATGAATTAAAGCAGCTTTATTTACACTACAAATAAGAATATAAATAGTAGTCGGTGTAAATATGTATATAATGCCAATACAATCTTTGCAAATATTATTATAATTATTGCTGCCATTGTTTTATATTTTACTTCTATAGTATATTTTATCTTTTTAGGGGATTGTTAAGTAGAATCATGCAAGTAAGAATTCCATAGTTCGCCATGTGTACTCTGCATATCACTTTATTTAGACTACAAATTAGTTAATTTCACAAGGTAATGAAAGTGCAGGGTGATGATCCATAAATAGATTCAGGTGATTGTGACTGACTGGTGCTTGGCAAAAGATTTGACCTATACATAATTTCATGTTAACAGTCCACCACTGTCAGCAAGCTGTTGGCTCAAGATGGTCTCAAACCCTAAATACTTTTTACTTTATGTAAATCTGGGACACTCATTAGTAGGATGTTAAGTTTAGGCCAACCGCCTGGGGGAAGTGTGGTTTGGTAGGCAAAAACACCTCAAACTCAGTCTATAAGCAAGTTTGAATCAATAGAGGTGAGTTTTTGTTCTTTGTTTAAAATAAAAAAAATGTTAGAACAAATTATACTTTTTTTCAATGCTTTTAATGACATTTAGAAATATAGGGAGACAGGTGTCGAAGGGTTTTGAACCCTGGTCTTTGGCAGGGAGACACATTTTGTGCATGGAGCCAGGAGTGTTCCAAATGGACCAAGGTTCTGCTCTTGTTTCCTAACCCTAAACATAACCTCAGTACTGTGATGTATAATCTTAACCTTAATTCCTAAAATGTCAAGTTGTTGGATATTCCTAGGATATGATATGTTTCAGTAACAATTGTAACACATGCTATGTTTTAGCACATATGTTTTAATAGCTCAATGTTATGTACCCTAGTGCAACATACCATATTACATGAAAATAGCTGTCCAGAGTGTGAATTATACAATGACAATCAACGGGGTCAACTTTTTCTCCAGGGCAGAAAGGGATCCCAGTACAGTGCAGGGGCGTGCTTCAGTAAACTGAAGTAATACAATCCTTACAGTATCTAGCTTGTTTAATGTAATGTCTGCAGTCTGTAGATGATGATCAATCCATTTACACCAGCTCATGGGGCATGAACCACACAACCTTTGTAGACATGGGTCACCAACAAAGTATTCTAGAGCAAAACTGGCAGCAAGTTAGACACACACACACAATAACAGCAAGACCATCCTTTCCACTCAAAGACGGACCCACACAAAACCAGAACCAAAGGCACTTTCAACATGCCAAAGAGGTATGCAGATGTGTTACTACCATACAGCATCTAGGCCTGTGCCGGACTAACATTAAAGGCACAGACCACAGTCAGCTGTTTCCTTACTTAGAGTATCAGACTATTTTCAAAGTAAGAAAACAGCTGACAAATTTGGCTGATACTTGAGTGGCTGATTTGCATTTGGCTGATGACTTTATTAGCTAGGCAAATGTTTCAGTTTTCAAAGTAGCCTAATGCAAAAGATTCTATCGAATCAGTCTTACCTTAAAACATTGACCACAGAGATTTGGGTTGACTCTCCTGGGCTGAAATGCCAAGCCATAGGCACACAGCGAGTCAGAAAATATGCAAATGAAGGGAAGTTTCCCACAGGTTTGACACAAGTAACGGCCGTTTTTGCCAACCATAACCAATGGCAAAACTCAGGAACTTTTTTATTGTTACATTTCCATGCAGTTTAAGCCAGAATAAATTACTTTTAAACATGCTAGCTTAACCAAGGGACTCCCTTGAAGGGAGAGAGAGCATCACAACACATCTTACCAGCACAAAAGCAGTCGACCATTTGCCAGTATGTCACTCATGCATCTTTTGTGAACCGACTACAACAGGTAAACCGAAACTATGAAGAAATTCATTCAATATAAGGTTGGCAATGTTGAGTCTATGGAAGTATAATACTGTGTGTAATGTTCTCTGCCATAAAGTCAAAATTTCTGTGTATCGCCAACCTTATATTGAATAAATGAATGTCTTCATAGTTCCAGTTTACCTGTTGTAATGGGGGGGGGGCATTCATTAAAAGATGCCTCTGCAATGTTGGGAGTGAGACAGGCAGATGAGACGTCAAGGTTATGAAATGGTATGGTCCACTTTAGGGGTGTCTGATATCGTATTACAATTTTTTTCCAGGCATGAATATGGTAATTAAATGTATTATAATATTCATGATTACAGGTAAGAACAATATATATATAAATGTTTTGACCCCCAGACCTGTTGTTTTTACCTTTTTGGGGGGGGCCCAATTTAGGGGTCAAACCCCTCCAATCCCTCCTGTAATTCAAACCCTCTCACTGTCACAGACATACCTACAGTGGATATAAAAAGTCTACACACCCCTGTTAAAATGCCAGGTTCTTGTGATGTAAAAGAATGAGACAAAGATAAATCATGTCAGAACTTTTTCCACCTTTAATGTGACCCATAACGTGAACAATTCAATTGAAAAACAAACTGAAATCTTTGAGGGGGAAAAATAATAAAAAAATACCTCACAATAACCTGGTTGCATAAGTGTGCACACCCTTAAACTAATACTTTGTTCAAACACCTTTTCATTTTATTACAGCACTCAGTCTTTTTGGGTAGGAGTCTACTAGCATGGCACATCTTGACGTGGCAATATTTGTCCACTCTTGTTTGCAAAGGCACTCCAAATCTGTCAGATTGTGAGGACATCTCCTGTGCACAGCCCTCTTCAGATCATCCCTCTTCAGATCACCCCCCAGATGTTCAATTGGATTCAGGTCTGGGCTCTGGCTGGGCCATTCCAAAACATTAATCTTCTTCTGGTGAAGCCATGCTTTTGTGGATTTGGATGTGTGCTTTGGGTCGTTGTCGTGCTGAAAGGTGAACTTCCTCTTCATCTTCAGCTTTCTAACGGACGCCTGAAAGTTTTGTGCCAAAATTGCCTGGTATTTGGAACTGTTCATAATTCCCTCCATTCTGACTAAGGCCCTGGTTCCATTTGAAGAAAAACAGACCCAAAGCATGATGCTGCCACCACCATGCTTCACTGTAGGTATGGTGTTCTTTGGGTGATGTGCAGTGTTGTTTTTGCGCCAAACATACCTTTTGGAATTATGGCCAAAAAGTTCAACCTTGGTTTCATCAGAACATAGGACATTTTCCCACGTGCTTTTGGGGGACTTGATGTTTGTTTTTGCAAACTTCAGCCGGGCTTGGATGTTTTTCTTTGTAAGAAAAGGCTTCCGTCTTGCCACCGTACCCCATAGCCCATTCATATGAAGAATACGGGAGATTGTTGTCATATGTAGCACACAGCCAGTACTTGCCAGAAATTCCTGCAGTTCCTTTAATGTTGCTGTAGGCCTCTTGGAAGCCTCTCTGACCAGTTTTCTTCTCGTCTTTTCATCAATTTTGGAGGGACGTCCAGTTCCTGGTAATGTCTCTGTAGTGCCATATTTTCTCCACTTGATGATGACTGTCTTCACTGTGTTCCATGGTATATCTGGAAATTCTTTTGTACCCTTCTCCTGACTGATATCTTTCAACAATGAGATCTCTCTGATGCTTTGGAAGCTCTCAGCGGACCATGTCTTTTGCTCTGAGATGCAACTAAGAAAATGTCAGGAAAATCCTACCAGAACAGCTGAACTTTGTTTGTGATTCATCAGAGTCACTTAAATGATGGCAGGTGTGTAATGACTTCTATTTAACATGAGTTTGAATGTGATTGGTTGATTCTGAACACAGCCACATCCCCAGTTATAAGAGGGTGTGCACACTTATGCAACCAGGTTATTGTAAGGTTTTTATTTTTCATTTTTCCCCCTCGAAGATTTCAGTTTGTTTTTCAATTGAATTGTTCACATTAAAAGTGGAAAAAGTTCTGACATGATATATCTTTGTCTCATTTTTTACATCACAAAAACCTGGCATTTTCACAGGGGTGTGTAGACTTTTTATATCCACTGTACTTGAATTTTTGTGTTAAATTTTATGTTAAATTTACATTTAATCCTGAGACCAGGTTGGTTAAAGTGCACATTCTAAGACATGGAATGTACATGGTAACCTAAGAAATAACCTTTCATGTGAACTTGTTCTCAAAAGCTGATTTTTTAATCTGTAACAAGTCACTGGTGGAAGCAAGAAAGTGAAAATCAGATTACTTACATGAAACTCTTGTGAATTTAATCGATACCTATTAGTTATTCTGAGGCGCAGGAAGTAGTTTAGGACATACGGTTGGGGATTATTCCATTTCAGTATCAGTCATGAAGTGAACCAAATTAAAATGAAAATGTTTTCTCATGTGAAAGCATTGAAGAGATTTGAAATTGGAATGTGTGTTCTTTCTGAATTGAAATAGACCCCAACTCTGGTAACCAGTAGCTTTAAAGTTTTATATATTTTAAATGTTAATAGTGCAAATTCAATGAATTAAATGAAACCATATTTCCTTTCTGTAGACACATTCCTAAAATAAAACAATATAGACAACACAGAAAATTACATTTTCTCAATATGGAAAGTGTAAAGGTATATATTGACCTGAAAGGATATTCTTAAATATTCCCAAGCAATATGCTTGTCAAATGCTCTTTGTTAAGTTACATGTCTACAGTATACACGATGGAAACAGATTTGTTGAAATTGTTCAAAAACCTTGAAAAATAGCACTTTTCTTCAAAATGTACACTTTATTCTCAACAAAAGTACAAAAACAAAAGTCAGTATTTACAATACTTGTATGGCCTTCTCATTTTACCCTCTTTGGTTTCACTGCTGACCTGATGATTCTTAAATGAACAGAATGCTTGAGAATACAACTTACCTATCACACTTTTACCATCATCCTCACCTTTTCTACAATCCTTTGACCCAAAAAAATAAAACACAAACTGTGTGCTGTTTCAAATGCCTCTCTAACTTACATATTCTGACAATACCTTTTCCAACAGTTTAAATGATGCACATTTAACAATTAAAATGTATTATGCCTGTCTAGAAAGCATGCCGCAGCTAACCTGACATCTCACGCAGTATAAATAGAGCAAAACACAAGCTGGAAATTCACAACCAACGTATTTACAGTGAACCTCCCCAAATGACAAAAAACAAAACCATGAATACTTCACTAGTAAATTGCCTTTAACTACAGTAAGGCACAGGAAAGAGAATTAAGGATGTACACAATGCACAGGAGATGACAACACAGTTGGAACTAATATTAATCTGGGAATGATGTACAATCAAAATATTAGTGTCATGATATATCACTGGAGAGAAACGAGAGGACATGTCATCACATGCCTTACCTTTCATGTGTAATGTTGCATTACAAAAATAACTGTGTGGCTCCTGTTGTCACTGTCTGATGAAAACCGTGCAAAATCCATTTGTGCCAATAGTTTTTTTACATTCTGGGCAGCAGACACTCCTGTCAGTGTGGTATGACAATTTAATGACTACAAAATGTATTAAAAATACTGTAGCTTCTAAATGTTTACACTTGAATATTTGTTAATTGGCTTACTTTGTCATTTAATTTCCTGAAAAATGTCTTTTTTGGAGATCAGGTTTTCACTAGACAGTCATGCTATATTCTTTAGTTGTTGAGGCATGCGGTTGGCTGTGACACAAAAATAGAACATTTCAGGATATCTCCATTTGCCGCCTGTAGGGGAAGAACCTACAATAACAACTGAAAAAGGTACAGCTGCTGAAACACAAACGACTATGAATGCAACCTCGGGGAACTGAAGGGTAACAGCAGTGAATTCTCTTCTCTCTGGGAAGGGGGACCACCAGAACCGCTGACCACCAGTAGTGCAGTGTAGAGCAGCTAAGCTACCTGGCGGTCCGCTATTCCAGGCACGGAACAGGTGACTTTTGCTCACCCATGTAACACTCATCTATTACAGGCCTAAAAAGTATACAGTGAATTATACATATTTTTGCTAAATTTAAATATATAAAAAAAACACGAGAGCTTAAACCCACGTCACCGTAACTGTGCGCAAGCATTCACCAGGAACACAAAAATAAAATTAGAAGCAGTCTTGAGTGCAGACTCAAAATCAATGCACGACACAAAATGTTTAGCTTTTTTCTCAGAGACTGCGTGGGACAGTGGTGGGACTGTTCATCTGGTTTAGGGAATAATCTGGAATACGTGCTGTTCATTCTGAAGCCAGATGGAGGGTATAGGCGGCCAATCATGTGTCTTCATTCTGATGTCGTACAGCTAGTCCAATAGGTCATGACCTCTCTCAACTGCTTCTTCCCTGAAAAAAGAAATCAGTGTGCTTATGTTAACACTTGACACTCGTGGTGAAACAAGTATAGGGCTTAACTGAAATATTTCGTTCCAGGAAAAATAGAAAAATGAATAAACATTGTAAGAAATAAAATGGAACAGTTCAATAATTATGGAAGAATTATTAAAGTTGAGGATACAACAGTTAAGCAAACAAAAGACCAAGTATTAAACTTGTTTTTATGTGCTTTAACCCTAACTCCCCTCATATCTTTATAAATCTGCACATACTCTAGATAGACAGTAGTATGAATTGAATCCCCCCGAGAAACAAAGGCAAACACGCTTGTCGTTATTTGTTGGGGAACACAGCCCTGCATCCTCACCATTGGACAGTTAATGTTGTTGTTTTAGCCCATTCAAAAACCAAATTCTGTTGCCATATCTTGTAACTGCACATTAAACTAAGTGGTGTATGACATGGTTTTCATGATATGAAAAATATGAAAATGTGAAATGCACATTTAATGCTAATTTTCAATTGTGTTTTGTTTGCTTGTAGGAGATCAAAGTGGCAGACCATATTTATTGTAACCCTCAATATCTCACCTATCAAAATGCATAGTCCTTTAAATTTGCAGCATATACCATCCTGTGACAACAATACATGCTAAAGTTGCCAATTTGTGGAAGGGACGGAATGCAACTACTTGCCGCGCACTGTTCCCAAGAGCAGTAAAAACACATACATCATTGAAAACATACAGTTAAAATAAGTGGAGACCCTATGTGCGTAAAATTAGTGTACTAGGATATGAAAAAAATAAATTGAACTATTTTTCTGGTAAAAAAACATTAAATTGATTTACTTCCAATAAAGTGAGGTATATCATCTAAAGCATATAGATGTTCTAATCGCTTAAGTCAGTTGGATGCTGTTCGTACCTCCTTCGTCCCTTCAGTACGCATACCGCCCGGCTGTCTCTACACTTTGTGGTTGTTCTCTTCTAGTTTCTTGCTTTCTTCAGATGTTCCGGTTTCCTTCTCTCCGGTTTTCCAGGACCCTTGTCTGAAGAAGAGATTTGCTTTACCTAGGGCTCAATTCAGTCTGTAGCTCTTTAAAGTGGTACTACACAGCAATAGAAACTTAAAGGTAATGTTTTTTGTGGAGCCTGCATGGAAATAACTGCAGATGGAGCAGATGTATATCAGCTCAGTCAGAAATTACCTTTAATTTTCAAGGTAATATGGACTGAATCAAGCCCTTCAAACTATGCTTGGTAATGTCATTCTTTGCTCATTGTCATATAATTAAACACTACAATATGTTTAACAAATCATATAGAAGAATACTCAAGCCAAAAGATTTGTTTTTATAATATACATCCAAAGGTTTCACTCTCGAGCTTCTATCTCTCAAGTAGCTAATTGTGATTACATGTGTGTACTGAAAATATCAGCTGTGAGTTACGTTATTCTTTCTGAGGTCTAACCCAGACATTTGAGGGACAGCTCATGTGGGAAAATGGGAATGAACATACAGTCAACTAAAACAAAGAACATGGCTGAAATGGTTAATTCCTGTGATTAGTATAAAAAAAATATAAGTACAGATCCGTGACAAGAATTAACTGATTGATAATTTTTTGGCTACATTTATTTTATACAGGTTACATTACATAGTTTAATAAAATGTTACTGATAAGGGTCTGGTGAAGTTGCTGTGTGCACATACACTACCGTTCTAAGTTTAGGTTCACTTAGGGGTTTCCTTGTTTTTGAAAGAAAAGCAAATATTTTGTCCAATAAAATAACATTGAATTGATCAGAAATACAATGTAGACATTGTTAATGTTAGAAATTACTACTGTAGCTGGGACTGGCTGATTTTTAATGGAATATCTACACAGGCCCATTATCAGCAACCATCAGTCAGACTGGCCAATAAAAAGAAAAGATTAAGCTGGGCAAAACAACACAGACACTGGACAGAGGAAGATTGGAAAAAAGTGTTATGGACAGACAAATCTAAGTTTGAGGTTTTCTGATCACAAAGAACATTTGTGAGACACAGACTAAATGAAAAGATGCTGGAGGAGTGCTTGACGCCATCTGTCATGCATGGTGGGGGCAATGTGATGGTCTCGGGGTGCTTTGGTGGTGGTGAAGTGGGAGATTTGTACAGGGTAAAAGGGATCTTGGAGAAGGAAGGTTAACAGTTGATTTTGCAATGCCTTGCCATACCCTGTGGACGGCGTATGATTGGAGCCAATTTCCTCCTACAACAGGACAATAATCCAAAGCACAGCTCCAAACTATGCAAGAACTATTTAGGGAAGAAGCAGTCAGGTGGTATTCTGTCTATAATGGAGTGGTCAGCACAGTCACCGGTTCTCAACCCTCTTGTGCTTTTGTGGGAGCAGCTTGACCGTATGATACGTAAGAAGTATCCCTCAACCCAATCCAACTTGTGGGAGGTGCTTCAGGAAGCATGGGGTGAAATCTCTTCAGATTACCTCAAGAAACTGACAACTAGAATGCCAAAGGTCTGCAAGGCTGTAATTACTGCAAATGGAGGATTCTTTGATGAAAGCAAAGTTTGAAGGAGACAATTATTATTTCAATTAAAATCATTATTTATAACCTTGGCCCAGTTTCCCAAAGCACTAAGAAGATCGTAAGAGGCACGTAAGTGCCTCGTTATCTTATCAATGCATTTCCCGAAAGCATCGTTACTGAAGTGGCACGTAACATCGCTCGTTAATTGACGAGTGTTCTGGACCACTCATTAGTCCATTGTAACAGGCACTTTACTGTTTTGTGAAACAGAGCGTCCCTCAACACAGGAGGAGTGATCACAAACAGTTAATATTAAGGCAATAGAACAAATAAAAATGATCAAAACTGTTTTGATGTAGACAAATTTTATAATAAGTGCGCGAGTAGATATAAATGTAATTGAATGCAATTAGTTAACTGAGTATGAAGAAAAACGTACGTAAAACAATAAACAATTAAGAAAAAGTGTTCAAAGTTAACCCCGTATAGCACTGGTACTGTTTTTGATGGATAGGTGCTGGTGCCTCTCTACCTCGTCGACCTTTATTTAACCTCGTCTACCTTTACATTTACAGTTAACCAGTTGTTGATTGTTATTTGTCTTAAGTAACATATATTGTATATAGCTACCGGAGGAACTGATAATTGGAATATCACATGATCGATTTCTGGAGAAATTTTGATTGGCTGAAGTCCACCCAATTGGTTGGATTTGACAGTTTCATCCACCCTAAATTTCACTGCTTCTTCGAGTTAAAAATTTTCCTATTGATGCTTAAGTAGTAGTAGAATACATTGCCAGCAATATTATATGCTTCTGATAAGTAATCAAGCTCTATCGAAATGCAATAGGCTATATTTCAAAATTCCTTTCCAAACCCCAAAGATGGCCTAATTTCATTCCAAATGGTTGGTACGTGGCACTTACGATGCATAAAAGAGCGATGTACGTGGTGGTTTGGGAAACAGGCGTAAGTACTTGTAACCAAGTCCATCTTAAGGGTGCGTGCAAGTGCTACACTAATGGGAAACCAGGCCCTTGTCAATTACTATATTTCCTATTCATTTTGCTATATTTCCTATTCCAACTCATTTCATGTGTTTTCATGGAAAATAATGAAATGTCAAAGTGACCCCAAACTTTTGAAAGGTAGTTTCTCTCTCGACTTAAGACTGTAACCCTCTTGGCTCTGTTGGTACATGCTAATGTGTAGCTGTGACATTGAAAATGATTATGAATAATCAACATTTATAAAAGCACTTTGTGACAACTGCTGATTTAAAAAGGGCTTTATAAATAAATTTGATTGATTGATGGTTTACTCTCTCATAGTCTAAAAGGATTCTTACTAAGCCTATGCTTTTGCACAGTACATTAATGTCTCATTTTCTCAGACGTTAGTATTCCTTTTCTGTCCCTAATGTTCGCATCTCTCAAAGTTCATGTTCGTAAAGTAATATCTGCATATGATTTGTAAACCTGTCTTTTTTTGTTTTGCCAGGAATATGATCATACTATACACCTAAAATGTAAATATGTTTGTGCGTTGTACCTTGAATTCTTCATGTAGAGCCAATAGACCAGTGCCACAACAATGGCTGCTACAAAGAGGCCAACCACAATGCCCACTATCAGCTTAGCCTGGTCCGAACTTGCATCCTGTTGCCCTACGAACAAAACAACATGTCAAACACTGCAAAATCTTCCTCTATGTCTCTCACACACTCATTCAAACATTAATGTTACTGCTGTGAGTAAGCTAGCGAAGCCAAATGATAATGTGTGAGCTATTTTTGTCTAAGTACTACGGCTGTATGTTTATGGGGATGACATCTGTCAGGGTGGACAATGAAGGGTCTGTGATGAGTTTGTCATGTCGGGTTGTTCAATCCCCTACAGAGTCAAAAAAAGCCAATCCAAAGCTCTCAGGAGGCTAGGAATCGGTAACCAATAATAGATTGTCAGATTTCTTGCGCAAGAAGAGCGGTAGCTTCATAATTCTTATGAGGTTTTGGAAAAATATGTTTGTGAGTAGATTAACTTAGTTTTCAAGACAAGGGTTTATTCAATGCTTTTGCTGTGAAAATGGTTGTGGTCGACTCACTGTAAATGAAATTGTAAAAGATATATACAGTATACATAATTCAGACCAATCCTGGTAGTTGTGTCAGAAAGTTGAAGGGTCCATTTAAATCAAGTGGGTTAGGGGCAAAATCTTACCTTTCTGACCTTGATTTATTTCCTCCTTATTTACTGAAATCAGATATAAAATTAAAATTAACTTCCAATTAATAATATCAAATGAAATCATGCACTTTCAACTAGGCAAATCATCTGTAAAAACAAAAGTCTAACCATTCCAAATATCAGCCAGAAGCAAGTCAATTTGGTGTGCAAGCAAGTGTGAACTTGAAGCGTTTTAGTTTGCCTTGTATACTTTAGCAAGATTCCTTGATTTGGTCAAAGTGGTGAGAAGGAAAATGTCATGCAACTTGACCCCTAGAGACAGTAGGAGAAGAGGGGGGCAGTCCAGCACCTCAACAAAGACAAACTCAACAAACCAAACCAATTCAGATCATGAGAGACAGTAAGGAAAGTAAACAAGATGGATGACAGAGGATCTGATAATGGTACAGTGTCCAGTGAATGAAATTATAGTGTGGCATATCCAGCATTAGCCATACATGTTTACTATGAAACGCACGTACAAGGGAAACTTTGGTCCTATGTAGCTCACTTGTTATGAGCAGGTCTTTTTTTTTACATATTGGAATTTTCAGTAGACAAGTTACCACCCCCTTTTTCAACTATTATTCTTGTGAAGGTGGTTCAATGTGTACCCTGACAAGATACAAAAATATACATATTCAATCAAAGTATTGTAGCTCTCAAAGGCAATGTTCCCAGAAATTCCCATTCAGGATAAATGCTGCATACATTGGCACAATTGGTTATTGCCTTTAAACCAGCTTTCAGATTGAATCCAGGACGTAGTAGGTCCGGAGAGTCAAGTGAAAATGATTTATTGTAGGCTACTGTAGGTTAGCAGTTAGAAGGGATGTAGGTTAGAAATTAGTGTAGACTACTGAGATTTATTGTAGCTATGCTATTATAGGTTAGTATTTGGCATTGTTAAGCAGTGATTGTTACCGGGACACTCACAGGTTGTGACATTTATAACCTTGAAGTCATCTCCAAGCTTATTGGTCACAAAGCAAGTAACGGTCAGGTTTCCTGAGGGCACCACTGTGATCTTGTGAACTGCCTTGCCATTGATATAGGAACTCTCCTCCTGATGGAAAAAATGATTGTCAGTTAAGAGCACACACAAGCAGACAAGATTCCCAACAAGTACGTTGGCCTTGCTTTTACACAGAGGTGCAGATGTATGCAGAGACGTACTATTTTGGAATTTAAAAAATCCCATTACAAGGTAAATCGTTCAACAGATAAAAAATCTCCAAATTCGGTCAAATTCATTGGCACACTTGCACAATTCTGAAATTAAAATTGAACAGAATTATTTGTTTGATTTACAACAGCACACAACACAATATACTTCAAAGTAATAAATGCCCTGGACATATTCAAAGTTCAAATTAATTTGGTTGGAGGCAAGTGATTCTCAGCAATTGTAATTTATCCCACCGGTGGTTAATTGCAGGAGGCCACAGTCTGAAAAATGCTTTCAACCGGTTTTGAATCTCTCCCAGAAAATGAAGCTTTATTTAATTCTATTGTAAAGTGCAAGGGTTTATTTTGTTTATTAGGATCCCAATTAGCTATTCCATATGCAACAATTACTTTTTCTGGCTTCCAATATCTAACAGTATAAGTACAGAGCAGTTCATGAGAAGACAACGTACTATTGATTACACTATAATCATAATGTAATAACATTGATTAAAGATATTTTTGGGTGAACTGGACTTGATTTGTGTGTTATCTGACTAATAGCTTGATCAGAAACTATTGATATTTGACAAACGTAACACTAAAGCAAACCACTGGGGAAGACAAATACATTTTACACACAAGTTGAGGTCACTTACGTGTGACCACTAGAGGTTGCTACAGATTCTTTGAAAATGTGCGTCTCACTCTCTGTTTTGACAGCTCCAAGTAATAACCAACATTAGGACATTATGGTTAACTTGAGGGCTAGACTGTCGCTTACAAGTCTGGATTGATTTGCTGCATCCTGGGAGATATATTCTTAAATAAACTGAGGTGAAAGATAATATAACATTTGCCAGATGTCAAACCACCAAAACAGCTTGTGCTTGGCTTTATCACGGAAGACATCCGCAATACAACCGTTTGACTCCTTCCAGCCAAGACATACAACTGTGCAAATCAAACACACTTCTTAAAGCACATTGCAGAAAATCTGCTACTGTATCTGTCGGAAATTGTTAAATGCTGTTGATGGCTTCTATTCTCGCCAGAGACGAAGGAAAAGGAACTGCTTGAAAAAGTAAACTGTCTCACATTTGCAATGTCAAATGGGGCAAAGGTCGTTAGTTTGCCTTCCCTCTGACGTTGGGGAATATACACAAAGGGCAAGAACGGAGACCATGGCTCTATGTTTGGTGTATTAAATACAAGACTCCAGATTTTTCTATCTCTCTCGAATGATCCAAGAAAAACTCAGCCCTGAGACAAAAGCGGTCCAGTGTCATGGGGGACACATTTCACTAATGCATGTCACTCTGCAGATGAGGCGATGAATAATGATCACGCTGAGACAAACTGACTCTGAAAAGTCCTTGAAATGGTGGAAAAGAACTTGACATTCTGTGATACACTGCATGTACTTCAACCGATTCTCTTTCCTGAGACTGGAAAGGGTCGTCCGTAGTGTCCTGGCTCTGAGATTGAGAGGTTAGGGGTTCAAAACTGAGTCATTGCAAAGATTTTAAAAAATCAGACCTGATGCATTTGAACCCTTTCCATCAACTTGCCTCAACATAAAGAAGAAAATGGTTCCTGCCCCTATGGACTGTTCTGGCTTGGCCATGGTGTGTCATCATAAGAGTTCATTAAGATCTGTATTAGCTATTACGTATGCAGCACATACTCTTCCTGGGAGTCCACACATAAAATGTCAAAATACAAGACAAGGACAAAATACAATTCTATAACAGGAGCACAAGCTCGTCTGGAAATCACACACACGGCATGGCTTACATCTGTGCCGTTGACGCTCCACTGGACACTGGGCTGGGGTGCACCCTCTGCTTCACAGATCAGAACCTTGTGTCTGCCGTCCTCACTGCGCAGCTTGGTCAAACTGTTAATGACCGGTTTGCCTGATAAGAAACACAGCAACAGGTCAATTGTGCACAGCCCAATGAATGACTACACTGTGTGCACAATTATTAGGCAAGTGAGTATTCTGATCGTATTATTATTTCCCTTGCACATTTTCCAACTCCAAACTATATAAACTTGAATGCTCATTGGATCGATTCATTTTCAGCTGATATGTATTTGTGTAATGAGGGAGGGTGTGGCAACAGTGAATAACACCTTAAATCAAGGTGTGCAGAATTATTAGGCAGCTTCATGACCTCAGGTAAAATGGGCCAAAAAAGAAATTTAACTGACACTGAAATAAAACATAAGGCTGAAATCATTTAACAGATTGAGATTAGGCTGAGTTCTGAAAACGTGTAAGAGGTCAATCAGTTTAAACTCACAGGAAACAGTATCAACCTGGGAACCAATGTCAACCTGAAAGCGATGTCAATCAGAGAACCAATGTAAAACTGGAACCAATATCAATCTGGGAACAGAGGTCAACTTGAGAAACCGAGGTCAAACTGAAACCTAGGTCAACATGGAACCAACGTCAACCTGGGCACAAAGACAATTATAGGCCAATATCGAACCTCCTGTTCCTATCAAAAATCTTAGAAAAATGTGTTTCCCAACAACTGAATGCCTTCTTGAAGACAAATAACATTTATGAAATGCTCCAGTCCGGTTTCAGACCCCATCTTTGTACTGAGACTGCACTTGTGATGATAACAAATGACCTTCTAATGGCCTCAGACAAAGGTTCCGCATCCGTCCTGTTGCTTCTTGATCTTAGTGCTGCTTTTGACACTATTGATCACTCCCTTCTCTTAGAGAGACTGGAAACCCATATTGGGCAACGTGGACATGTTCTAGCCTGGTTTAAATCTTATTTATCTGAAAGATATCAGTTCGTATGTGTGGATGGCATATCCTCTGACAAATCAAAGGTCTGTTTTGGTGTTCCTCAAGGCTCGGCTCTAGGCCCATTATTGTTCTCACTATATATGCTGCCTCTGGGTGATCTAATCCGGAATCACAATGTCAATTTTCACTGTTATGCTGATGACACAGTTATATATTTCAATGAAGCATGGAGAAGCCCCAAAATTAACTATTTTGCATGCATTTCAGATATTAGGGAGTGGATGACAGAGAACTTCTTGCTTTTAAACTCAAGAAAAACAGAAATGCTCGTTTTAGGACCCAAGAAACAAAGAGCTTTGTTGGCAGATCTTACTGTGAACCTCGACGGCTGCATGGTTGTATCCCAAAAAACTGTAAGAAACCTCGGCCTTACCCTTGACCCTGACCTCTCCTTTGATGAACATATGAAATGTCTCAAGAGTTGCTTATTTTCATCTTCGAAACATTGCAAAAATCAGAAAATTTCTATCAAAAACTGATGCAGAAAAACAAATCCATGCTTTTGTTACTTCTAGATTAGATTACTGCAATGCTCTTCTTTCCAGTTACCCTGATAAATCAATAAATAAACTTCAATTAGTGCTGCACACGGCTGCTAGAATCCTAACTAGAACAAAAAAATTTGAACACATTACTTCAGTACTAGCCTCTTTACACTGGCTGCCTGTTAGGGTTAGGGCTGATTTTAAGGTTTTATTGTTAACCTATAAATCAATACATGGACTTGCTCCTACTTACCTTTCTGAAATGATCCAGCCATACATACCTACATGTAACCTTAGATCGCAAGATGCAGGCCTTTTAATTGTACCCAGAATTTCTAAACAAACAGCTTGAGGCAGGGCCTTCTCTCATAGAGCTCCACTACTGTGGAATGATTTGCCAATTAAGGTTAGAAATGCAAACTCAGTGCACACTTTCAAGTGTCTACTAAAGACTCATTACTACAGCATGGTCTATGATTAAGCGTAGTCTGGCCCAGGGGCGTGAAGGTGACCAGAAAGGCTTGATACTGTCCACCCTTGCTGTCTTGCCAGATGGGCTCTCATCGTCACTGGGATGCCCTCCCTCCAATGCCATTCAGGGGCGGAGTCACTGGCTTGTTGTTGTCTCTCTGTTGCGCACTTGTGCAATTGGGCTGTACTCTGCTGGCAATACTCGGCCCTCTTTCAGGGTGGCTGCGGTTGATGGGGGTCCCTATGGTTGATGCTTGGCAATGTGGGTGGATTGATTTCCTGCCTGTTGGGCCCTGTCCGGGGCCTCCCCCGGACAGGGCCCAACAGTGTCACTGGACCCCCCTGTCTCAGCCCCAAGGTCTTACGCTACTATATTATTGTGCTGGGGGAGTAGGGTCAGTTCTTCTTCTCCACTATAAATCTCTGTAGATCTAAGGAATGCATTTTCTAAATTTTCCCTGTCTCCTGCCGTTTTAACCTAGGAGGACATGAGGTCTTGGCCCACACCTGAGGAGTACCAGGCTTGAAAGACCCGTTGCTCTCCCTGTCCAAAGCCCTCCTGGTTGTGTTGCAGATCAAGACGATACCTGATGATTTCAGCTGCCACTGTGCTGACACCTCCCCCCTCCCCCGTTTTGTCCCTGTCCATCTGGTCATGCTTCCGACCTGGACTAAGTTTAAATAGACTCTGGACTCAGCCCACATGCATTTATTAATTTTTACAATTTATACTCTTAATATGTTCACCCGGCACAGCCAGAAGAGGACTGGCCACCCCTCTAAGCCTGGATCCTCTCTAGGTTTCTTCCTAAATTTCTGCCTTCTTAGGGAGTTTTTCCTAGCCACTGAAATTCAACACTACTGTTGTTTGCTCCTTGGGGTTTAAGGTTGGGTGTTTTGTAAAAGCACTTTGTGACAACTGCTGATGTAAAAAGGGCTTTATAAATAAATTTGATTGATTGATTGATTGATTGATTGAAGATCAACCTGACAAACCAAAGTGAAACTGAAAACAATGTCAGCCTAGGAACCAACGTCAGAGGGGGAGGAAATTGATACGCACCTTCTACTTCCAGTTGGAAGGACTGGCTGCGCTTTAACCCTGCCACGGACACCTCACAGACATACAATCCTGCGTCAGAGTACGTTACAGGTTCAAAGGTAGGTGCCTTGTCCAACTGCCCATTGTCCTGGAAGAGTGAATTAAGCCCATCAGATCGTTAGGATCAACAGATTAAGCAACTGTAAAACCTATGCTTATACACATTATCTGAATACATAAGGTATGTTCCAGGGCGCAATCTTAAGTGGTATTCCAAACTTGCTGTTTGAAAGTTTTGCGGAGAACCATTATACAATAAGCTGTATAAGATTTGCGATCGGAAATTAGCTTTTTAATTATAACCGCGCCCAATCACACATGCTCTGCCATACTGACTGAACATGGCACTTCTTTTGGGCAAACTGCACACTGTAAAGACTGTTTAATTGAATTCCATAACCTTTCATCTTTCTAGCAGAAAATGTGCCCTTCATACCTTTGTCCATGACACTTTAGCCTCGCTGGAGGAGTTCTGCTCCATCTTCACAACCAAGTTGTCACCGACCGTCTTAAGGACCTTACCCGTTGGGCTGAGACTGAGATCCAGGTCTTGGAAATAGGAGGGGTGGGAGAGGGGAAGGATTGTTAAAAGTTCCTATCAGTTCACTGCAGGCAGTTACCGTTTCCTCATTTGTGGCGTTCATCACTGGCGACAAAGCGGCAACAAAACCCCAGATGAGATGTGCCCATGTCCCTGTGCCACAAGCAGTCCCACAGCCTCTGTGTGTGACTTTGCAAATCAGGGAGGACACAATCCCTCTGAAGCCTTTTCTCCTTGCCCTCCTTCCCCCAAATTTATTATGTCCCCCCACATATACTCAATTTCCTCGTTAGGAAATAAGCTTGGGCTAAAGATGCGTGAAATGCACTAGAGTGGCGAGACATGCGAGATGTGGGTGTATCCACATAACAATTTTAGCCGGGGCCTTTCTGAACTAACGAGGAGTAACACACACTTCAGGAAGAAAGGGGAGTAATTAAATGTGTGTGTGTGTGTGTGTGTGTGTGTGTGTGTGGAGGAGGGCCGAAGCATTGGAAAGTGGCCTTATCACTGTTTTCCCTGAGCTTTTCCTTTCCAGCGCTTAGGCCTGGTCAACAGATGTCAGAAATTCTAATTAGTTATTCCCTCTGCTCACCCAAACTCCACTCTCCTACCAGTTAATCCTCTTAAAGATAAATGTGATTACCTTCCCCTGCTCCTGTGACTTCATTTACAGCTGAGAAACAAGCTTGTTAAGGAGGCAAAAAAAATAGTTCAGCTGAGATTTCAAAACTGAAGCCGTTTGTCTGCTCACAACATTCGTCCTTGACGCTATGTTTGAAACAATAGCGCTATCGTGCATACTCACAGCTCACGACAACCTTTTCTGAGGCCTCCATTTTGCCGTCATCGACCAGCGAGCACTTGTAGTCGCCCGTGTTGTCGCGAGTGACGCTGGTCAGGGTGTAGGAGTCGGAATCTTTCACTGTCACCTTCTGGCCCTGTTGGGTGAGGTGGAAAGATCAACCTGACAAACCAAAGTGAAACTGAAAACAATGTCAGCCTAGGAACCAACGTCAGAGGGGGAGGTGTGTGTCAGTTAGGGTTTAGTGTTCCCTCTTATTTTTGAGTTACTTTGTAAATGTCTGGTCACCTGAGCAGAAACTTGTAAACGTTGTAAAAATGATGTGCATCGTCTGGCATGCAATTAGCGTGAACACAGACTGATTGCACTTACAGTTACAGTTCCAGACAGTAGTCAACAGACTATTATGACTATTTCAGCATAATTTAGGCCCAATAACAGTGCCCTACAAACCAAACCAGTGCAGCAAATCCCATAGCATTTTCATATAGAAATAGCTTTTGATTTTATGGATGTTGCCTAAAGGAGCCTTTATGTGATCTTCAATGCAGGCCTACATTCAATTAAATATTTTTACATTATAGTGTGACATTCTTGATTTTGTACTTGATCTGTAACATGGTGGCCCAGCACTTTAGAAAATAAAGTGCTTTATAATTACTGTACAGAGAATTAAACAATGTAGGCTACACTCTGCTTATTGATAACATCAAGTCCTATAAAATACATCACTGCCTGTAAATTGGAACAGTATTTCAAGTACTTTACAGATATGAAGCAAAGCCATTATATTTAAAAAAACACCAAATAAAATATGCATATTTTAAAAAACACCAAATAAAATATGCATAAATTATGCACACCAATATGCATACAGCAAGTTTATATAAGATTTTAAAAATAGCCTTTATTTGACTGAACATTCCATGATCGAGTCAGCATTTTTGGGTTGATGCAATAGATTGGTGCAGTTCAAGAAAGTTGAATCACTTTACTATCTAGCTCCTTTACTGAACTTATTTAATGTCATCCACAGTTAGCACATCTCTCATGTCAATCAACTTAATTGGCATCGATGAAATGGGCACCGGACAGACGTATGCATTGCGACCATGTTCGTTGCTAGCAAAATTTGACAGCCAGATGAAAAAGTTGAGAAGGTTAATTTCCTTTTTCCTTTTTAATGTTGGCTAATCACTCTGGCCAGTCGATGTTCTTGCACACTGTAGGTTGCTATCACCTACTGAGGGAGGGAGAAAGTCTACCTGAGTAGTTGTTAAGGACTAAGGAGTTTTCTTCTAGCCACTGTGCACCAACTCTTGTTGATTGCTGTTTTGGGTTTTTGGCCTGGGTTTCTGTACATACACTTTCTGATAATTGCTGATATAAAAAGGGCCCTATAAAATTTGTATTATTGATTGAATTTAAGTCCCAGTTGTTACATTGCACTAGTTTATGTGTAACTGGGGACAAGGGTCAGTCTGAAAAGTATGCTTAGCTATCCTTGTGAATACTAGGAATGCTTTCTCTAACTTTTCCTGTTTGACCTTAGGAGGACATTACCCTTTGGAACATGCCTCGGGACTAAATGGCCCCCAAAGTCCTCCAGGATGTGTTGCAGATCAAGTTGCTGCTTGATGATTCCTGCAGTCACTGCCCACAGCCCATCTGATTGTCCCTGTCAATGTCTACCTGGTTCTGCAGCAGACTTGGATTTTGTTTAAGGACTCTGGTCACAGGCCACTTGTACTTATTGACATGCTTGTCTTCAGATCAAGCAAAAACATTGACATGGACCGGGACAGCCAGAGGAGGACTAAGTTTGGATCCTACTAGGGAGTTCTGCTAGCCACTGTGCATTAAATCTTGTTGCTTGCACTTTGTGGTTTCAGGCTGGGTGTCTATAAATGCACTTTCTGACAACTGTTGATGTAAAAAGGGCTTTATAAAATAAATTTGATTGATTGATTAAGGTCACATGGCTTGGCCCCATGGAATGAAATGGAGCCCAGAGATCTTCTACATAGAGATATCTCACTAGGGGGCAACCTGCCTTGATGTTGAAGTTGAAGCTGGTTGGAGGAGGGTTGCCGTCTGCCTTGCACTTCAACGTCACGTTGTCGCCCTCAATTATGGGAGCCTTAGCCAGGACCTGGAGGTTCAACTTCTCTGTTGGATCTGAAAGCCAAACAGAGAGAGGGTTAAAAGGAATAAAAAGAGAGGTTGAGTGATGAGACAGCTAGACATAGAGTAAGTAAAGAAAGACTGAGAGAGGGAGAGAGGAGAAAGAGAAAGGGGGTAGACCGAGAGAGGGAAAATAACAAAAAGCGAGAGAGGAATGGACAGATCTTGTGCAGAGACAGAGAGAGAAAGACAACAGAGTCATCTGAAAGACAATCCCTCTGGAGCAAAAGAGCGAGGGAAAGTCGGCGGCGGGGGGCCCGGTCCTTCATTTCTCGAGTCATTTGCGATGGCTGGCAGAGTGTCAGGCTGGAGTTGGCCATGGAATGGGCTGGCGAAGCGATCCGTATTGTATGTGCACCCCGAGGCGCAGCTCGTATCTGCCTTCAGCTACCGGTGCCCGGAGTGTGACGCTCCAGAAAGACTCAATTATCAGAGCAGTGTTTGACAGGACGACGCAAATAAGCGAATCGCAGTGCCGGCGTGTACCGACGGGCTGCGTTTCCGATTCCATTAATCACTAAGAGTTACAGATGGTCTTGTGACTCCGGGTGACATGCAGTAAAAATCCCAAAAAAATCAAACATATGCCGGGACTCTATGACTTAGAACACACATGCCTCAAATGAATGTGTTACGGGCTGACAGATACACACAGCTTAACTTGATATGATCCGTCAATATACCACGTGGCGGAGGTTTCAACGTCTGAAAGCAGAACTGGAAAGCTTCCATATCCACTGTTCTCCAAACTGAAATACCTTTCCAACTCCATGCCGATCCCATCTCTACCTTGGAACTGTGGTTACATGCAATGTTTCATCTAGCTCTACTGGTTGAAGCAGAAGGTTTGTGGCACCAGGGTTGTATAATTAGTGAAGGGATTTGAAACAGAAAACTAAAATAAGTTTCAGGCATGTATGCTTTATTGGATAAACACAGTCCTGAAAGAGCTGTGGGCCAGATTCTAACTCATACTGCAGCGTAGACAGAGGCTTAGGCTGTCAGACCACCCTAGGCCGCAAATGTAAAAACAAATATGATGGACAATCCCAACCCATCATTCTCAGTGTTCTTGCTTTTGGTTTCCACTGAATATCCTGTGTGCGGATTAATTGTAAATTCCACTGAATAATTCCTAGCACAGACGTTCCTCAATCCTTCTTGTGACAGGCCGATGTACATGCAATGCAGGTCAAAGATCTCCAGGGGGCGATGCGGTCTGCTTACAGTGTATGACAAAGGTCTCTGCAGGGGACTGCTGGGTTTGCAGGTAGTGTTTGGCGCTGCAGGTGAATTTGGCTCCGATGTCGCCTTTCACCGCCGTGTACCGCAGACTGGACCTTGTGGTGGACAAGCCGGTTGTCGGGTCCACCGTCACGGTGGTTGTGATAGTGATGTCTGTGAGAGTAAGGAAACAAGAACACAAGTCAGCTAGTAGTAGCAGTTAGTAAAAAGAGAATAAAAATAATGACTCTCTAAAAATGATGGGTTTCATTATGACAAATTTACTTTGTTGTACTACTGTAATCTGCAGTGTGATGAATATTTCACAGTATTTTCGGTGTATGTGTGTGTCTTCTCTATATTTCTGTAGTTTTGTTTGATCCAAATGCTCCGCTAAACTTTTATGAGAACTGCTGTGAATCTCGGTGGGACTGTTGTCTGCCTGTGTGTCTTAAGTGTTGTCTGACTGTTGTGTAGCTGTTGTCTTAAATTTTGTCTGACTGTTGTGTTTGTGCAGCTGTTTGTGTCTGTGACGGTTTTAGACTGGGACAGGATGTGATGACATACTCTTGTCATCAGAGACCAGCAGTGTGCCATTTTTGGACCATTCGATTTCAGCAGCAGGGTTGGCAGCAGGAGCCACACACACACCTAGCTGAAAGGGACAAAATATACACAATAAATCAAAGAAGGAACAGCTACTCCAAGAACATGTTCTATATATTTAAATATATATATAAAGTTATCTGAATTCTTAGAATTTCAAATATATTTCATGTATTTCACTTAATTCACTTTATTCATGTTTCATTAGAATTTTAATATATTTCACTTAAATATATCTAAATTGGGACAGTGCAAAAAAGTTATTTACATTCTAATGCAAAACAAATAGTTGACTTCAAATACATTACATATTCTAATTTTGATAACATATATTTAAATCTGCATTTGTGTCACGCCCTGATTGGTTTCACCTGTCTCGCTGTTGCTTCCTCCCTCCCACCAGGTGTCTCCTATGTTCTTGTTGCCTCCTGTCTATTTATGTTTTTGTTTTCTGTTCGCCCGCTGCCAGATCGTATTGTCTTTTCATGTGTTTCCAGCGTTTACTCCCGTGTTACCTGTTTCCTGTTACCCGTTCTCTGCTCAGCCTGCCCAGTTACCGAACCCCTTCTGTCCCTGACCCCAAGCCTGCCTGGCCCCTGTGCTTCTGCCCTGTGGACTACCTCGTTACGACCTTTGCCTGTCCCTGACCTCGAACCAGCCAATTCCTCTGTACCTCTAGGATTCTGATTCATTGTCTGACCTCTGCCTGCCTGCCAACCACGAGCCTGCCTATTCCTACAATAAACATCTTTGCACGACATCTCCTCTCCGCCTCTGAGTCCACACTTGGTTCCACAACTCCGGCCCCTGTCACATTTGACATTAAAAAACAGCTCCCTATACACAGATCAAGCAGGTTATCTTTGTGTATTAAGTTAGAGCAGTTGTTCAATCTGGTTGTTATAGGCAGTGGTTTTTAAAGGCAATGTTAGTAGCGATACAGAAATTATATTATATTATGTTTTATTTATTAAATTCTGAATTTCATTCAATTCAACCTATGAATCGCCTTTAATCCATACGAGTATCATCATGCGGGTGTGATTGAATTAGGTCATGTCATATGTTGCCTGATTCTGTAATGTTTGTGCTAGCCGCACCATTTTTTCTTTTACTGTGTTTGGCAGAATCTTGCGAACCAGGCGATATAAGCCAATATGGTCAATGCATTACCAGAATGCGTCATTTGCTGTCTTTTTGAGGTGTCAGGGTGGCCCAATGGAGACAGATATTAAGACATCTGTAAATATCGCACTATTTGTGACACAAACAAGTAATCCATCAATGAAAAGGGGAGAGCCAGGGGAACGCTATATCTGCAATGCCTTAATACAGCAAATGGATTGGATACAGGCTTAAATCTGTGTCTGTGGAACAAGCGCTAAAAGACTAAAGAGGAAGAGACGTGTACAGCCATTTTATGAATGCACTCAGAGTTCAGTGGTGAATAACTGCTGGAAACCCAGGGTTAGGGTTACTGTATCAGAGTAAACAACATTCAGCGTCATCATCAGAGGAAAGAAGTACAAAGGTTACTCATACAAGAATAATGTGTCATTTCCTATTATACAGTTTCAACCACATGAGGTAGAGCTGAGTCATACTTCTAAATACCCAACAGTTCTGTAGGTTTTACAGATCATATTGTGGACATTTCTGATCATGCTAAACACCACTCTAACCAATTTAAGTCGGCACAAACTTGCATAGGACCTGTGTGTTTGCCGATTGAAATGCTTTTATTTTGAAATGATTTTATTAGCAGTTTTGAAATGACACATCCACATACAGAGTATGAAAAAACATTACAAGATTCAGACGCATTAATATTCAATCATTAAACAGTTTGACTTTTTTCTGTTTTAGGGGCATAAGACCATTTCCTGTTAATGTACCACACTACGATATATGGATATATACTGATGAGCCAAAACATTATGACCACCTGCCTAATATGCTGTTGGTCCTCCGTGTGCCGCCAAAACAGCGCCGACCCGCCAAGGCATGGACTCTACAAGACCCCTGAACGTGTCCTGGTATCCAGCACCAAGACATTAGCAGCAGATCATTCAATTCCTCTAAGTTGCGAGATTGGAGCCGGCATGGATCGGACTTGTTGGTCCAGCACATCCCACAGATGCTCAATCAGATTGAGATCTGGAGAATTTCAAAGCCAGGGCAATACCTTGAAATCACGTGTGCAGTGTGGCAGGGCGCATTATCCTGCTGAAAGAGGCCACTGCCATCAGGGAATACCATTGCCATGAAGGGGTGTACCTGGTCTGCAACAATGTTTAGGTAGGTGGCATGTGTCAAATTTACTTCCAAATGAATGCCCGGACCCAGCGTTTCCCAGCAGAACATTGCCCAGAGCATCACACTCCCTCCACCGGCTTGTCGTCTTCCCCTGATGCCATCATTTCCCCAGGTAAACAGTGCACACGTACACGGCCGTTCACTTGATGTAAAAAGACTCATCGGGCCAAGCGACCTTCTACTCCAAGGTCCAGTTTCGACACTCGCATGCCCATTGTAGGCGCTTTCGATGGTGGACAGGGGTCATCATGGGCACTCTGACTGGTCTGCGACTACGCAGCCCCATATGCAGCAGTGTGTTGTGACACATTCCTCCCGTAACTACCATAAAAAAATTCTCTAACTTGTGCCACAGTAGACCTTCTGTCGGTTCAGACCAGACGGTATGGCCTCCATTGCCCTCGCGTATCGATGAGCCTTGGGCACCCAACACCCTGTTGTTGTGGTTTGTCCCTCCTTGGACCACTGACAGTAGGTACTCACCACTGCTGACCGGGGGCACCCCAAAAGCCTTGCCATTTCAGAAATGCTCTGACCCAGTCATCTGGCCATAATAATTTGGCACTTGTCAAACTCCTGCCCACTTCTCCTGCATCCAACACATTGACTACAAGAACTGATTGTTCACTTAACATCTAATCTACCCAGACCTTGACATGTGCCCTTGTTAGGAGATGATTAACATTATTCGCTTCACCTGTGAGGAGTCATAATGTTTTGACTCATCAGTGTACAATATCAATCTATAATAAACCTTATGATCAACCTTACAGCAAAGTGCTGTAAGTTACGTAATTGATGAAGACACTCATAATATAATATTCGTCCTCCTAGAGTCCAGAATAACAGGCTGGAACAAGCAGTCAGAAAGTGTCCCATTGGACTGACCTAAAGACGTGTAATATCCTGGAAATGCAAAGAGGAAAGGCTGTCTACCTTAGCAATACAGCTTGCTCCCTCTCTAACCGTGAAAGATCTGGAAAAGCTCCGGTATGACAGTCGGCGCCGGATGGCAAGGGCCTTAGTTAGGCAGCACATCCCTGACAAACACCGCCGACCCGGGTCGGATGGAGAAAAATGGAAGGGCGAAAAGACCATTAGGGGAAAAGCCGGAGCGTCATCAATAAAGACTTGACAGGATTAGGTGCGGTGCGGGAAACTTTGTGGTATGCATACACTAGACGGGGTGATATAGAGCTCATGTTGGGTTGGGGCGTAATTGCAGGCTGTGTGGCACTGATGCATTGGCTCGGGAGTGCTGGGCCGAATGAGAAAGCGAACCCACTGCCAGAAGTAGAAAAGAAGCCCACTTGGACGCTTGTATCAGATAATGGAACCTCAGAGAGAATCCAGCGTCAATAATACATCCTGTTGCCCTCCCGCACTGCTGCCGGCTTGTGTCGAGGTCCAGCCTTCCCATGTGGATGAGATGCAGACTCAAGGCCAGTGTGGTTTCTTTGACCAGGAGGGTTCAGTTGTTTTCAAACCAGTGGTGACAGAGTTGCTGGTTTTAAGCCCTGTTTATACGCTGGGCAAATGTGTCCTTACAGGGTTGTAGATGATAAAAAGATGCATTGGTATCTGATTTTGAACAGGTATGTTGGGGGTGAATGGACATTATCAAGATGGAGATGCATGTTATAATGAGATATTAACGGGGCTTAACATACGTCAACAACCTTATCTTGAAGGTTTACACTTACAATATCTCATCACAACCACATTCACAATGCCTTTTTAACTGTCTACAGCTTTATAAATGTGTCTGCAGTCAGAATGTGGAGTCCAGTACAAAGGCAACATGTTAGCATCATGTATAAACAAGGCTATTGTTTCAAGATCTAGATTGTCTGTCTCTGATTTTGACGAGCAAAGTAAACAAAGAATCACAATCTTCTGTGCCACTCGGATACCATTTATAGCCAGCAGAAAGTCAAGGCTATAATTCTTCCAATGGCAATCAACTTTTGTTAACTCCTCCACAGGAGCGCACACAAGCCTGACTCAACCAACAAGTCCCGCCTTAGCGGGAGTGACGTTATAAATCAATAGAAGTGACAATACTGAGTAAAGCGTGTCACCTGACATTTTAGCAAATCGAAATACAGTGAAGCGTTTAACATACGCAAACACTTGCTTGTGATATCCACTTTGCGTGATACAAAAGAAGAAGATAACCAACTAGCTACCATAGTAACATTATTTTATCATTAAAGAGACAGTTTTAGCCCAATACTGCTTTAAGTCGAGCAGTATCGTGACAGCTCAGTGGCAGCTGCACTTGTACACTCAGCTGTCTCACAACAATGTCACAACGTAAGAATTGGTGCTTGGGTCCACAAGAAACATTGGGGGAAACCTTTTGTGGGAGATGTCTGGTTGGTAGACTAAGCCGATTAGCCACTGCTATCGCTCCAGCAGTTTCTCACAGCTTTCTTATTGGCAAACAAGTCCAAGTTTGACACATTGTTCCACCAGACCTTCATCGTATTTGGGCTGGAAGTGTCTGGGAACACAACTAATTCTTTGATCTCACACACATTGAGTGCGCACATGCGAACACAAACAATCACACAAACAAACACGTAGAAAAACTTGTCTATACTGTACATATCCACCGGTGACCTTGAAATTGGAATGTTTTGGCGTTGAAGTGACTCACTGCTCTCAAAGCAAGCTGTCTGAGAAGGCGCTCCATTTGGTAAATTGTGTGCGAGAAAGAACGAAAGAGGAGCTTCAGAGAGCAAAAGAGACCTTTGAACATAACAGACCTCAGTGGGCATTCGCTCAAAAAAAGGACCCCCCCCCCTCCCTGCAGTTTTTTTTCTCTTAGTATCAACATACCCAAACACTAAAAGATATAGAATAAACTACAAGGACTACAAGGAAAAGGGACCTAGTACCAGTAAAGCCACCACCACCAGAAACTTTAATCACCACTGAACCTAGACGTCATAAGAACACACACACACACACACACACACACACACACACACACACACACACACACACACACACACA
>JACXGI010000045.1:0-28431 GCA_016801175.1 Esox masquinongy | reverse complement strand
CTATTCCACATAATTCTAAGCCTCCATATTTCAAGACAGCCAAGTGCCAGAGGTAATATTTTTTCCTCGTACTTTTGTAATTAGATTGGAGTATGAACCATGCATGCCTTCTCTCATCCTTTTTACGGGTTATCATTCCAGACGTCCCTCCCTCTCTCTCCTCTCTCGCTCTCTCTCTCATGCACACAGAACAAAAGTGCCCCTAGCCCTTCAATAATGTTTAAATTGTTGGGCAGGAATAGTAATAAAAAAGCAGACTCGATCCATATTAAATGTACATTGCTTTCTGGTGGACTGACTCAAACAGTTTCCATCTAAAGTCAGGTCCAATATTATTGGAACCTTTGATAAAGATCTGCAAAGTAAAGTTAAAAATAAATAATAGAAATACTGTAATACTGTCAAAATGATTGCCACCCCTGTCACCAATAACTTTCAATACCTCACCTTGGAAATGATGACAGCAATATGCCTGTTTCTAAAAGACTTTGCAGTATTGGAGAACACATTTTTCCGTAGAGAATCTTTCAACATTCTTGATACACTCAGCAACACAACAATGTGGTCTCAGCACCACAACAATGTTGTAGTAAATACTCGCAAGGTGATGTATTGAAAGGTATTGAAAACAGGGATGCCAAGCATTGTGACACCCACCTTTTTGTGAAGTGGGAAAAGTATTACTTGTTTCACAAAATCTCTTTTCTAAGCAATTGTGTTAGTATCCAATATTTATTTATTTGATAGTCATACATTCTTTGTTCATCTTTATCAAGGCTGTAAATCATTTTGAACCTGAGCTGGTGAGTTAAGTCCACTATATCATTACATTATGCAACATTTATTTTACTCACCGGTGTCAGTTTGCCATTCTCCAGCTCTTTGGCTTTGTCTTTTATCTGTGGGGGCAACGGCATCTCTGCAAAGACAAGTAATACAAATTAAACTCTGTGTATAATGGAAATGCTACACTCAGATGCTCATATTGAACCAACAATAATACTATATTGCATAATGAGTGAATGGCAAATAACACTGCAAAAAATTCTTCCTCAAAATTAGGAATTAAATGCTAAACACAAAGGTACATATTCAGACACAACGTTAAATCTGTATATATAAAAAAATATACTATTTATTTTCATGCAATAGTCCTGACTCTTATGACTTTAAACAAAATTAATCTCAGAACTGTGATTCCAGAAACAAGTCTAAAGAGTTGTCAAATGCCTCAAAACTCATCATCCATCAAAACACACTATCAGCCTAGCCATTGCCAGAACTCAACAAATGGGTTGTTTTTTAAAGCGTCTTAAGATTTTCTTTGTATTAAAAGTACCATATAAAATGTGTTGTGTTATTATTTCTAGAAGTGTTTACAACTGGTGTGGTAAAAAGTAAGTTTAATATGAGAAGAAGTGGGTGTATTGACATCAAAAGACCTGAAATCTCAGACCTAAAGTCGAAGTTGTGAAGATATGTATCATAAACACATCTCCACTGGCAGCGGATGACATATTCAAAGTCTAGAAAAGTTACATTCTTTTGGATAGACAGGGAAAGTTTTCACTTAACAACTGTGACCAACTGTCAGCCTGGGGGAGGTCACTTCCACCCTAGGGATAGACTATTGCTTATCAGTGTTAGGGTGGGAAGCAAACTGTCAGAAGAAATTTGGAAAAATATGTCAGGTGCTGGACAAAAAAAGCTACTGGGCATATGCAGGCTTTTATTCAGTTACTTCAGCTAATCCTAATGGGCATCTGATTAGTTGAAGCAGGTGTGTAAGAACAGGCCTGGGACTAAAGATTCCATTGCCCAGTAGCTCTCCCAGCAGGCTAGTTAGTTAGCTACCCCTGGGATGCGTTTGTTAGGGTATGTCTTAGCAAAGTGTTGCAGAGGAAAACAAAAACAAGTGTTTCCTTATTGGTCAAAGTCAGATGGTCCCTCCCTGTTTGACAAAACCAAACCCAGATGTAGCTCCTACTTACTGTAGACCGAGACGCTGACGCGATGCTCGTCCAGGTTGGAACCATACACCACCATGCACGTGAAGGTCCTCTGGTCCACCATGGAACCATTCTGGATCATGAGGCTGAAGTTGGCTGCGATGCTCACTCTGTCCTTGTAGCCGTCCAAGGCCTTGATCTGGGCCTCGTCCTTATGTGCCTGCTTGACAAGGAGATCTCCGGAAGTGCCGTCCTCCATCTCCTGATTCGAAACAAAGCCGTATGGGGCTCCCTGTCAGGTTTCACACTTATGCCAGAGGTTTTCATCTTGAGCCAAATTGGTACACACTTCATAATAATATGTGTGAAATACAGCAGGAGAGCTGTATTTCAACTACTAGGCAGGCTTTTGTCAGTGGCAGGCAAACAATGACAGAATGAGAAAGGGGTCTGCCGAACTTGGCAAGGAGTAGCATTCCCCATCTGTAGTTGTGTGAATTCACAAAATAAAAGCGAAAGAATACGAAAGTTACCATTACATTTCATCATGAGTGTTTCTTTGTGAAATGTGTTGATTTAAATGTAGTTTGACTGGCACGAGTGGTCATATCTCCAGTTAAATCTGTATCTGAAACAGTCAGTGGGAGACAATGGTTAATGGGACAGTAGCAAGAGTAGCAACTCACATATTTCCATTTAGTGAAGATCAGATCATCTGGCTTGGGAGCTCCATTGTTGCACGGCACTTCGATTGTCTGGCCGTACAAGCCGATCACAGCCTTAGTGCATTGAACTGAAAAACAAAAGACGAAGGAATGTTAAATTACATGAACACATTTTTAGATCTCTGTAGGGCCCCTGAACAAAGTAATACAAACACCTGGAAAAGGTTAGGGTTTGTGAAGGCAAACAATGTACGCATCTGAGTAATCTATCTTTCTTTTTCTTTCTTACTAAGGATATGGGTATTTCACTGAGTGCTGCACTTTTGGTGAGGAACTTCCTGAACAAACATTGGATCATATGTTTTCAATTTCAAAGTGCTTCTCTGTGAGATATACATTACAGTGGTAAAATAGGATCTAACACCCCAACAAGGCTGCCGTCCCTACCCATTTACTTCTAGGCAAACAGAGCCGACCCTATCGTAGAGGTTGCTATGGTGACACCAGAGGTCCCGCTAGGCAAATGGGACGGAGAGCTGTAGCAGAGGAGAAGAATAGTTTAGGACAGTGGGAGCAGGACAAGATGGGTCTTCATGCTCTGGCCACTTCCACATGTCCCTTGCAGTCGTTGAGCTTTCATTCCAAAGAGGCCGAAAGAGGCAGAGTTCAAATTCTGGTCATACCGACACACTAAGCTATTGGCAACACCACCCCAACAGCTCACAGCCAGGGAAAGACATTTGCACTTGCCAAAGTAGCCTTACGTTCCCAGTCTATTTATAACCTCATTGTCCTACGTGTAATTGTATTACAGCACTGATGAAAAAACATGTGATTTCCACCTAATACAAGACACGGGGTACAAGACAGTCCAGCAGAAAGCTACAGGGCTGTGCTAAAGTTAAGCAAAATCTAAATATAACTGACAAAGCTCAATTGAGGAATCGGGAGAAATATAGGACAGTTGCTTCATTGTTTGGGTCAAAACACTGACACATTTTATTGCTTGGACTCTGAGAACACACAAGCCTTTTTAAAAGCGGTGTATTTACGGACTCAAATGGGACACAACCTATTGTTTTCCGCCTAATCCAAATAAAACACTCTATCCATTTCCCCAATGAAGGCTGTTTGCATCTGTTGAGACCTGGACAGGTCAGATGTTTTGTTTAGAAGCACAAGACAAAAGAAGGGAACCAGGGAATTCTGGCGTGAATTAAACAGCCCAGTCTCATCAGAGACCTGGGTTCCCTTTAAAACCATCCAGGTGTGAGCCTCCCAGTGTACACATACAAAAGCCTGTGTTGTGTTTAAATAATTGCTGTTTGCTTAAGAGGCAGACAGTGTGGGTAAACCAAACAGTGGCATGGCTTTAGCTTCCTACCACGGCAGGTAAGGGACACCATGACAACAGGTAATAAGCCGTAAGGAAAGGAAGGGGTGCGGGGCGTCACTCAGCAATGTCTATTCAGGGATGGCTTACTACAAACATTCTCCTCAGTGGGATTGATAGGCCAAAGCACCCCTGCCTTTGGTAATGAGGCGGAAAAAGCAATCCTACGCCAGTTCTTTTCATCACATCCTTACCAGGCCCAACTCCCTATAGAGAACCTGAGCTAACTTGAACCGTTAACGCCTATCCACCAGCAACAATAAAAACACTCAATGTGTGAGAAAGATGGAAAAACATAGGAAAATGTCCACATTATGTTTATATTTTTAAACAATATTACCCAACTACTGTATACTTCAATTCTCAAGTATGTGACTGAGCAAGTTATCAGATAGATTGAGGGAAGCTAGCCACGTCCAGAACATGGAGAAGTCAATGGTAGGAAGTATCTATAAAAAGGGGTAGGAAACCGGTCAAACCAATCAAATGTGTTTCTTGGGCGGAGCTCCAAAGGGTGATGGGCACTGAGTGTTTTCGATGAGCCATCTTTCAAGATGGATCATTTGGCTCCCAAAAGGCTCTTCAAATTTCATACAAATCGAAACAAGCATGAGAACATGAGTTGTAGTGCTTTCATTCACTTAATTTTGTATGGAGCCATAATTTTGGAAAAACACAATAAATGTTTTCCAGGTTTATTGTCCACTGAAATGCTGCAAACTATTTTCAACAACTGTCTGAAAATTTCTGCCCTACCCTAACATGTGCTACCCAGCACTCATTCAAACGACATTTCAAGGGAAGGGTTTTCTAAAGAAGTCAGAGGTACGGTTATGCTAGAATAAGGAAGCTAATAACAAATTATTATTAACACAGGGTGGGACGAGTATGATTTCCAGTAAGCCTATGTCATCTAGCTATAATTAAACCATGTTTGATCAAAACTGCATTTGATAACCATCCCTGAGCTGTGTGGAATTGTGGGGTAGTTCTCTAAGTATGACAGGAGAATGTATCCAAGTATGGAGTCTCAGCAAACACATGAAAAAAAGAACTATGACTTGTAACCACTCTTACAACAAAACTGCCAAGTGCCACTGTTTTAACCTACAGCAACAGAGCTGCTCTCACTGGTTGAGAAATGTTGTAATCTTAATCATCTCACGCTAATTGTGGAACCTTATAAATTACGACATTGACAAGGGAACAGAACTTTGAATTGCCTATATTCTTTAAATGGTTCCCTAAAGTACACACAATATTTGTACTATCTGGAAATGATTGGTGAACAGTTTTTTTACTGTCATAAATGTAATACATGGATTTGGATGAAACACAGGGGGAGTTATACTAATAACATGCTTCACCCACCTCTAATAGTAATGATTTCTGATCTCTTAGAACTTATTCAGAATTAAAGTACTGAGAAATGTGCTTTGCTAATGAAGATAAAATTCTCCCTTCAGGTCCCCAAGAATTGTGCAAAAAAAATCAAAACAATACCTGAATCCTCAGTGTGAATTTATTACAATTCAGGATTAAAATGTGTTGTAGTGTGGAAAAAGATAGTATCTACCCAACTTCAAAAACTAAAAACACATTAACAAAATGTTACCGTTTTAACAATCATTATAACAAAACAAAAATCTAAAAGTATCTGATTTCAACAAGAGTTAATGTTTTTAAGGGTTATAATGTCTCTATACTAAATGTGTAGTCTTTACTATGCACCTACAAAGTTGGTCAACAACCAAAGCGTGGTAGTCAGCTAAGTACATTCCTGAGGGTTAGGGATAGTCGAAGTAGTTTAAATTAAAAATGCAGTCTATTCATAGACAGAGACCAATAGGAACCAGGACATGCTGGATGATGGAATGAGGAGGACTAGAGAGAAAGGGAAAATATATCGTTGTCTTTAAACCACTATCATCCAATATAAAATGTCCTTGTCCGTGTTTCATACCATCTATGGATTCACAGCATCTAGTCTACTGCAGGGTTCAAACCTTTCCACAAAGCTGACATAAAGACATTAAGACCCTTCACAGACATAAAGACCCCCTCCCCTGCAATGCTATTGTTGCTGAGAAACACATTGAAAGAGAGAGGAGGATTGCTGAAGTTGGCCAGTGTTGGAACCTATTTCCCAAAGTCAGGCTGTAGTCCTTTCAGAAACACTGGACAGTAATTACTCATATCAACTGTTCCATCCAAATTGACTTTGAAAAAATCCTCCTATGGCCCCATTTCGTCCACTGGCATATGGCGACAGCACAGCAACGAGCACCAGGCATAACATGTCGGAGCTTTAGGAAATCTCTGCCCTCTTGCAGAACCAGACACATCTAACAAGCACGAGCATCCCCCGCCAGATGCAGAGCTGGAAACTGTTTGCCACCGGGTCAATCAACACCCCCACTTCTTTTCGTGTACAGTACGTGTGCATGTGCCCGTCAGAAGATGACTGCCGCGTGAGCAATCAATGTGCGTGAGCAATGAATGACAGTAAAGACTGTACAGTACCTCTGTTTTTACCTCAGAAAGATGAGCGGTAAATTAACTAGGCCTGCAGCAAAACGGTAACAGCTAAATGTCCGCCCTCCTAATGCCCAAAACCAGCCTGGTTCCTTGCATAGTGACACAATGTACTTGCGTTTTGAAATTGCTTGTATTGCCAATATTGGAAGCATGCACATTGTGCTAATGGCCATAGAAAAGTTAGCAAATGAGGCAGTTGTGGTTAGATTCATGGCCTTTATTAGCCATTGTGTTCTTTTTCTTCTTTTACGGACTCAATATTAGTGACAATGTCAACAGCCCCTGTTGTGGTATTCAGTAGAAAATACTGTAATGTGAGCCTGTAGACCATTTCAGAATGAACAAAGGTCCTAATAAGATACGCCTTAAATCAATTAGGCTGCATTAGATGCATCCCAAAAGAAGGGTTTGATGAAAGTAATGAAACTCCCGTCAAGCCCATAATGCAGCGGAATACTATTAGTGGAAGATAGACATTCAGTTCTCAACACAAAATATCATTAAAAATCAATTATTTGTAGAAAGACAGTGAAACTAAATCAGATGCACCCGTACTCATAAAAAGACATCAAAACAAAATCCAACTCACCCTTATTTTCTTCCCTCTGTAGCCTGTTAGTTATGTGGCATGTTTTTCACTTTGCTTTAATAAAAAAAAGGGTGGACAGGGAAAAGCGAAAACAGATCGTTAAAAAAAAACTTATTTCAGAGCCTTTCAAAGCAGCCAGAAATCCACGGGTCTGGACCTTCTTTTTGAAATGGAAGTGCTGCTTTTGAGCAGAGGAGGAACCAGAGACGACCTTGTAAGATGCACACCAGAGGAAGGAAGCAAGGGGAGATAGCTGTACCCCATCGTAGCCCTAATCTAACATAAGATGGAAAACGTAATAGCCACTTGAATTCCATAAAGGCAGCATAATGGCTATCACCTGTTTGACATGATCCCGACACTCTTCTGAAAAAAAGAGCTGTAATCTTATTTAAAGAGATGTAATTGAAAACAAGTAATGTGGCAGGTCCGGGAAGTGTGGGTGGAGCAGATGGCAATTAGCATTGGCGTGATCCAAGGGTGACATCTCACACCAAGCGGGTAGCACATTAGGAGTTTGAGGGGGCCAAGCACGACTACCGCGCTCCAAAACAACCTCTGGGTCTTGCAGTGATATGCCACTGACCTTTGACCGTCACGCAAATAGGGTTAATCGAGCGTTCTGCTTACGAAAACCCTAATTAGGGATTTCGATAATCGAAATGCATCGCGCTTTTGCGAAGGCATGGTGACACATCGCTATGAGATCTAAGAGCTGACTTTGCTGTCAGAAGGTGAGGCGCTCTGATGAATTATTCTTAGAAAAATTGCCAAAACACCCACCGCTCAGAATGAAGATAACTCATCTTGGCTGTCACGATGGGCGCAAGAATGCACAGGTAAATCTAATTTAAACTCCAGGGGGTTTAGCGTCTGATCCTTCCATCTCTTCCCTAATCCTTATTTTTATTCCAAACCGTCAAGACGGTTTGGCTCCTTTCCCCTGGGGACCTGGGTTAAGAGTCAAGGGCTCACTTAACAAAGGGATTTGGCCAAGCAAGCAGGGAGAAATTGGGGACTCTGTGTAAGCACTTTAAAAGGATGCACTTGTACCATTCAAGGCCAGACACCCGTTTTTTTTTTAGAAAGAGGACACCTTTCATGGCTTGGGACCAAGGGGTCGGGGTCAGTCCCTTCCACTGGATCCAGTTTCTCCCTCACACTTAACGGACATCTTTCCCTTGTGAAAATCCAAGCGCTCCATAAGCGCAGTGATGGTTAACGTTGATAACGGTCTCTGCAGCCGTCTCTAATGACACAGGGTCCCATGTGCTAGTCGAATTAAAAATGTATTAGAGATGGCCTCGTGTGGTCCAGTGGTCTAGCGTCTGGCTCCAGTGCACATGTACTGGTACAACATGGGTTCGAATCCAGCCCACTGCCCTTTCAGCAAAAAACTCTCTCCTCTATATTTCCTCAGTTTCTCAATAAATAAAGCATAAAAAAATACCTGAACATGTATATGCTTTAGATTTATTTTTTAAGAAATGGAGGCCACTGCACCAACTGAATGGAAATGATTGCATGCAATTATCTTCGATTAGGACGTTGTTCAAACCATAAGAATTACCTTTTACAGGCATGAAAGCAGAAATTGAATATAAAAAGCTGCAAGCTTGTTTCCCCTTTTGGTTTATATAATAGATGGAAAGACTTTGGAAATTGTTCCTGTTCAATGCAGCAGACTATTGTTACGTCTCTCACATAGTATTAGTCTGCCAGGGTTCAGATCTGTCAGTGGAGCACTAAGATGAATTCTTCTGCTACTGTATGTATGAGGCTGTCGGTTTAGTGGGCTGTGTCGAAGACGTGTAGGCATTACAGTGGCGCGGATGTAATCGTCTCGCTGATGGTTACTACACTGTGCAAATCTGACTGCCGTTAAAAGGGCTTTTTGTTTAGTTGTATCCACATCGCTCCCTCAGACAAACATTTATCTACACTTCTCTTCTATCCCTTTTTTTCCCCTTCTGTTTCCTCAGCTGACGGGTTCAATTTGTTTCCAGTCAAGCATTGCACGACTAAGTCAGGCTAATGAATTGTCAGGCTAATAAGTTGATTTGGCAAGGAAAGTGATTAAGTGATCGGCATTTCCCAGAACATAAAGGGATTTCATTTAGAAAAAAGTCTAGTTTAGGTTGCTCCTTAAACCACTTTTAACCAGATTGTTTTAAAATAGCTATCAAGGATTGTATGTACTGTAGCAATAAAATAAGATTGCAACCAGAAAAAAGTGAAGTGATTTTATCAGTGTATCTGTGCCATTGTAATGTTGGTTCCAGCATAAGCAGAGACACTGAGGCCATCTCAGTGGCTCTGCATATGCTGTGGAAGTAGTCAATTTCAGTATAATTGTCTGGTTCCTTCTGATGATCTTGTTGATCACATGATCAACCCGGCCATTAGGAACAATCACCCAATAAATTCGGAAGTCCCACCCAGTTGACTATATTAAAATGGCTGATTCCATCAATGGCTATGTCCATACTAGAATTCAATCATTTCCAGTAAAGTCCTCTAATCATCTCTATGATTTCAACATCAACACCACCATTTCAGATAGTTACTTGAAGAAGTAAATGTATGTGGGTCAGGAAATTTGTTGAAAAAGTGGAGCTGACATTTGCTTCCTAGCTTTGTTCTAAAATTGAATCCATACTTGATCAATGGAACCTAAAGAGAGTTGCATCAAACGGCATTCATTCAAATACTTGAAAAGACCAAAACCAATTTGCCACAAAATTTATTCATAATACATGCACACACCATTGTGAGTGGGAAGTGTGCAATCAAAACACCACAGGACACTGAAACTTTAACACTGGTGCCATCCATCTAATACCTCCTTAAAGCTGTAGTGCCCAATTTTCAGTTATAACATTGTGTCATCTCAGCTACTCATAATGGGATAAGAGGTAAAGACTGAGACACCCAAGCTGCACCAATGTATACGAAGAAACATTGTTTGACTGTCAATTTCAGTCAGCACAATGCAACAAGGAATAACTCTACCCTTCTCCCAATGCCAACTGTGCAGCACCTATTGGGGCTTCTTGGTCATGGACGGCTGGATTAGAACCAGGTTTAACGGCACACCTCTGCACTGGGAGGCCCAGCCAGGAGGCTCAAAGATGGTAGTTTAAACAAACGCCTCTGAGTGATGATACAAATGTTATGATTTGTCAAGTTAATAATGGTTTTAAATGAGGTCATAAAAAAGGCATGCGGTAGAAAATATTAACTTAAAATATTAGTGACTGAACGTGCCAATACACTGTGTTTTTCGAGTGCTTATCAAGAAAAAAGAAATTGATTTCTGTCATGGAGACGTGCTTCGAAGTGGCAGTTACTGATTTTTATCCTCTATGACGCACTATATGAAGGACGTCAGTGCCACTACTTCAAATATGACAGAATTAATCCAAGATAAGGAATCTATAGTCAATGTGGAGGGGAGAGGAGATTTCATTGGGGATGTGATATCTAACTAAGGTGTTGGGTGCAGTATTTCTGAAGTAAAAAAAAAATCAGGCATTGGAACGTTTTACTGTACCTACTACTGTTTTTTCAGCACGGACTCCCAATTTTCTCTTTTTTTCAGCAAGGTGGCATCTTGATTATGGTGTTACTGTAAATTGGTCTTAATTCCAGGACCTTGAGCGAGAAGGCTGATTGACCTATTCAATGTTTAGACTTTCAGGCAGCCTGGAGTTACTAAATAATCGACTTGATGAAATGAAGTAGACCATTCTCGACAGATCCCTGTGACACACACACTGGCACAAGCAAACACACAAACAAAAGAACACACGCACACACGCACACACACGCACACACACACACACACACACACACACACACACACACACACACACACACAAAGCTCTCTGGCTGGTGTTGCTCTTTCCTGGCTTGCTACACTAACTGATTAAGGAACTGCGGCAGGGAGCTGGCTGTGCTCAGGAGCAGGTCTTTCTGTCAACCCAAAAGTCACTACAGGCCATCTGCTTCTTTGTTAGGGGTGAGACAGGAACAATCACAGTGGTGACTAGAGCTGTAGGTGCAGAACTGTATAACCCGCAAACCATGGACACATCTCCCTGCTGGGCCTGCTGAATATACAATCAAATTGGAGGGCTGTGATTGGGCAATATGTGCCCATGATCCATATATATGGGTCTAAAAACGGTTAAAAAAAAAACAGTGTTTAAATGGCTGCATATGAAACTTGCATCATGCTATTCTCAAAAATGGTTCGTGATAAAAATGTAAGAATGTCAAATGTCCTTTCATACTGACGCTTACGTGATAATCTCCTGAACAATCTGAGATTCCAATAATATTTTTAATTCACCCTCAAAACCACAGGCTCCCTGATGTTTTACTGAGGAGAAAATAAAACCATTAAAATGGAGATAAACAAGAAACCAGGCAAGCCTAGTTCAGCCGGCCTGCAATAAAATGTGTTAATCGTGGCTGCCCTCTCGAAAATCAAACCCGGGTCGCCCACGTGAAAGGCATTGTCGTTAACCACTACGCCACCGAACTGCACACATGCCGGGCATTAGTATGGCCTCTTCACATTATATTATTTTCACTCATTAACATCATGCCAAGTTTGAATATTTTGTTAGACACCATTAACTAGCGTTAAACTGAGTAACGTTTCTTATTAAGTTTACCTCCACCACAAATAGTATCTATGAATTGTATGACTTTTGCCACTGGCCGTTTTAAAAGCTTATTAGCAAGTAATGTCGCTAGACGCCATTAAGCATTGTGTTAAACTGAGTAACGTTTCTTATTAAGTTTACCTCCACCACAAATAGCATCTATGAACTTTATGGCTTTTGCCAATGGCCGTTTTAACAGCTTATTAGCCAATCGTGAATGACATTGATACAATAACTACTGTATCAATATAGGTGACGATAACAGACTTTTTCGTCAAATGAAAAGACAAGAGAATAGTGTAGCCAGCGAAGCGTTTGTCTATCCTGAACAAATCCTGAGACATAATTCGAAAATCCACCAGAAATAGTCGCAATATAGTAAACAGTTTCATTTTAGGCTTCCCATAACGTATCTACTCAAGGTTGTAGCCAGCGAGGTTTTTGTCTATCCTGAACAAATCCTCTTTTGCCACTGGCCGTTTTAACAGCTAATTAGCCATTTGTGAATGACATAGATACAGTATCTATCAATATAGGTGACGATAACTAGTGATGGCCATTTGAGGCTTCATTAGCGTTATTTTAGCAGCAGGATATTATGCTGGCAGCACTCAGATTTTCTTTATCACAATAAAAGCCATAATTGAAATGTATAAGGCAATATAATTAACAATCTAGTCTGTGAAAAAGAACAGACAAGAATAACATTGGAACGGACATTAAACATCAAATGTACAGACAAGATTGTTAACTATATTAACTTATATAGTTCAATGATGGCTTTTATTTTTGAAAAATAAAACCTGAGTTAACACTGCTAGCTTAATATCCTGCTGCTAGAAGAACGGTAATGAAGCCTCGAATGGCCATCACTAACGATAACTGACTTTTTTGTCAAGTGAAAAGACGAGAGAATCGTGAAGCCAGCGAAGTGTTTGTCTATTCTGAACAAATCCTAATATCCACCAGAACCGTTTTATTTTAGGCTTCCTATTACGTAGCTACGTAAAGTTGTAGCCAGCAAAGTTTTTGTCTGTCCTGAACCTCAGGCATAATGCGTTTTGACTGTTACGGGAGGCGAACGCGGGACCTGTTGTTCCGGAGTCCGCGTCTCTAACAACTACGCTATTTAACAAGGGGCAGGCAGGCAGGCATGCAGGCAGGCAGGCAGGCAGTCACTCACTCACTCACTCAAACAGTAAGAGACATTCGCTCTTCTTAGCCGGCTCCGCTTACGTGGTCCGGAAAAAATAGAAATTCACCAAACACTACATACTGTAGAGGTGGATCCACAGATGAATACTACTGCTAACAATGCTGAGGGCTGAGGTTGGTCTTCTGGGGGAAAGGAGGAAATCCAATTCCTTCCATTTTACCCACAATGAAGGCAGTTTTGTCCATTTTATAAACCAGCTCTTAACATTCTTCCACGGACTATAAACATCTCAAAAACAGGGAAGCCGTTTGGACTAGTCTCGCAAGTTTAACAATGCTGTGTGGTCCAAAGGTTAAAGCCGTTGACCCAAGCACACATCTAATGTATGCTTGAGTATTGGTTCAATTACATCCCTGTGCCTATTGGACTCACACTCTCAGTCATTCCAAAAAAATCTCTTACAGCTACAAATTATGATAGGAGTATGATTCCCCAGTCTTTAAAAAAAAAAAAAAAAGTTACAAAAAATGACTGTACACAAAAAGAACAAATGCAAACTTCCACTTATATTGAGTTTGCGTGGTATGCTGCTGAGATGACTTAAAGTCTTCGTAAGAACTGGCACAAATACTGAGTAACACAGATATCAGTGTGAGAGAAGTAGGAAATGCACTAATTACTAGAGCCCAGTTCCGGCCCTTTGCTCAATAACACAACCAGCCCGGAAAGCCCACAGGGTGCTTTTACAGGATATCTGTATTTTCTGCTCATGGTAGAAAAACATCTCGTCCATAACAACACAGTCAGTTTTGCTCCAGGATGAAAACAAGGACAACACACATCCAAACCTTGTTGTCAACTCTGATGTGAGGAGGTCACACAGGCTGATGTTTCGAAGTAACAGCTGTCTGCTCCGTCCGTCAGTTAAATTACCAGCTAGGGTTCATTCATTTTGTCAAATGTAACGTTTTAGTTGCAGAACATTTTGTCAGCAGCATTCAACTGCTGGCTTGCCACTCAAGCTAAACAGGATTGATTCTGGTCGCTCCCTGGATGGGAGACATAATACAGCTGCAAGTATGGTTTGAAGTTCAGTGGGGGGCACTCTTCCCTCTGGTCTAAAGATAACATCTCAATGGTGAAGTTCAGTGGGGGGCACTCTTCCCTCTGGTCTAAAGATAACATCCCAATGGTGAAGTTCAGTGGAGGGCACTCTTCCCCCTGGTCTAAAGATAACATCCCAATGGTGAAGTTCAGTGGGGGGAACTCTTCCTTGTGGTCTAAAGATATCATCCCAATGCCTTTGCCCTGCCTAGAGTGTCGTCTTTCGAATGGGATATTATCGAAGAGTTTGGGTGATTAGCCTGGTGTCCTACAAAAATTTCCAATCTGAATAATGTGTCAAATACATTGTAGAATGTATGCATCACTCATGTACTGTATGTAAGTTGCTCGGGATGAGAGCCTAAGCAGAATGACTGAAATATACAAATGTTAGCGTCAAACAGATTTTTATTTGGACAAAGTCAGTTGATCACTGTTTAGTTCTGTTTGCCAATGTTCAGCAAAATGTATTTTCAACACAACGTTTTATTTAGCAGAATCAATTCACCCCAGGCAGTTCTCTTTCAATTACTCAATCTGTGTTTCAATATGGGAATCATTATGTAGTCCTATAGCTGAATGTCACCTATCACAAACATCTGTTAGAGTGAGACGGAAGAGAAGCGAATAAGTATGCGCCCCTCAACCTGCATACAAACCCCTCTCCAGCTCACTGACAATTTTCACTTTTACACCTCGTTGAAGACCATAATTCTTATGGTCTACTGTTTTCCCACTTAACTGATTACAGGTGACCCCCAAGCCTCTTTGACCCTGGTGTTAGGCTTACATATAGTGTAAGAGTTGTAACCCACTCGCTATTCATCCAGACTGTCCTAAAGGTTACTTAGCTATGGGAGTTTGGAATGAAGCCTGTAGTGAAAGACTAACCCATCATAGATTTTACTGAAACAGGGTTAGTAACTGAAAGGTTGATAGATCAAATCCCCAAGCCAGCAGGGTGAAAACACTGTCGTTTTGGAGCAAGGCAGTTAACCCTAATTGCTTCCCTGGCGCTCATAGTGGCAGCACCCCGCACCTCTCCAATTTAGAGGGGGTTAGGGTAATCGCAGAAACAAAATCTCAGTTGGAATTTAAGGGCAAGCCGATTACATCTTTCCCCTGTGTGGGTTGACCAGACTCCAGAATCAGCTCCCATCATAATCCACATCATATCAGAGGGGCAGCACCAACTGTCAATGCTCCAGGAGGTAAAGAATCATGGTTTGCATCTCTCCACTAGATATGGGTTAGGGTTAGAGGATGGCCTTGATTGGAAATTCCAAGCAGGTCTAGATGCGCGAGTCACATTGCATTATGAGAGAAGGGAATAACATTCAAAGAGACATATCTGGTGTTAAGAGAAGTACCTGTAACTGGATTGTTGAAGTTAAAAGCCCTATTGGGAGTCAAAATTCAGCCAAGAAAGTCTTTGAAGGTACGTACGCACATGTGTTTGTGTATTCTGCTTCCTCACACTCTTTCTCCGTTGCTTCCAGCCAATAAGTTTCTGTGTGACTGCAGGGGAAAAGTTGGCATTTCCAGCTCAGCACAAATGGGCCAGTCTGCATTGAGAAATTGCCTCCACTGATAGCAAACTTGTGCTTCATCAATGAAGCATGGGGAGGCATTTCAAACGGGTGTCCCCCCAGACCTTGCCAGGCAGCTCTTAAGGGGGCTATTCATCTGACTTTTTGTTTGCCAAAGTCAAATCTCATCCTTTTGCCATGCTATTTCTCTGAAAATCACTGCAGAAAGGCCCACAAAAAGATTATCAGCGATGAAAAGATGAGACCTCAAAGTGAACAAAGAAAAAGAAAAGACGTACATTCAATGGACTCCCCCGGAGATAAAAGAGCAGGCAAATCTAATATCTTGCTTCTTCGTGAGGTCCCAGACTGTGTGCAAACAGGTGCTGAATTTTCATCAGCCTCCTGCACTGAGTTATCTAACGCAAACAAAGAGCCCCTGGTGAATGGTTAGTTGACAGATGTTGCATTTTTTTCCATCCAGAGTCCGACACTCAGTTAGCCGAGCCAGGAGAGTTTTCACACATGCACGCGCACACACGCGCACGCGCACACACACAGGTGCAAAGAGGGACTCGTGAAGAAACTCACGTGCACAAGCACAGACATTTTGTGTTCCACTTTTTTCTCTGGCACATATAATTCAAAGTGAGAAAATGGAACAATTTACAAATGTATCTACTGCTGCAACATAATAGGAATTCCAACAACTCGAAGGGGGGGAAATTTAAACATTCATAGGCTGTGGCCTGTAAAAACAAAACAAAATTAGATTTTAGTTGCGTCACAACTCCATTCCTTCCACACTCTGTGTATTACAATTTTCTTTTTCCAAGTCCTATTTGTAGTTACAGCTTCTGTTGATTACAGAGTGTGATAACAACATGAATGAAGCACCACTTCTACACTGTCTAGCCAGCACGCTATTTGCACAAACTCTTGTAATTGCAATACAGCAGAGCAATACTGCAGGCTTAGGAGAGCTGAAGATTGTGACCTGTCCTCCAAAACACATCTCACCAAACCTTTCTGCTTCTATTCAAACTGCTCACTCCACCAGGAATAATTTGTCAATACATATGAGCTTGGAGGAGAATCTATTCAACGGCCAAAAACATCAATTGAGTTTTCAGGAGCTCGACTAACTGCAATGGGTCAATAACGTGAGGCAGCCCTTTCTGACATAAACGCCCCTAAACCTAGCTGGTTTTCACCGGCCCTTGCAATCTGAACTCTTGTCAGCCCTTACGGCGGCTGTACTGCCTTCAAGGAAAGTTGTTGACTACTCAGCAAGCTAGCTTTTCCTGAATGGTTGTTCATACCTGTGAAAAAGCGCCACAACAACAGGACGCTAACGAGTGGAGAAAAGAATGAGGTTGTGGCCACTGGAACCATGTATTACATAACAAAACCATGTGAAGATTCTTGACAAGATTCTGAGTCACTGAGTGAATATTTTACTTGTGGAATTCACCTGAGGGCATTACAAAAAAGGTATCATTGCAAACTGCATTTACATTCTGAAGCTTGTTAGGGTTTATGCTTTCACTTCCTTGTAGAAACTGTACTTGGCGGTCGGTGAGCTGAAGTTGACCCCAATCCACCTCTTGAATGATGTTTAATGTCCATCACAACTGATTCCATACATCGACTGAGTGAATTAGGGAAACTAGCTTTCATTTTGTGAATCAGAACTCAGCCTTTAATCTGTGAGAGCGTGGGCATTGCCACTGAGGGAATGATCTACATTCTGAAGAAGTTCTTTTTCAAGTTTATGAGTTGGAACACAAACTGAAAACAATGTATACTGATGTGCGGGTGACTTACTGCTACCTGCAGTTATGTAATGCTGACTTTCGTTTATAATTCACTCAGTAGATTTGGTGTATTCTGTCCCTATAACTCAGTGGTTTTTCAAACGTTTTTCAAGACTATACATTATTTTAAAAGACAAACTATCGCAATCGAAATTATACAACTCTAATTCCAGGATTATTCCAAAAGTATAGAAAATCGCCCCTGTGCGGCCAAGCGTGGGGGACAATACAACCATGCCAATCATCATCCCATCACTAAACTGTCTTGCATTCTGGAGTTGGTAAATATACAGCTGCTGACGTTTTATCTGCATAAAATTTTAACTGCATTCTTAACAGATGTGGTTTTAAACCTGGGTAAAGGACCACATTGTTGGTAAATTATATTGCCAAAGCCTTGGATGAGAAATCAACATGGGGTGTAGGTTTCCAAAGCAGCTTGTTGCTTGTAGCCACTCTTTTGAAAATAGCAGACTCCAGACTTTCTTAGTTTCTGAGAATAGGCGGAGATTGACAGTCTGGTAATCAGACACAAAGGAAAAGGTGTCCCTGAAACTATTTTGAACAGGTCCAAATGGGTCTGAAATGCACGAAGCTTATGTATTCTTTCAGGAAAATAAAACCACAAATAAATATTGTTTAAATTTCTGGTGGCATAAAAATATGAAAAGGAACATCATGGGCTAGGAACAGAACATAGTGTATGCATAATATAAATGCCCATCTGTCAAGGCATGGCAACTAAGTGCAGCCTCCAATCACAGCTAAAATGTTGTTAATAATGAATGTGCTTGGCTTAGGGAAGCCCTAAGGCGGTAATGGTACTGTAGGCTGGGCTGGTGTGGGGTTTCCAGGAAGTAACTGAAGTGATGGGACAAGGGATGCTCACATGAGAGACTGTGGGACCAGAACATCCTCCTCCAACCATCTCTCTGGTTTAAATTATTACCATTAGCAATAGAGAGACCATTTCATAACATCACTCATTTGGTGGGGTGTGGGTGGGGGTACCAGCAACAACATCTGCCAGTCAATCTGCTGCAGGCGATCATTACAATCCAATCTCATTGGCAGTCTGCAGGTAAAGAACAATGGTTTAATTTCCCTGCATCTGCTTCCTGTCCTAAACCAATTAAAACAACTTAGCAGCCTGATATTCAACCCAGATGGAAGAAAAGCCAGACAAGTCATGGCCATAGGGTCAACCAACCAAGTCAGCCCATCCAGTTCTCCACAACTCCCCTTTTGCATTCAATGTTATGGTTTACAAAATGAATTGGATTTAAACGGTCCCTCAATTTACAAAGCTAAAGAGTGGAGAGTAATACAACTGCACGCCCTGCAAAAATCTACAGTTGAAACAAAACATTTATTGAATATTATTTGGCACAGGGTTGTTCCATTGAAGGTCAAACTGATATTCCATAAATAAAGTAAATCATTTTCAAATGAAAGCACCTTTATATATATCCATATGATTTTTTGTAGTTATGAAGATAGGAAGAAATACAGACCAATTTACAGTCTTGTAAAGATAGAGGGGTGAATGGGACAGACAATGTAATAAATATAGTTTTATTAGAAATGGTTTCCATTAAACATGCCCCTTATATGAAACCTTCTTGAATCGTTCTCTTTGAAGCTTTCATTAAGGTCTTATGTGATATATAATTGAATTGTCACTGTCAGTACAAATGTTTTGTTAACTTAGCTTCATTTCAACACCAAACTAATCTGACCAAAGCACTGGTTCTAATCCAAGCACTAATGCTGTTCAACAAACTCCAGGAGACTACATGTTTTGTATGATATGAAATCAGAGCTCTTCAGCCAAACCTACTGTAAAATACTGCAGTGGTTCTTTAACTATTGTACATTTACTGGTGTTTGAGGATTTAGTAAGGTCAACTGCATCATCAATTTTACCTGATACTCATATACATTAGCCCAAAACATTGTTGCCACTGACAGCAAGCTGAAACTTGGCCGCAAATGGATCCGCCAAAACACAAAAACACCAAGCCCCATCAAAATCAACTAGGAAATAGTTAATGGGCCACAAAATCTCAACCGCAATGGCCACCTCAGACTCTGAACAAGAATGCTGTTAAAAAGCTGTTGCCATTATTTAAGAGGGCAGTCCATAACAAAACAACTGTATCTGGAATGATTCTGTATCTAGGAACAGTCTAATTTCCCTCTCTGTGTATTGCCCAATTTTTAAGCAGTGTATATAATTTCTCTGAGTGACTGTATTAGTATAAAATAATAGAACCTGACACATTTTCAATATAATATTGCTAAGTATTTACATTATTAATTTTATACAGTCGGTTTTGGTCATCAGGATGTCAATAATCTTTAGGACCTACTGAATGTTGTATGTTTCCCTGCAGTTTTTAGGTCTTTTCAACAAAGGGTATTTTCTCTGCAACTAAACACTCCCTTCCCAAATTTCTAAAATCTTGCATAATTTAATCTGCAGCATGATTAATACAGATTTATGATTATACTCATGATAAAAATTGAGAGTTCTTCCAGGAAGAAAGCAGTTTTTGTCAGCCTTCACAGGCATGAGTAGTTCTACAATTTGAGATCTTCTAGTTTGATTTAAAGCCAAACCCTAAATTCAACCATAATATTTGACCCCAATTTAGAATTTTTATCAAAATGTATGATATTTGTATGTTGTTATAGACTTGTGACATAGTGATATCGGATTAAAAAGTGGTTTTAGTCAGGGTCAGAGGTTAATATTATGTCAATATAATCAGTAGTAAGGGTTGGAACTCAAGTACTGACATGTTTATTGGTCCTGGGCTTGGGTCCATCATTAGCCCTCATTATTATATGCATGACATTTTCCTGAGGAAGCCTTCTCAGAATGTGGAGAGAAAAGAAGGAAATGGGAGCACCTATTCCCTCGCTACACTCACGCTGAAAATGTCTATCAAATGTGCAGGCTGGTAAATTGACAGTTGGTAATTCTATATCAGAGACCAGCTGCCAGTAAAGCTGTATTCCCATCTAAGAGCACACAATAACAAAGAACAGTCCATGGGACATGCCCAGTGACCCGTCATAACAAAAACCTTGGCACGCCCTCTTCATAGCATTGAGCGGTCCCTCATCGCATAACATGGACACCACCCCACCCCAATAACTCCTCACTTTGAAGTGCCCCTTGAGTAGCTGGTCGAATCACACCCTTTTATCTGAGCCCAGTGCAGCACATACAGTTGGTCAGTGGGTATAGGGAATAGTGTGTCACTAACACTACCTACTAACACCTCAATCCCCCCACATACCTATACGTAGACTTAAAACGGCGAGCTCAATGACACAGGGTGGACTTCAAAATGGAGACAAAAACCAAGCCTTTCACTTTCAAGAAAAGGTATGGCTTAAAAATGTCAAACATGCCACCGTGTGACTTTGACATAACAAAGCAAGATTGATACAGTATGTGCCCCTTTAGTATCTGCTCCCTTTTGCTACAGGAGCCCTGTCGTGTCTGTCTCTCTAACACTTCAACCATGGTTCCACCCATTCCCCCAGTAGAAATGAAAATGGAAAGACTGCGATCTGATTTAAAAATGGGGGAAAAATTAGCCGTACTTCAAGCCAGAGGGCAATTACTAAAATGGGCCTGCAGGGTATTGGAAGCAGATGGTGCTGCTCTTTGCCAGCTCAAAAAACCTGTTACCTTGCTGACCACCTATCTCCAGGAGACTGTGTCAGAAAATTTAATCACTTGAAAGATTTGATCAAACAGAACTGCAGAGCAAAAGATTTATCAAAACCACGATTTCTCTAATGCTGAAAAGAAGTTGGTTACTAGGAGTTTAAATGTAGTCACAGTCCTGATGTTCTACAAATGACAATGTTTTATTACTTACAGAAACACTATTTTTTTTGCAACAACTCCTGAAACATAAAAAAGCGCCATCTAATCCCAATAGGTTTTTGGTGCATTCCCAAGGCTGTGCGGAAGTGATGGTTAAGTGTATTTGCTGCCCTGTCATTAGTTTGGCTCTTTCTCTCATGACCATTCATAACCAAATCCTAAATCCCAACTAAATGCTTTGATCTTCCCCTAATCCCACACTTTGCTGCTATGAATCGTTCCTTGAAAGACCAATCGGTACATAGCTTTCATAATCCCCTTTGGATGGACATATTCGTCTGCTTCCTACTGCTTCCTCTCTGGACAGAAACTTTCGGGGGGACACTCACACAGGCACATGCCAACACACACCTCAGCCCCGCCGGCAGCCTGAACCGCCCGCATCCAAAACCATTAATCAAAACGCCTGTGGCCGAGCTGCTCCCCCGTTCTGCTAAATTGGCATGATGGTATTTCCTTCTCACTGTGGAAGATGATGTGGGAGAAAGGCACTAAGGCGGAGTAGCTGGAGGAAATGGGAGGGGTGAGGATAGAGTGATAAGAAAACCCTTTCCTGTTTGACGTGGACTGGTACCAAGCACTGGGACGAACTGAGTCATACAGGGCCGCCTTATCAGCGTCACCCTGTCTCGAACCTGGCTCCGTAAATCTGGCTAATGGTCAATTGGTGTCAGCCATCCCCATTATCAGAACCAAAATGGCTCTTGAATGACTCTTTCCTAGTTACCGACACTACTGCTTTGTTGGTTTTGGTTCAAATCATTTTTATTGACCACATCGGGAAAAGAACAACACAGGAGATTCTACCCCCTAGTATTTTTTGAGGGGAGTTCTAGTTGATATACATCCCCACTGGTTTGGTGATTTACCCTTCTTTCTTTACCACTACCAGGACCAAAATGGCTACAGAATGACTCTTTGTCTGTTAGACCGATACTTCTGGAATGTTCTGGGGATTTTTGCTTGTTATTTCATTCCTGCTGTGTTGGTGACTTTAGCTGTGACTAAGATTGTAAAAGTCCCTGGACATTACCAATGTCACAGGCATTTTCTGTAATTTGGTAATTACCAGATAGTCTACTGCAATCTTTGTTAACTTTGGTAATTTGGATTTAAATAACTTTTTTTAAATCTATCAACATCCATATTGTCCATGAGTTCCTAGTGGACCATATGGTAAGAGACCGAATAGCCTAATTCATGGAAAATGCCTCAAATAAACCCTAGCACTGTTGTTTTTAATTAATTTTGCGACTACCAGCTATTGATTGTTTCCCTCAACTGACACCAGTTTGGTGACAAAACGCCAACACATACTGACAGAGCAAAAATCTAATTAAATACCAATGGTAATTACTAAGTTTATGCTTTATGTATATTTGGGATCACGTCTGACAGTACTGTTATCAACTGACTCATCAGGAGGGATCAGTTAATGAATTATACTTGTGAACCGAACTGACTATTTGAATAGGTATACAGCCTCAGATGCAATGGCCAAGTGTAGTGAGAAGGCCAAACAGAGGGCCAGACATAATTACAGACTTCTGTGATAATCTGATTTACTCAAAAAGGGTAGCTAGGTGTGATAAGGCACATAAAATCCTTAATTTACCACAAAGTTGCCACATTTCTGGTAGTACACTTTGAATGTTTCTAGTCGTATGCGCTCCCTTTGCAAATCTAGCTGTGACAGAGTTCAAGGCTGGTCACGATGTCAAAGCCAGGGCTTTGACCCGTGAAGCTGAAGTTACAGGGCTGAGGAGACAAAAAAAAAACCACAGAGCTGCTACAAATCAAGGGCCGACGGTTCAAAGGTATGAGAGTCTATATGTTCTAAATGTTTCCCTCTGGTGTTTTTTTGTGGATGTTGCTGATATATTTTGAGGCATTTCAAGCTTTATTGGACAGGAAAGTAGAAACAAATGGAGGAAAGAATTATTTCCTGAAAGGGAATAGGTCAGATTCGACCCATGCCGCAGCAGTACGTGCACTGGAGGCAGCGGCTTGGACCTCGATTAAAACAGAGTGTGTTTTGTCATCAGCACAGAAAACATCAGCTCCCTCCATTGTTATCTTGGCATTACAATTCCATTCTATTTCAATTTGTCTTCTCATGGGATGTACGAGTAACGGCAGTGCCGCTGGACTTTAAGCCAGTCCTTCTCTCCACCGCCCACGTCCACCAGAACATCGAGAGCTACTGCTCGGCATGGTTAATCGGTGTAACGCAGGATATGCAAATGTACACACAACAAACATTAATTAACTAGGAGATAGAAATCAGAACAGGTGGCTGTAAGCAAAACAGTGTTTTCTCTCCCTCGCTTTCTCTTTCTCTCTCCTTCTCTACCTCTAGACACCTTGTAAAAGTAAGCGGAGAGGGAGGTCAGGAGAGTTCAAACAAACTATCCCGCTCTGCCTCTGAACTGACGTGAGGTCAGCGGTGGTCTCTTCTTCCTGGCAGCTGCTTTTGTCATCAAGGCAGTGGCTGTGGCCCTCTAGACACGCTCGAAAATGGATGAGGCTAGGATTTATGAGTGCATTTACCTTCCTCTCCCCTTTCTCGCCTGCCTGCCTGACCGCCTGCCGACTGTGGAATGCTGTGGTTACTCTGAGGGGGGTCATCTATTTTCGTTTCCATCGTGACGGGGGGAAGGGAAACCAGATCCAGACCGGTTCTTCTCCTAGCTAGCATGTGTAATACCTTTGTTCGCTAGATGGGATAATACTTTGTGGGGGGGAATTCTATTAAAACTAATGTAACGCAAGGCAAGGAGAGAAGTACAAGCAAAAGAAAATTGCTGCTTGATAACATGCAAAGTGTCTGGTATGTGGAGGTGAACTTACTCCTACTCAAAGCAGCATCGTATTAATCCAGTGGGAATGTTTGAAAGGCAATGAGGTGATAATTACGGTTTAAGTGGTCTGCATGGCAAGAATAGAGAATAACTATAGCTAGATCACAGAAAATAGGAAGTTCTCCCATTGGAGCGTAGATTCTGCTCAGTGATTTGGTCCAAACCGAGGCGTTACAGGGGTCCCCTATCAAAGAAACATGCACGCACCATGATTTCCAGGAACCAATTCCATTAGCTTAACTGAGCCAACTGTACCGGCTAATTTCATGCTCGGTAGAGGGACCCTCCCTGTCCATGGGTTCCGGGTCTCTCAGGGCCCCATCGTCTCTGGGCTTCTCACAGCATGTCACATGAAGCGCACACACACACACACACACACACACACGCAGATCTGGTAAGGAAACCTGAGTCGAGCACACCTTAGCAAAACACACGTGTCACCCCCACCCCACCCTAGCCCTACCCTGAGGAGAAGCAGAATACCCAGGAGACCTCACGCTAATTCAAACTCCAAGGAGTGCAAGTCGCCTTGAAATACCTAGGCACCGAGATGTCTGGAGACTAATGCGTATCCGCACTGAATGGGACACATTCTGCACCGCTTACCATAAATAAAATAAGCCGAATGCTCTCTAATTACTATCTGAAAGAATGAGGCCACTTCTAATTCCTCAGCGGGTGTTTGAAATGGAGGATGGGAGGGAGAAGGGGAAAACAAAGTTGAACACCCTCTGAGCATTTCTTTTGGTTTGTCACCTCAAGACACAGCTGCACGCAAACAAAACCTTCACGGCACCATGATGTCCAGAATAAGAAGAGATCATTATTGCCCACAGATGTGCCAGGAGGGTTTGAAGTAGAGGAGCTGGTATCAGGCTGTGCTTCTAATCTACCCAGTTGTGTAGTGTTAAAAAAAAAAACATACTGGTGATCGACAGCCGCACCACAAAAAACAAAAAGTACAAAAACTGAAGCACTTTCATTGCTCTTTTCTACAAGAGACGTGTAAACTGTCATGAGAAAACGGATGAACGACATTTCAGAAAAGGTGTTGAGAAACATGTGAGTGCCCTCGATTTGGAGTTATAAATATAAACATAACCGTCTGGTTTAGAAGCAATTGAATCTGCCTCTACACGAGAGCCACATGAAGTCTCAGTGGTGACTTTTAGTTAGTCAGATACGCAGACACATGTTTTAGCTATTCTCAGTCAACGAAAACTCTGTTAGTCTAGTTTTAGTCATAATCCTTTTTTGTTCTAATTAAAGAACATTCAGCCATGTCCGACTAGGTCTACTTCCCTTGCCTTGTATACCTTAGTTGCAATACCGTAACTAAGGCCATCTAATAATATAGAATGTTAAGCCAATAATTTTGCTCAGATTATCTCCCGTTAGTGCGGAGGCATATAGCTGTGATTTTATTGAATGGGGGGAAATTAGCATTTCAATAATGCCAAATAATTTAATATACTCCTAATATTATGCATTTTTTTAAAAGCATCGGTAACTCGCTTTAGACCATAAGAGTAGGAACACAAATGAATGAACAGCTCACATGACAAAACAGAGCTTCTAATGTGATCAGCGCTAACATGGCCTGTATAAAAGAAAGATGATCAAGACATAATTGTTTCCAAATGAGGTTAGTTTGTTACTATTGATGTATCCTGGCTGAGCATCAGTTCAAAGGAGAGACGGATGAGCTACTGAAGTTACAGGGAGCAGTGTGTGTGTGTGTGTGTGTGTGTGTGTGTGTGTGTGTGTGTGTGGGAGAGCCAGATCCACTAAATAAGCCATGCAACAGACTGATCTTATCAACCAATGAGAGATTTTCCTTGTGTATTCTGTAAAGAGGGGAGTCTGCTTACGATAGAAGGAAACAGATGAAAAGGAGCTTCAATGTAAATTAGTGTCATGTGGAATTCTCGTCTTGTTACATTTTTGTCAAAAATGAAAAGCAATTGGTAGCCTAATCAATTTCACGTTTTTTGGGGTGTCTTGTCTTTGACAATTTATCTATCAAACGTGATTTACTTAGCCTGGTTACTGTCATTCCTTTTCATCTGGAAAAATACGTTTGGGTTGAGCATTTTTCGTCTTAGTTATGGTTGACTAAATTAACACTGTCAGAAGGCGGGCCATTGTAGGAAGGGGAGAGGGAGAACCAAATCCCTAGCTAGCTCTGCATGTTTATCTGAGTGGATATTAATGGGCACATGCTGCCAACTGATGCTTTCCAGCAAATGAGCAAGAGGTGAAAGTGCTTCCTGCACTGGCTATGCACTGAAACCGCTGACATGTTCATCGTCAAACAGACACTTGGCTCTTTGCCTGAAGGTGGGCAACAGAGGAGGTGGGAGGGATTGGAGGGGGGTTAGCTCAAACACAGTCTATTTGACCTTCCATTGAGCAGTGTGCTGTTGTCAAAGAGCCCAAACAGAGCCTTAATCTTAAGGAATAACCATCTCTCATATCAGGCTGGATGGCTCTGCTTAGAACTCCCACTCAGACGTCCATCAACTCGGCAAGAAGGTCCTGACCTGACCAGTGATAACAAACAAGATTAAAAGACATGAAAGACTACAAAATAATTTTGTGTCTGTTTGTTATCTTATTTTTACCATGAATTGATTGGGACTGGAGAGTCACTTTGAGCAACTCTCCCCTGTGACAAGTTTTTTTTTTTATAAAGTTAACCTATCCTGACTAGCTACTGGATTGGATAAAATGCATACAAATAGAATGAATAGAACAGGAATCACTATTCAAGTCAATGATCTGTCAGTTCTGTTCATTGTATTTCTTTGCATTTAATAATATCTGATATGCAAAATCAGGATATGTAGCTTTTAAAAATCCTGGCCTTGAGACATATTAAGCCTAGTGGAATGAAAATTGAAACATTGAGAAGAGAGAACAGCACAACGTACTTTGCCCCAGCTTCCCTGGTAGAAGATTAACATTAATGACCACACCAGAATGAGTTCCCACGTTCTCACCCTGACAAATTTACGAGCAAGGATATCAATCAGTCCCCACCATTAATGATTCCAAAAGGCAGTCCCTACCTACGATGTCTATCCTGGATGATTATTATTTCTTACATATATTTTAAATTTGTTTGTTTAACAGAAACCTTTATAACCATGTTGCTTTATTTATCCATGATATTAAAGGTCACTAACACAAGCAATTTAAATTAAAATTCGAATCTATATTTGTTTAAATAAAACCGTGTTATTTTATAGATTGGACATAAACTGAGTAGTTGTTTCATCTGAGAGCTCACACATTTACTCAGCATTTACTTCCTGGTTTGCAATCAAACCAGTTTTCTTAGTGGCAGCATAAAGTGAAGGATCGGGGCAGAATTTTGACACACCATCTTCAATTAATAAATACTGAAATACCTTTAATTCTATCCAAACATTTAAATTGAAATACTCTAGAACTACATTAATTCCTATGGATTACTTCTCTGGGTAGTACCAATATGGCAGTTGGTGCCCTCAAAGCCTAACAATCCAGGACGTATTTAAGCAGTAAGTTACAAGGGGTTGTGGTATATGGCCAATATACCGCAAACCCCTAATGTGGGTTATTACAGCAAAGAACCAGTTACCAAGACAATTAGAACAAGAAAAAGTATATTTCTGTCATACTAGTGGGAATATGGTTTCTTATTTTAAAATCCATGGCTCAAACCAGTTTAAAAAAAAAAAAGATTATTAGTCCTGGCCTTTGTCACAATCTGGATTTGCACCAATGTTGACATGACAACCAATGTCATTCTAGACATGGATTAATTCGATGACTCCCTGTATCAAATTAACTAATGGAGCCAGGGGGAAAAACTGACAATATTGTGTTGTAATTTATCTATACCCGGAACTGCAATCTCAATCTATTTCAGGGAGAGTCTCTCTCTTCGCACCAAGGGCGCGAGTACACCTCGAAGGTCAAACGTGGGTATAGGGGGAGGTTGTCATGACGAGCAGAACGTTACCCCTGCCCCAGACAGTGCTCTCACTGAGGCCCAATAATGGAGCCTTTGAGAGGGGTGGATAAGACAAGGATGAGACAACGAGAGGGGTGTGACTGACTGGAAACCTGGCCTAGATGCAATGAATGAAATCATTATGGGAAGGTGAGTGGGGGTTGGCTGATAGTAGTCCAGGCTTTTAAGACAAGCTGCCCACCTCTGTGTGGACAAGGGCATTTGGGGGGGGGGGGGGGGGGGGGGGGGG
>JACXGI010000044.1:185435-224815 GCA_016801175.1 Esox masquinongy | reverse complement strand
CTCCATGTGGCTGTGCATTATGAACCCCTGGCTTCACTACCTGAACAGAGGCTGTAACACACACTTTGGACTGAAGTAAAGCTTCTTGCATTGGAACCCATAAGGTCATAGTCAGGCAGCTGCCTAAATTTGTTTTAAAATAAAATGAAGTTTCAGTTGTTCTCTAGTTCTCATATAATTCACTCTAAAGTGGTCTGGGATAGTCCAGCGGTTTAAGCCACAGCCTCAGGAATTAACCTATCAGGGTGAGCATTGGTCCATATCCGACCCATTGCTACTATAGCACAATCTCTTTACTCTCCTCCTACCTCCTACCTTACTGTCCTATCTAATAAAACAGTATTTAAAGAAAAATTAAGAATAAAGGAGTAGTACTGCCTCAAAAACGACACTTGGGATGGAGCCCAAATGGAGCCATCAACTCAAAAATATTTGGGTATTTGGATTGATGATAAGAACATAAAAAAACATACAAAAATGCTTTGAAGATTTTCTTTCCTTTTTGGAAAAATAACCTTGTCTCTTGATGAAAGTAAGAACAGAATGTTCAAAGTTAGTTCCTCCCAGTACTTCCTTATGGTGAAGTTTAAGTTTAATGTTGTTATGACTAATGTGATTCATGTTTATTAATTAAAAAACAAAAATGCCTGAGCTGATGGCTAAACTGTAATATTCCAGTGTTCCTGAAACTGAAGCGTTACTTTAGTTGCAGAAATCCCATTTGTTTCACAAGAATGTAGCTCAAAGAGGAGAGTCAGCCGAGCTCGGTTTGAAAAGCTACACCGCAATCAGGGCAAACAGCTTTTTTCTTCTGAAATCTGTGGGTGGTGGGCTGTGCATTTTGGTTGATGATAGCTTGGTAACTCAGTTTTGCATTCACATTACATACCCTGGACTGTAACATTTTTACGTTGTCATTTAGAACATTTGAACTCCCTTGTGAATTTGGTCATTCATTTCTTACTCCGGTACAGAGGTTATGTGAGAAAAGACAGTGATGAAAAAGATACAGTTTTGTGAATGCAATGGTAATGAAACTGAAAGTCAAGTTCCTATCAAATAACAAAACTCTAAAGTGTTATTAAGAAGAAGGTTGATTCAACTCATGGTTGATTCTGATGTGGGTAACGAGCAGGAAGGAGCTCAAAGCTAAAATAAAGCTGGATTACCTGGACAAGGTGGAAAAGCCGATCTGCAGAGGTAATGTTGAAATAGCATTGGATGTGCAGGTGACCCAGGTGAAAACTCAGTTGTTTGCTGATTACTTAAAGGATTTCTACAGCACAGGTTACAGGAGACTTTACCACTGAATGTGACAGTAGAGCATGCTTTTATGGACCTAACAGAACATGAGAAAGCAGCCTGCCTCAGAAGGCTCAAACTCAGGCATAGGCCTTATGGTCTGTAGGGGCATGGTCTTGAAGACTGTATCCCATAACAGAAAGAGGTTTTCACCAGGTTATTTAAGTTTTAACTTACCAATTGCATTTTACCAAATTACCAGAAAATATTCAATGGTACACAGCACCAAAGAAGGAGCTTCTCGAACAATTTTAGACCAGTGGTACTCACCCTACCTTTCCGAGCAATTGGAGAAGGTCCGAAGTAATTCTCTTCTATGGCTAATAATTTATATCACATTAGTTGGTTTATACTGTGAGTGTTACAGAGGATCCAGCTCGAGCACTATGTAAAACTCCAGCCAAACATCTACCTTCCAGCAAGCAAAGACTTATCAGTTTTATTCATAGATTTTAGGTCAGCTTTTACACCATAAAAACACACATTTTCTTGCAAAAGCTAATTGACTTGGGGTTAATGGTGTTCTCGTTGTCTTGATCAGACTTTCTCTCTAAATGGAGTAATGATGTGAAAGAGCAGCTTGTTTTAAACACTTGGGCCCCTCGGGTATTTTATCACCTGGTCATCTCTTTCCATATATTATAGGGACCACAGATTTTTACTGTACTGCCAGCATAAATACAAGCATAAATGACCAAAACACATCTCAAGTTATTGTTTTAAGTTAATGTTTCAAATACTTTTTTCTACAAAATTTGAGTGCCTGAGATATTACCCATTCAAACTTTCTTGCCAGTCCGTCTATCAGTTTGCATTGACTTGTAATCTCCTTATACTCATTGTAGACACTGACAGTACTATCCTTCCCACCCTAAACCACACTGCACCAGCTAACAGTATTCTGGTGTTATTGTTTGAATTCTGTGTTGTAAATTTTACAGGTCTGGAATTTACACAGTGCCCCTTGAATTAAATCAAGATCAAAACAATGTTTTTAAGCCTATTTAAATATGCAGACAATATGTAGGTAGTTGGCCTTTTGCTAGACTATTAATATCCACTAGTCTATAAATGAGACCTGTACTTTAATCATGTTATATCTGTTGACAACTGGTGCCATGGACAAGCTCTGGAAATCAAATTTCTTTTTTAAGAAGTCAATTCAGTGTTTTTATTTGCTAAGTAAGTTATACACGTTGAAATGATTGCAAGCTTCAACATGACCACATGGTAGGGCAACCTAACTGACAAGAACATGACTGTACTATCCAGGGTATTAAATACAGGCAGCAAAATATTGGACAAACCTCTAAGGCCTCTCAGTGATATAGATATGTGTTCATAGGTAAGCAAGTAGTGGCGACCTTGGAGGCATTTCAGGGCTTCCAAGAATATCCGTTAGAAGTAATTTTTTTAAAGTTTAAGTGGCAGTTGCATTTTAAATTCTTAATTGGAACTGACCTTTGTTTCTAGTATTGCTGTGATGGAAACACTTTGTGATGACAAAGTCTGTATGTTTATGTTGGTCTTTTTGGACCATCATGCATTTATTGGATCATTATGTACTAGTGAGTCATCTAGAATAGATGACCTTCCATCTTGATAATGATGTTGATCTTTGTTTAATTAGGGAGCTTTTGATGGTAATGTGTTTTTGACCACATTGTGATGATGCAGTTTAGCTGCAGTGGAATTGTAACAGCTCTGCAGCTTATGGCTGATTTGATGATCTTAAAGATGTTTTTCTGCCAAAGGTATTGACGTTTGTTATTTATGTAGGAAAGCCCCCCAAAAAATCTCGACATTACATGGAAAATGTTTCTCGAATACAATCTATAGTACATCGTGCTAAATTTTAGACTCAGTCTATTAGTCAGAAATTGGGAATAATTCCACATGTAATTATCTACTGTGTAGTTAATTGGTAGTGTTACTAGACGAATAACACAACATGGCTGTTATTTCTATAAAAGGCAGTTCTACAGAATCTCCCATTCTACCTTTTCTCAATTTTAATTTGAAAATCCCATAATTATTAAAGATTCCCTGGCATTATATACGTGGCGGATCTCCTCTGATCTGGTAAAGACCATGTTTAGCTACTTTGCTCCTCATTCATGGATTTGAAACAGTAACCTTTCACAAGAATATCTCTACTAGCCTCATAACCAGGATTGAGAGACTGAAAAAAAAGCTTCTGCCCCAAGGCTATCAGACTGTTAAATGAACTCTCTATCCGCCCTGCATTTTGATCTGCACCTTACATCCCTTTTGCACACCCACAAAAACACACCCTCTAGCTCATTCACACACACACACACACGCGCACACGCGCACACACGCACACACGCACGCACACACACACACACACACACACACAGTTACTACATGGATAAACAAATCACTCAACGCTCACCTTACTACCTTCAATCCACTCTTTTTTTCCTGATATTTGTTAGTTAAGTGTGTCTTGGTGATGATCTTTTCCCAGAATAGAAGGCACTGTTGAATGTACAGTAATGTTACTTTTAGCCTAGAAGTTGACTGTCGGCACTGGTCAATCACACAACTACCTGTAATCCTTATTACAGAGTTATACGGAATTAGTTACAAAGCCTAAGCTGTTATTGCACTTCGCTTTTTAATATAATTTTTTTTTGTGTATTTATTTTTCTGTTATATCTTTGTGACAAAAAGTGTGGTTTTTTTAGGTGCCCAGTCTCAGATCAGCATATTGTACTGCAGTACTGTAGTGTACTGTAGCAGTATTTCCTTTTTCATTTTGGCTGGTTATGGAGGAAATGCTCTTAGTCCTACATAGTGTTTAGATCTCTCTCAGCTGTGCCAAGAGAGTGGGGTCAGATAATTAATCAGGGGGCTTGATAAAAGCGGCATCTGACCGGACAGCTACCTACAAACACACAGTCACAGGCCCGGGTAGTCTGTTGTGATACTAAGCCTTTCAGCACAGATTAAACTGGCACGCCGTATAATACACTCTGAACTGCCTTACCCGGGTTGTACATCTGTAACAGCTTTGGACTTTAGACTTTGGGAGAGAAAAAGAGGACAAAATCTGTCAAAGCTGCCCTGCATTGATATTCCATTAGAGTGGGGGAGGGGGCGTGTCTAGAGCTAAGTAACCAGTGGCTAGTCACTCCTACTTCTGACTGGGACCGTTTCTGTACATATTGCGACTTTTTTTGCAAAATTATGAAATAAAGTAATATGAAGTATAAAGTAACATTCAAATTCTAAAATTATAGTAACATTCAAATTATTAATTTAATTATTTATTAATAATGTATCCCTCTTTTGTATCTTATCAACTAAAGATTCCATACTGCTACTACTAGTAATAAAATAATAAAAAAAGGTTAATAAACAACATATTGTCTATGTACTGTATATCGTATCTTATATATACTGTCAATCTCAGACAAATCTAATTTCAAACGTTTATAAGTGGCTATCCTTGGGTAAAAGATTTGGTAGGGAAATCCATCCACAAACTTTGTGTTCTGTTTTCATTTTTTCTCCATTAACACAAAGTATGTTAGGAATTTTATTATGATTCTTGCTAAATATTACAGTAATAAGATCAGGATTTTAAAATAAAATAAAAAAACATCCTGTTTAATATTTGTATCATTTGATACGGTCAAGCGTTCAGATTCTTTAAAATATAAATAGCATTCACAGGTATGTGCTTAAGATATAACATTTGTAGTCTTTATATCCTTTCATTAAGTAATTAAATAATGAAATAAGATTAATCTTGTGTCAGAGGATAAGGTAAGTTGGTGTTGTAATATTGACAAGAACACCATCAGTGGAAGTGCAGGAATTGTTGGCTTTTGACTTGTTGGCACTTTTCGCAGCGCTGTATGCTCTTGTTGGCTTTGGCACAGCGATTACAATCAAGCCACTGTATTTCAAAAGTAACAAAGATGGGTCAAGGTCTTTGAATCTAATCTGTGCAAATAATTAGGGTTGTTGATATGCAAACTGAATACGTAATATTATATTTTACATATAGCATGCAATCTGTACTTTCTACAAAACCGAAGTTGTAACTGTAACATCAATTAAAAAGGTAGGAAATTATCAATTGGAAATCTTATTTTTATGACATGGTAAATGTGTGCCGGTCTGTGTCAAACTGGTACTACATCAGGTACATCTGTTTGTGAGTTCATGAGAACAAGCATCTCTCCCAGCTGTGGATTCAGTTGACAGACTGGACAGTATTCCCGGCTCTTTCTCTGCAGCACCCAGCCGCCCACAGTAAGGCATGCACGTACTCACCTTCCCACAAATACAGTATACTTTTTCTGTTTCATCTGGCATGTGTTCATGTTTGACCACAATCTCTGTTCTGAGGTGAGAAGAAAAGAGGCCAGCCTGTGATGCGATTAGCTCCTAAAGGCTGCATGTCAAACAACTCGGGTACATAAAATATCACTGAAGAAATTGTATCCAGTGGTTTCATAATCTTACAACGGCCTTCTTTGGTAAATTAATATATAGTATTTTCAGACCTTATCCATGGGGAAGATAGTATACATGAACAAACTGTATGAAATAATGTTTTGAGAGCTTTGCTAATGCAAGCTGTTTGACACAGTGCTGTTGATACAATAAGCTCTCTCTCTCTTATTCATTCTCTTCCTTCCTGCCTCTCATTTCTTTTTCTTTCCATTTCTCTTCTTTTCATGTCAGAACAAGAGTTTCTTTTTTGCGCCCGTAGCATCTGACTTATCCCTTGCTGATCACGAGTGTTTTGTGGTAAGCTGCACAGTGTGAGCTGGGCTAGCTCGATGTGATATCTGTAACAGTCTGCAACGCTCAGCTTAGCATGCAAACTGTTAGAATTACCCACCCTGATGCTCCCAGCACCTGGTGAGAGAAACACGTCCTGTATTCGCTACAAATCAGCAACTTTGGTACATTACCATCACAAAGCCTGAATGAGAATTGTCGCCAGTCGTGCTTCCTGATTGTTGGGTAATACTCCTTATGTTGGAGGATGGATTTTGGTTTTACAGTTATGAACGAGTTATATGACGGGTGAAGGAAGCCGAAAGAGAGATTTGGTGAGGAGTGTGCACAAGACATGAAGAGAGAGAAAGAGAATAATTAAGTGATGGGAGAGAGAGAGCTTTTTAGGTAGAGAGAGAAACAGAGCAATTATACGTTTGTGATGGAGGGAGTGAGGAGACAGAGAGACAGACTGATACAGACAGAGAGACACAGACTGATACAAACAGAGAGAGACAGACTGATATAGACAGAGAACAGAGACAGACTGATACAGACAGAGAGACACGGACTGATACAGACAGAGAGACACAGACTGATACAGACAGAGAACAGAGACAGACTGATACAGACAGAGGAGAGAGACAGACTGATAAAGACAGAGGAGAGAGACAGACTGATACAGAGGAGAGAGACAGACTGATACAGACAGAGGAGAGAGACAGACGGATACAGACAGAGGAGAGAGACAGACGGATACAGACAGAGGAGAGAGAGCATTCTGTCTGCCCACTATAGGGACCCTCTCCGGCCTTCAGACTCTGGGGCTTTCATGGCTGTGGGAAAGGCCAGGAGGTCACCCACATTTCGTCAGAACCACCAGTTTCTCTAAAACAGATTTCAGCATTTTCTTTTTTCAGCCTCGCCTTGTTTACTGTTATCTTCCTCCCACTGCGTGGCTCCTCTGAGGTCCATGGAGAATATGCTGGGTTGGGGGAGGGGGTAACAGTTATTTAAGATACTCTTCGAAGAGGTATGCTCATGCAGTGCAAGGTAGGGTTGAATAGCATAATGGACACAAGCACAAGGTAGATTATATACGGTAGGTTATATAAGATAATGGTACAAGAAGAGATCATATATATTTTATACAAGAGCCTCTACACTTCTCTGATATGCGGGTCTGGGATACAGAGGGACTCTTGGCCACTTTATCTCACAGCCCTCTTAAGGAAAAGGGAAAGGTGTTCGGTTTCATAAAACAGGACAAGAAAAACATGCCTTTTAGCAGACTGGAAATCTCATTAGCAATGAGACAAGTCCGGAATAACAATGTGGTCATTGGACTGTAACATGGAAGGAGAGAGAATCAAAGAGCTGAGCTCTCTTACTCCATGTGGCTGACTTTCCTGTCATCATAAAGTATTCAAGGTTTTGATGTAAGGTCCCCCAAAGGCATTAATATTATAACACAATCTTCTTTGAAATCATCATTAATACCCAGAAAATTAATTATCCTTTGGAGAAATCTAGAATCTCAACTTTCCCTTTCCTTCCATCCATGTAATAGGGGAAAGTGTGAGAGGGGTTAGAAAGACTGTAGGACGGGTGGGGGAGGAAGGTTGAGAAGACAGAACACCGGGACATTGTTTACTTAGCTGAAATTAAAGCCATTTGAAAATAACTGGGGTTTGGTACAAATATGGGGCTTATAAGGGCTAACTTTGATCCTAAACTAGACCTCCGGGCTGACTTCCTCCTTGTGCTCTTGTCCTGTGTGTCAGAGGCTAGTGGGGGCTGGTCCCAAGCCCCTTAAGGCTTTAGACAAACACTAGCCATTGAGGAGTGAGAAAGACTGAGATGAGGAGTTGAACTGTGCTTGGCCTTGTTCTGCCCAGAGCTCATGAGAAAACCAGAAAAGCATCCCCTTTATCTGTTCCACAGATGTTCCTCGTTCTTATCCACCCTGCAGCTGCACCTGACGGAGGAGTGAGAGGAACCTGAAGACAAGAATTGATATTGGAAATGGGTGGGTGTTTGTGGGTGTGCGGGGGGATCAAGGAGCCACAATAGTGTGTCTGGTAAAATGGGTAAACCCGTAAGAGCCCTACTTTTTTTGCTTACTCAAGATGTCATACAATTATTTTTTTATTTAGACAGGAACCAGGTTTCCAGTAAACCATTTCACTTGACATCAAAAAGAAATATAGATTAATGGAAACACCTGTATGTGCAAACATTATTGTAATAACCATTTTATCTAATGACAAATGCTAATATAAAACATGCACCCCCCAAAAAACGAACATAATAATCGTCTTATCTAATTAAAATTATTACTATAATACCAACCTTATCGATGTACAGATAATAATATGATAACCATCTTATCTATGTACAGTCAGTAATATAATAACCATCTTATCTATGTACAATCAGTAACATAATAACCATCTTATCGAAGTACAGATATTCATTTAATAACCATCTTATCTATGTACAAGCAGTAATATAATAACCATCTTATCTAAGTACTAATATTAATTTAATAATCATCTTATCAAAAAAATAAATCTGTTTATAATAACCATCTTATATAAGTATAAATAATTATATAATACCCATCTTATCTAAGTAAAATTATTAATATAATAACAATCTCATCTATATAAAACTTCATGCAACAATAAACCATATGCTATAGAAAGAAAAAAAAAAATCTGAGGAACTTCACAGGGTGATGAAAGTGCAAGGCGTTGAGCGTCATGCTTCTTTACAATACTATGTAGGGTCTTATTTTGATGACAATCAATGCTTAGGGGACGATTAATTGAACAGCCGTAATAATATCCATAATAGCCATTATCTCCCTAATAATCTCACCATGTAGCCTAGCCTTTATGCTGATCTGTATCACTGAATTGTTTTCCCGTTGAGTAGGGTTACACAAAGGGAATTATGGTAAAAAAAAATAAATAAATAAAAGATAACAATTCCACATTTTGGATCAGTTCCTGAACGGTAGGGAGTCATGTGACTCTGCATGCATCCCAAGCCCCCACGCTACTTAACTCTCCTTTGGTATTCTGTAGAGGCGGGTCGGGGTTGGAGGCTGTCCTCAGAGCGTCACTCCTGGCAGTCTGTAGCCTCCTCTATCCTCTCCATGCCCACTCAGCAGCAGAGAGGAAAGACTGGCACACATGAAGGGACAGAGGGCTAAATGCAGACATTGTTCCCTCCTTGTCCCTGGCCTGAGAGTGCCGTCTGTTCTCAAACCTGCAGTAATAGAGTGGAATGACTTCTAGTCTGACTGAGGCTCCTCTTTGTGACCATATAAAGACATCCTTTTCCATTAGTGACTCGATTATCAGTGGTATGCTTTAACATAACAGAGACCAGGGGGACGGGACTTCAAGAAATGTCAAGTTTGCAGAATCCTCTAAACACATGCCCAGAGTGTAGTGTGGTTGTTTTATGCTACAGTTGATCACACTGTGGAACTGGAACAAATAGGACCTCTACACAGGCCAGACTGAGATGACATGGTCCCTTCAGCCAAGGCAGGCGACCAGGGTCAACTCACGCCAGAAGACCAGATGGCATTTAATAGGCTGGTTGTAAAGATACTTATTACTCTGTTGTTGGGCTAAAATGCTCCATCTCCACCGCCGTTAATGTGGGTTATCTGATCTCAATCCGGTTTATTGTGCTAAAGGCAGTTTAAGCTGGGGTTTGGCATCTCTGATGAAAGGCTTTTAACTGGTTTTCTTCTCACTGAGGCCCAACCAGCTCTATCATTATTAACCAAACACACTTTTAAAATGGGATTTAAGGGCTGGGACTCCAACATTCATGTGACTGCTTTTTATTACTGTTTGTGTGTATGTGTGTATGTTTGTGTGTGAGTGTGTGTGCGTGCGTGCATGTGTGTGTGCGCGCATTTGCGCATGTTTGTATCGGATATGTACACAAGTAAAATGCTTGGAATGTTTACTGGGTTTCTGTTATCTTCTTCACATCCTATTGGAATCGCTGCCAAAAACCAGGACATCCAGCACATATAAACCTTGTGCTCAGCCCTGACATATTGGATCCTACTCCAGAAACCCATCTCTATCCAGGCTAAGAGCCCTGTACAAGGCCGCTGTACTGTACATCCTGGCTCTGGTTCCTGAGTGATCAGTCCAGATCAGGGATTCCATACAGTCAGCTCTGCTATGTAAGACAGGCTGAAAGGGGATTCCGTAGCAGAATGAAAATGCTGGCCCGGCTGTAACTATAGGAGTCTACCCAGAGAGAATAGGACCAACATATAGAAGGCCCTGTGGCATGGATGTGACCTGGGGACCAGATAATGGCTCCTGAATAATGAGGGGAGGTCAAGCAGCCAGGCTGGCGGTCCTGATGGAATGGGAACTTAAGAGACAGGGGGTGGGGGAGGTATAATGGGGATGAGACTGGACTTTGACCTAGACACTAGGCAGATTATTCTGGCCTGGCCTCACACATACACACTGTTCATTGTTGAAATTGCCTGCCTGTCTACTTCTTACGTCTCGATTCTAAGGTCTTGGTCCTGATCTGATTGTGATTACATAGAAAGTAGCCTTTATTGCCTTATAGTCAAGTAAACGATAATTTATAATAATTCTTATTTTGCAAACGTTAACTAAATAAACACCTTTGAAGTGCACAGTGAGTGCTGACAGGCTACGATATATCATGTGTAGGGGTTTCTGTGTGGGTTCAACTGCTTATTGGCTAAGGTTTTTGATTTCATGAGTTGACCAAGTGTACTGCATTGTGCTGACTGTGCACTCTTCTGGGTGGATGGCTCTCATATATGTACCAACTAAGGGCCAGGGGCCAGCCTAAACGCTCCACTGGACAACCACAGAAGGATGTTATTGGGGTGTGTTGAGTGATCAGATGGTGAGTCAGAATCAAAGAAGTAAAATAAAAGTCACTTCTCATTAGGACCATAGTATATAAACCAACTGAACGATAAAGACAAAAATGCATGATCTCTTGACAGTCTTGCCCTTGATGGCTTCATGGCACCGTTACTTTACAATTTAGGTTGGTTTACACACAAATGTTTAAATTGGGTGCAATTTGAACAGCTAGGTCTTAGATATTCAGAAAGTAATTTATGCCTTTTTTGCGTAAGAGCTGTTGGAAAAAAATATTCATCCTGCCCGGATGGAACTGTTGGCCATCATGACATCACAATGTATTCTGATAATAGTAGACCAATTACTATGCATATGAGTAAGGGTTCAACCGTGCGAGTTGGGGAAGAATAAAATATACATATTTTTACATGTAAAACCTGAGTGTAGGATGGTCGGGACCCCAACCCACTTGCCTAAATGAACCGTCATTGGTCTATTACATTCAAATAGTTCTATCCCATAATTTGACTCTCACCTGAACAGACTGAAATTCCCCCCAAAAAAATTCCACACAGCTCTTACTGTTACAGGGAGAAACACAGGGAACAGACACAATACCAGTGTTTTGGGCCCTGGAGGGCATCTTATTAACAAAAAGAGGGAAGAGCTGGAAATCAGAACTGGAAAAACAAACCACTAGGTGGGTCACCCTTCTTTCTCTGCTGCTTTTCAGCCGAAAGCTGCTCCCCTTGGGCCCTTTTCTCCACCCCCTGACGAGGCCTAATTGGGGGCTGGTGTATCTCGTCAAGGGGTTGCAGTCGACCTGCTTTCAAGGGCCCCATTTTGCAGTTCTGGGCCAGCTGGTTCTCCCTGGGGGCGTTGGCTCAACGCTGAGATAGGAGGGCACGTTCACCCCACATTACAATGTCGGCAATGGACTTCTGTCTATTTTAACCAATTATTTCGGTGATGGATATTTATGAATAGAGTTGTTTATATTCCTGGACGCTGAGCTGGAAAAGCATTGTACTTTTAAACATATTTTTACTCAAACTTTTGTACTTTTCAAGATGTTAAAATAAACTACAATGGAAGGAAAAAAAGATTTGGACAGCGAACGGACAACGACAACAGGGTGTTCCCACTCCTGCTCTGAATTCCCATCTACCACGTTGCTCATGCCACCAACATTGCAGTAAACATTTCTATGTATAAATGGTGACCATATCAAACATTTCTGAATTCTTTTCGGAAACAATAACGAAACATTCCTGCAATTTCTGAACGAGGTAACACAGGGATGATTTGACACAAATACAGGTGGACACTCATACAATGACAAGGACCTCGATAAGGTTTCTTAAAGAATCCCGTTGGTCTTGTTTCGTGAATGATTTATGTTGCACACAAAAATTGCAACACACTCACACACACACACACATACACTTGTTCTAAACTGTGGTGTACTTGTGGTGAACTTTGAGCTCCACATCTGGTGGAGGGAGATGGGTGGTATTCCCAGAGGAGTGCTGGGTAGCTGGGTTTGGAGTTCACACAGTTTAGCCATGGCCGCGAGGGCATCTTGTGTTACTGAGGTCTGCAGGCCAAAGAACCAGCTGATTGTCTAAGACACTCAACCCCAGGCTTACGCTTTATCAATCTGTCTCTGACTGTCACCCTCCCATTTACACCCAAACACCAGTAGTGACCCACAATGCTCTAAGGTATTTCAATATATACAACCCCATTTCCAAAAACGTTAGTGTAAAATGTAAAGAAAAACGGAATGCAATGATGTGTAAATCATTAAAACCCTATATTCAATAGAAAATAGTTCCAAGACAACATATCAAATGTTGAAACTGAGAAAAGTTATTGTTTCTTGGAAAATACATGCTCACTTTGAATTTTATGCCAGCAACACGTTTCAAAAAAGCTGTGACAGAGGCACCAAAAGACTGGAAACATTGTGTCATTCTAAAAAATAACACACTACAAATTAGGTCAATTGACAAGAGGTCAGTAACATGACTGGGTATCAAAAGGGGCTCAGGAACACTTCCAAAAACCATTGTCTGTGAACACAGTACGTCGCTGCCTCCACAAATGCAAGTTAAAACTCTACCATGCAAAGAAGAAACCATACATAAACAACATCCAGAAATGCCAGTGCCTTCTCTGGGCCTGAGCTCATTTTAGATGGATTGAGGCAAAGTGGAAAACTGTCCTGTGGTCTGACGAATCAAATTAGAATTTTTTTTCGGGAATCATGGACGCTGTGTCCTCTGGGCTAAAGAGGAGAGGGAACATCTTGTTATCAGCGCAGTTTAAAAGCCAGCATCCGTGATGGTATGGAGGTGTATTAAAGCACATCTGTGAAGGCACCATTAATGCTGAACAATATATACAGGTTTTGGAGCAACATATGCTGCCATCCAGACTATGCCTTTTCCATGGAAAACCTTGCTTATTTCAGCAGAACAATGCCAAACCACATTCTATACGTATTATAACAGCAAGGCTCCACAGTAAAAGAGTCCGGGTGCTAAACTGGCCTGCCTGCAGCCCGGACCTGTCACCCATTGAAAACATTTGGCGCATTACGGAATGACAAATACAACAAATTAGACCCCGAACTGTTGAGCAGCTGAAATTCTATGTCAAGCAAGAATGGACCAACATTCCACTTACAAAACTACAGCAATTGGTCTCCTCAGTTTCCAAACGCTTATAGAGTGTTGTTTAAAAAAGTGTTGACGCAACACAATGGTAAACACGCCCCTGTCCCCACTTTTCTGAAACATGTTTCTGGCATCAAATTCAAAATGGGCATGTATTTTTCCAAAAACAATAAAATTTCTCAATTTCAACATTTCATGTTCTCTTTGTACTATTTTCAATTAAATATAGGGATAAATGATTTGCACATCATTGCATTGTGTATTCATTTGCATTTTACACAGCATCCCAACTTTTTTGGAAACAGTGTTGTACAAGAGGGATTGGTCATCTGCTTCTGGGGATCTTGTCTAGGTTCACCCAAATGGTTGACTTCTGAACCCGAACTGACTTGGTAAAGACGAGGGAAATATCAGGATTATCAGCAAGCATTTGGAACATCGAGCTGTAAATCAGGCAGGTTCTCTGTCTTCTCTCTGTCCCATTGAAAATACAGCAACACACACTCACCATTCCTGTTCACATGTTACACTCACATCATCCACCCTCAAGTGGAGGTCAGGGGCAACAGTGCATCGCCAAAATGGCCTCCATGTGTGCCTACTCTGGACCCTCAACAACCCAGTCACGCACGAAGAACAAAGGGGAGCAATGCAGCCAGTCTCCCCGGACCCTCAATCGACCTGCCGGACAGAGGGATATAGACTGGCTTGTTTAACAACAACTAAGGAAACAAACTGGGAGCGATTCCTTTCAACTCTCACTGACTCCTCGTAGATAACTGACTGAAGTGGATGATGTAGAAACAATACACAGAACTCTGGCTGCGCTTGCAGAGGAAGACAGGGCTCCTCTCATCCCAGGGCTCTAGGTGAAATCATTTCATTAACAAGACCTCCACTGACTAATCTGTTTTTCTGGTGAATCCTGTTTGGCCTGTGTGTTCACGGCAAAAAAGGTTGATCATAGTGGAACGAAGGCAAGACCTGTAATGAATAGCAATGGAGAGCAGGCATTCATTTTGTCATTCCATATCATTTAATTTTACCCACCGCTGGTCTGTGGACCTACACTTGCCAGTAAATGTAATTATTACAAATGTACTCTATTTGACAAATTGGCAAATAACATATAGACCTCCCCTAAGATTTATACATTAACATCTTAGTCAACCACTTTGCTTCGAAGTAGTCGACCAATCCATTTAATCCCTCCTAATTAATTGAATTAAATGTCTGCGTAAAAATGCATAAAATACTTTCTGTAAGTATTCTGTTACAGTAGGTCTTATGTAATTAAATGCTTTTCTATACTATGTATTTATTGTGGTTTACCACTGTATGGCCCCCTTTCATCAAGCATTCTTAGTGTTATAAGTCTGATGGTACTATGGAGTTTTAAAGGAGCGTCTGGCAAATGAACAAAATAAAAATGTACAATGTGAAAATGAACAATTGCAAAGCATGCTGAGTATTATTCTAAGGGCCTCAGCCCAGAAACAGGGCCAATAACAACACCCGTATGTGCTTTACACAGTTCATTTTGATTCATTTTCACATATTAAGCATTTGGATTACGGACTTTTAGCAGACACTAAACATCCTGTGACGTAGTCATAGCAACTGAATCATTTCTGTGACCGCTAGTGAGAATGTTGCTGTTTGGGCTAGATCTTAACATTAGAAATTTTAAAAATGCCAGAAAGAACAGTATTATTTGTATCATTATAATTATCATTTTGAAATTCATTATTTATTTATTTCAATCAAATATCAATCAGTCAAATTTATTCATAAAGCCCTTTTTACATCAGTGCTTTTACAAAACACCCAGCCTGAAACCCCAAGGAACAATAAACAACAGTGTTGAAGCACAGTGGCTAAGAAAAACTCTCTAAGAGGGGCTGAAATTTAGGAAGAAACCTAGAGAGGAACCAGGCTTGGAGTGACCAGTATTTAAATTATTTTGATGTTTTGTTTTGTTTTTTAAGAGTGTATTCTTATGGTAACAATATACAAGGCCGGTTTAGCACCCGGATTCTTTTACTACGGAGCCATGCTGTTGTAATATGTGCAGAATGTGGTTAGGCATTGTCTTGCTGAAATAAGCAAAGCTTTCCCTGAAAAATATGTTGTCTCGATGGCAGCATATGTTGCTCCAAAACCTGTATATATTGTTAAGCATTAATGGTACCTTCACAGATGTGCAAGTCACCCATACCATGTGAACTAATGCACCCCAATACCATCACGGATGCTGGCTTTTAAACTGTGCGCTGATAAAAAGCTGGATGGTCCGTCTCCTCTTCAGCCCGGAGGACGTGGCATCCATGATTCCCAATAAGAATTTCACATTTTGATTCATGAGACCACAGGACAGTTTTCCACTTCTCAGTCCATCTTAAATGAGCTAGGGCCCAGAGAAGGTGGTGGCATTTCTGGATCTTGTTTGTATATGGTTTCTTCTTTGCATAGTAAAGTTTCAACTTGCATTTGTGGATGCAGTGATGTGTTTTTCAGAAGTGTTCCAGAGCCCATGCAGTGATTTCCACTACAGAATTGTGTCTGTTTTTAATGCAGTGCCGTCTGAGGGCCCGAAGATCACAGCCATCCAATATTGGTTTTTGGTTTTGTTCCTTGTGTACAGAGATTTCTCTGGATTCTCTGAATTTTTTATTAATATTATGTACTGTAGATGATGAGATCCCCAAACTCTTTGCAATTTTACATTGAGAAATGTCAATGGTTGCACTATTTGCCTGTGCAGTCTTTCACAGAATGGTGAACACCTCCCCATCTTTACTTCTGAAAGATCTTTACGTCTCTTTTTATACCCAATCATGTTACTGACCTGTTGCCAATTAACCTAATTAGTTGTGAGATGTTCCACCAGGGTTTTTGTTTTAGCAATAAACAAGGCTTTCAATCTTTTAGTGCCCCTGTCCAAGCTTTTTTGAAACATGTTGCTGTCATCAAATTCAAAGAGGACATATACTTTTGAAGAAACAATAACATTTCTCAATTTCAACATTTTGTTTGTTGTCTTTGTACTATTTTTTATTGAATATAGGGTTTAAATGATTTACACATCATTGCATTCTGTTTTTCTTTACATTTTACACAGCATCCCAATGTTTTTGGAAACAGGGTTGTACTATCGTTGCCCGTCACAGCAGAACACATTCCTCTAATCTCTAAAAACTCATTTGGCAGCTTGACAACATTTCAATCTTTCTCTGACCATAGGATTAATGTCAAAGTGCTTATCCTTGTAGTGTAGTAACTAAACAAACGGGACACAAAGCAGGAAAACCCAGGAGCGGGAGGTAGCTTAAGGGATATTAATATTTAATAGCACAAAGGGTGCAGTAATATGCACATTTGGAGAGAGTGTAGTAATCCAGTGTCAATACATGTGCTGTTATATTTGGCTAATGGTTGCATACAGCACAACCCCCTCATCTCATCTCCTTTCTTACAATCCCTGTGGTTTGGATAAGGAGCTCTACTAGGGAGCGGACGCTATTTTGGGGCAGACGCTTTGTCAGTTTCCAAGGTGCCAGTGATAGAACAAAACCATGTCTCAGCAGTGGGACCTAATGATACACAAAACAGGACCTTCCTAGTGGGATATATCTTTGGACGGGCCATACCCCTGTCCCCAGTTTTTACTCTGCAGCAGCTAATGTGCCAGGGGATTAGGGTCAGTCTGAATAATACGCAGAGGCATCCATTTGGATCTTTGGATACTCCCTTTAATTTCTCTAGTGTCCTGTTGAATCTCAGGGGGACCAGAGTCCGTGGACCACCTCCGTAAAGACTCAGCACACCTGTTTCCAGCTGTATTTATTGACCCGCTGGTCAGCTGAACGTGTAAATATACTGATGAACAGTGTTGTCTGAAAAGCCCTTGTACTCTTATAATCTCCACCTGGCACGGACAGAACAGGACTGGCCACCTGTTAGCTTCTCTAGGTTTCTTAAGTTCCAACCCTACTAGGACGTTTTTTTCCCAGCCACATTTTTTCATTTTTGTTGCTCTTTGTGTTTTAGGCTGGGTATCTATACAAGCACTTTGAGACAATCGCCGATGTTAAAAGGGTTTTATACAACTAATTTGATTGGTTTACCAGAGTGTGTCCATTTTGTGTCAACCTGCGACCCAAGGTTGAACATTGACTCAAACATATCTGAGACACTTGCACTTTTGATCAGTGTTCAAAGTGCTGAGATGAAGGTAATGCCTGGAGGTACAAGGACCAGTCATATCTGACAGGTGCCCCAAGTCAGTAATTGTTCTTTAATCTGCCTGGTTATGATGCATAGCTCTCCCAGGCTTTAAACAAATGACAGGGCTACTTTTCCAGGCTACATGATCATCCTGGTACACTCCCCCAGATAAATAAATAATGGAAATGAATGTACACTGGCTGAGGTTGCGGTACAACGGCTTGATTGCTCTTTCTCTCTCTTCTCTGTATTTTCTTTTTTGACAGTGTTTTGGCCCTGTGAAAATAGGCTTTTCCACGAGCTGTCAGTGGACAGGTCTCCACGTCTTTGATAACTTACAGGACCAGGTTTTTCAACCTCTTGTTTAATTTCCACTTCCTGCTTTATTCCTGGCTTAATCCAAACGCAAGACAGCTGTAGAGCGAAGCGGCAGAGGGGAGGGGTAGAAAAAGGAGAGGAGGGGAGAAGAGGCGGGAGGCGGCAGCCATGGGGGACGCTGGGCCGAGCAACACGCTTCAACTGCTTTAACAGATTGTGGGAACCAGGGAGTTGTAGCGAGAGAAGCAGTACTCACACAGAACCAGGCACGGCAGGTCATTGGTACAGGCCCTGTCGCAAAACACTCTCCACATTAGAGCAAAGGGCTCAGGGGTTTTCTACTGCTCTCTCACCCAATGTAGGCTGCTAAATAGCCCACAAGGCTGTTCCAATGGACTCTGAGGCGTTCATCTAGGCTATTAGAGGTCTTTAGGTGATGCTGATGTTAAATCATTACGGGACTGAAAAGAAGTACAGCTTTTACATTTTCTCTGTAAACGTCACTGTTCACACAGGGTTTGTGTTGCCAACGCCACAGAAACCAGTAGAGTAAAAAGTAATATATCACCGGGGGGAAATAAATAATGACTCATTGAAAACTTGTTTGACTAACACATTAATTTGCGAAATACAAGACTCCTGTCCGTTCCTCTCTACTCGATCTCTCACAGAGCTTTTGATCCCCGGTTCTGCCAAGGTCAGACACATGTACCACTAAAAGAACGATAGAGACCGGGGGGAAAAAGAAGAAAAAAACACGGCCTCTCAGTTTCTCCCCACTTTTCCCCTATTCATGTTTTCTATTCATAGCACGCCTTCATAGAAAAACAACAACAAGAGAAATGGTATCTTGCTGAGAAGTTGAAAGCGCTGCTGTAGGACTCCCCAGAGGGAAGCTTCTGTTGAAAGTCTGGGATCCTCCTGCCCTCCATTGGCTGGAGTCGAAGGGGCCGGCCTGTTTGCAGATGTACCCATTACCCTGCTCGGCTGCTTCCTCGGGGGAGGTCAGGCAGTTCAAGTCCTGGGCTGGTTACTAGGGCTGAGTCATGGCCCAGTGGAACTTTGGCAAGACAGGTCATCTATCTCTCAAGGGCGGCACTCAGGGGACCCACCTCAAGGTCCCATCACACAGATAGATTTACTCCAGAGGAATCTAGCCCACTGGGCTTTGGCCCGGCCCGGTGATGTTCCTGTTATGGACCGGGACTCCTGCCCCTGCAGCTCATATACATCTGTATGGTCCTCTTGGTTCTTGTGGTCAATTAAAAGGATTTGCTAAGTTAGATGCTGAGCTGGTAGAGGATGATCAAAGTCAGGCAGAAACTACTGCTATATGGCAACAGTCAGTAGTTAGTAGTCAGTAGTCAGTACTGCAGCCTGCTTTATGTAACCACATGACACACTTCCAGTAAACAGAAAACATGGAGATCAAAACAAGCGAAACACTTCACACGTTATTCCATTAATTACAAAATGATGCGGGATGACCAGTAGACAGCAGATTTGGAGAGCTCTAGCTTGGGGCGTCTAACAATCAACATGCAACGCTGAAACAGCAATTGCACGCATGTGACAACGTTTTTTGGAAGAACTTCAGCAATGAGTAATGTCAGCGCTGGCCTGCCTGCACACTTATTATGCAGAACATTGGATGAATTGAAGCAGAGCAATGATCAGGATTGACTTTGACATTCCTCATCTGTCAACTGAGTGCATCGAATTCCCTTCTGCTCATGAGGTGCAACAATCAGGTTAGTCAGAGCAGTCGATAGCACCCGGAGGCACACGCCCACTGCAATCCATACTCAAGCATGGCACGCTTCTCCTCAACAAAGACGCCAGCAAGAATTTAACTCTCTAGGCTGAGAAGGCTGATGTAGTGTGATCTTAAGCTGATTTGTGAACTATTGTCAGGTTCTGCAGAAAAAGATCACCTAAAGCGTTTTGCGTCAGCGTCAGCATGGGCTACATAAGCAGTATTTGGTGACAGGAACCCTGGTGGTTAGAGCGTCTGCCCAGTGCGGTTGCTAGATCGAATCCCCGAATCATTCTGTGACTGAGCAAGTGCCATTATACCTCCCCTAAACATTTCTGTAAAAGAGAATACCTGGTAGAATTACAGATTTTGATGTGTACACTCATTATATTTAGTTTTATGAATGCTACAGAGACAGATCACTGAATGAAACACACATTGGAAATATGTCTACTTAGCAACTTCCGTCTCCTGTCCAATAAGATATTGTAGTAGAGGCCCAGTTCTAGACCACTCCCAGTTGAGCTGGGTGTGTGAGCCCCTGTGAGCGGTTAGCAGTGTGTATAGAGTGGCACAGACGGCTCCGCTGGCAGTCGGGAATGTTGATAACAGCAGTGTACCCTGGAGGGTATCCCCCCCAAGCCAGGGTCATCTACTGTGCCGTGACACACAGCATTAAACCTGGACAACCATGACTGGGATGCATGAGTGTTGACAAAAACACCACGGTGCAGGTAAGACCATTTACAGTAAATACATGGGTGAGTGATAAAGGTCAGTGTCTAAAAACACACCCAGTCAGACTTGCGTGAACAGACACACACGCACACGTGCAGTCATGCATGCACACAGATAGAGGTTTAATCCTCTTTTTTTCCCCTCCGCTAATATATATCCTCCCAATACCAGGAGAGGGACATCAAACTCATTAAGAAGAAGGAAAACAGAATCTCTTTATTCCCCAAAAGGGAGGCCATACTTTACATTCAGTAGGCTACATGTTTCATTGACAGTTGCTACAATGGACCTCAGCAGATGCTGGGCAAATCAGGTCCACACGCAGCAGATGGCTTTAGCAGGCTCTCTGGATCTAGTTCTCTATATTGTCATCAACCCTCCCCCACCCCCCATATCTCTACCCTCTTTCCCTCTATATCCATCTCTCTCCCTGAGCCTGTGGAGGGGAAGGCTGGATGGTGGATCGTGCTAGGCGAGTGGGAGTCAGTTATGTCACAGTCCTCTCTGGGAGTTTCCCTGGTGCTGCGGCTGATGTGTTGGTTAGGTAACTCAGCCTAGCCTCAGTAAGTCAGAACTTCAAAACACAAACCTGCCTGACATCTATATATCTATCTCTGTATCTGACTGAGGCTGCAGAGCAGCAAAGGAGAGCCTTTCTTCCCAAAAGTCCCATACAGACACCCTGCTGAACTTTGGAGAAGGCCATAGAAATGGGTGGGTTAAGCTAAGTGAATTGAAAGCTAATGTGCCATGGCAGGAGGAATTGTGTAATGCTGGAGATGTTTCCAGTTTGTTCTGTCAGGTCTCTGGGTGTACCATTGGCTTCAAATGTCATTCCCTTGGCCAATGAGGTCAGATAGAATCCTTTTATCCTGTTTCGACGAATTATGGTTATCAAAGCCCAACACGAGTGTCACTGAAGGTAACTCAGGCACCTGAAACTCAGACATGGATGTTGTCAAATCACAGAAAATTAAATCAAATAAACACCCCATACAGAATGTTATTTTAGGATACCTGTGAAACATTTTTTAAAAGTCTAAATAGTGTAATTCTTAGGCTGTTTGAAATTTATTTTGATGTGTGAAATACTTGTCTAAATGTACACTTGCAATAGTTTGGAAAAAACATATTATTTGGTAAATTTTCCATCCTGGATGACAGTCCAATACATGCATTGGAAAGGTGTCATGAAAGGGAAACTGACTTGAGCTGCAATGGTGCAGTTGAGGGGAGCTGCATACAGAAATGGATTATCAGTGGGCTAGAGAGAACACAGTCTTGTGTTCGTTAATGAGAGGCACACCGCAATGTAAAAATCCCACTTCTCCTTTTTCATACCACAGAAAAAATCTGTTTCCACAGAGGCTGCGGTGGCATTCTCTAACGACAAACGGACGCAGAGCAATTCGTTTTACAGGAGGGGAATTTTCATCTAGGACTAATTTTTGTCTGTATCAATGTCAGTCTAACATCACTGGGGGATTTCTGTACACAGCATGTCATACACTCAATCACATACTTTGTATTCGCAATTCACGCTTCTATACAAATGTAGAAAGGACAATTTCATTAGAGTGGTCTTTCTATTATTTTAAAAGACCAGGCCATATCTCTAAAAATAGTTATGATTTTGGGTTTGGGACATTTATTTTTGGATATCTTTGGAATTAACCACAATGCACTCTTATGAACTTCATAAATATAACCCACAGAGCAGAGCAACAATAGCTAGCATGAGCTAGCTAATGTTAGCCACTAGCTGTTAACTGATCTGTTATTGTGTTTGCCTCATCCTTTGCTCTTTGCTGTGACAATATTTTGGAAATCTATTTTAGATATCCTTAAGATGTAGTTGGAATATACTTTGTACTTCCTTACAATATAATTGGAATATATCTATTATTGATGTCCTTACCTTGTAATTAGAAAATACTTACTTTGGATTTTGAATATACAGGTCCCTGTAATTGTTGGGACATTTTGTTCTTTTTTGCTATATATTCCAAAAGTTTGTATTTGAACTTAATTGTAATGTGGTTAAAGTATGGACTCTCAGCATTCATTGGGATATTAGTGGAAATGTTGTTTTAGCTATTTAGAAATGACAACACTTTAAAACACAGTTCCCCTATGAAGTGGCTCCATAAGTCCCAGGACAGATTAAAATAATGTCCAAATTAAGCTATCACATTTAGTATTTGGCTGCATATCCTTTCTGTGCACTAAAAAAGGTTTTCCACCAATTGACTCCAAAAGAAAGTTTGGTGTTGCTCTGCCACTTCTGTACTGGTGTTACTCCTGCACTGGTGTTACTCCTTTACCTGGTGTTGCTCTGCCACTTCTGTACTGGTGTTACTCCTGTACTGGTGTTACTCCTTTACCTGGTGTTGCTCTGCCACTTGTGTACTGGTGTTACTCTTGTACCTGGTGTTGCTCTGCCACTCCTGTACCTGGTGTTACTCCTTTACCTGGTGTTGCTCTGCCACTTCTGTACTGGTGTTACTCTTGTACCTGGTGTTACTCCTGTACTGGTGTTACTCCTGTAGCTGGTGTTGCTCTGCCACTTCTGTACTGGTGTTACTCTTGTACCTGGTGTTGCTCTGCCACTCCTGTACCTGGTGTTACTCCTGTACCTGGTGTTGCTCTGCCACTTCTGTACTGGTGTTACTCCTGTAACTGGTGTTCCTCTGCCACTCCTGTACTGCAACCATTATCGGTTGTTGTTTGAATTGTGTATTACTGTGTGAGAGTATTGTGTATTATCTTTGATAACTGGAGTTACATGGGCTATTTTGAAAATGTTGGTTAATTTGTGAGGCTAGGCAGGGACTCTAGAGAGTGAAGAAACGCCAGTTAAAAGGAACACAAAGTGTTACAACTAGGTCAACTACCTACAGTTTACCGTTGGCTGCTGTTAGTGTTTGTTTAGGCCCAAAGTATTAGCAGTACGATACAGACCTACTGGTTTTGTTTGAGTAACAAGCCCCTTGTAAAAGCACAGTAGTAACATTTTGTTATAATTTTGTTTTCTTTCTGTCGAAGAACTGTTGTTTAAATGGACTGTTCCCTTTATTACCAGGAGTCCTAAAGACTTTGCTTGTTTTACGTTCAGGATAAAATAATCCAAACTTAGCTCTGCTGTCTTGACTTGTTTTTATTCCATCAATCTTGCAATTGAAAGGTGGTCATCACATTGGTCCTATCACACAAGTTTCCTGTTGAGAGACGTGTCTCAGCTGTGGAGGGAAACTTGAGAGACTATCAAATGGATTATGACCATTTGAGAAGTTCGTTTTCCTTATATTTATTTCTTGGCAATGCAACCTCAAGTGGGTTCAGTTCACTTGAATTCTGGAAGTATTTGTACTGAACAGCATTTTTCCACAAAACCATCAGGAATGTTCTCGGACATTGAAGTACATTTACTCCCATTTGTTGGGTGTGTTAGGGTGTGGCTTGTAGCAATAAGTGACGTATTTAGAGATTATAAGCTATGCTAACAGCATTCCCCAACTCATAACACAACCCCTCCCTGTGTTTGAACTAGTTGTTCCAGAATTTAAAAATAATCTGAACCCAGCTCAAGTGTAGCTTACGGTGAAAATCATCAATAACTCAGAACTGGACTGCAGGTTTTTCTGATTAATAAACATCGCAGTGCTGGTGGGTCATAACATTGAAAATAAAGTCTAGTCCTGAACCAAAATGTAGGCAGAAATTAAACATATTGTCACAGAAACATCAAAAGTGGGACAATCCCATCTTTCAAGTAAAAAAAGGGATTTATACTAGTGTGGGGGGGGTTAATGTTTCTAAAACAGGTCATTCAAATGTACTGGGCCTGAAGGCAGTGCATTCAACCACTTGATTATCCCACTCATTGGTCAGCTAAGCCAGACTATTTACATGATTTCTCCCAAACTCCTAGCATCTTAAAACCAAGCTATTTACACACAGCAGTAAACATTTTACCAGCCATGAGAGAATGTGACGCCATGATGACTGAGGACCTAGAGGCTTTGCACACCAACTGACACTCACAGGGACTCTTTTAGCATTTCATTATTTATTTCAACATCAGAATACATGAACTCGATGCTCATAGAAAGTCTACACCCCTTTTTAAATTTGTCAATGCCTCAGTGGACCATGCATTTATTTTTACCGTAAAATAAAATTATATAAAAATAAAAAGCATACATATTCTACATTTTTTGATGTTTTGCCTGCAGAAGGCCACTAGCTGTATGAAGTCTAGATAGCTGACCATAGAACCCAGTTCCAATTAAAGTTCCAATGACGTTTAGTTAATTCCAGGCACTGACATTTATGGTAGAGGCTTTCTCCTGGCAAAATGTCCAAATACCTTGTTGGCATGGAGGTATTAATAGTGGAGATGGGTATTTTCAGGCTTGTTGTTGTTTTTAATAGTCGTGGCTGAACTTATGAAGGTCAACATCATTTTTGTAATTTAATTTTAATGTTATCTGACATTTTCCATGTTGATAGATGTCTAAGGGTCTTTAACCAATTTCACCTCATATTTATGCCCCATTGAAACACTAAGTCATGAATGTCCATTTAGGAGTTCTTAACAACTCACTTCAACTTCACAAAGATATACAGTATCAATGGAAAGGTACTTTTTTTACTCAGATAAGTTCTTAAGTCAAGGAACATTAAGGATTTCAGTTTGTCAGCACCTCTCCTTAATGAAGCATGTGACAAATTACAATTTGATTCTAATTTGATTGTTTTACATTTAATAATGTCCAAACTACAATTGGAAATTTCTCCATCCAATATTTAAGCAAAACAAGTGTTTTTTGAGGTTGTGACATCAATACCATCAGCTCACTGGCGTAGCGTGGTGACACCGGGCCGAGGTGCAAGACGCCTGATTGTGGTAACAGCATGGAAACACACAATATAAAATAAAAATGCAAAATGATTTTATGACGGAGGCCAAGCACGGGCCCCCAGGGAGGCCAAGCACAGGCCCCCACCACGGGCCCTGGTGCAACCGCACCTCCTGTCCCGATAGTTATGCCACTGCATCAGCCGTTTTAAACACAAGATCATGAACATTCAATGCCAACATTTGAAATGTAATTAGTTTTTTAAGTACTGTACTGTGGCCTAAGACTGGACCAGGTCTTAGGCCACTTGAGAAAATGTGACTACCTCAGAGCCCCGACTTCAAAATAATTACTTTTGTGATTAGCTGTGGAATGGCTTCAGTTTAGCATTCTAAAAGAGATTACACAACACACTCGATAAGACTTTTGTTTTCATTGTTTTTGTCTTGATGTTTCTTTGTGTTTACTTTAATGTTTATGTAGATTGTTTTGTTAAACAAATATTCTAGATCAAGATCAAATGGTCTGTTCTAGATTAATGGTTTTAAACTATTTTCTCATGTGGCCCATGACATTAGCAAAGTACTGTACATATCATTTATAACAGTTAATGGAAACCCAGCTGCAAATGAGAGGAAAAAATAAATTTTCTGACATTTCTGTCAGCAAAGAAATATTATATACAGTCTTCAAAATTTTTGGTACCTGTGATAAAAAAAAAACATTGGTTAGAGCTACATTATTATTATCAAAAGTTCAAATTATTGGCAGCCCTGTTCTCAGTAATTTGTTTACTCTCCCCTTGTAAGGATATAGCCACTGACCCTTTTCCTTTAATTATGAGATTGGAAACTTTTTTTTTAAGGATCTTTGACCATTCGTCCTTACATAATCTTTCCAGACCATTGAGACCCTTTGATCTCCTCTCATGGACCGTTGGCTAAGTTTCAGCATCCTGGCAGTGGCAACCAGGTTTTTTACTAAAATGTCCTGGTACCTGCCGTTGACCTCAAACCTTGAAAGAGCCCCAAGAATATAGAAGGCCAAACCGTACCATAACAATAAAGACTGACCAACAAATTTGACGGTAGTTCAATTCTATTCAACATACTTCTTTGGATGCCAAACCCAACACTAGTTTGCTTTGCCAAACTTCACTTTTTTCATCTGATTACAGCACACAGTTACATTTGATTCAAATTGCGTACATTTTATTGCTTTCAGTAAATGCTTTCTTCTGGCAACCATTCCAAAAAAAGGATCTTGACATGGTGTGGCCAGTCAAATGTAGATTTGGTGACCCCAAGTTAAGATACTACAACTGGACTCTTCGATTCTTTTCCTCCGGTATACCTCACTACGTGGGATTATGTACTGGTCCTCTAACAGGCAGGGTTACCACTGTTCAACTGGTTAAGTTACATTTTTTATTGCATTGTGGTTAGTGGTGTCTTTAGGTTATTAGCAATTTTTTAATACAGTGTCTACTTTAAAGGTCAACAACCTCATCTCTCAATTTGAGACATTCTGCTTGCCCCATGGTAATAAGGATTTTACATGAGTTTTTGCCTTTATACCCCAGTGAAACCGAAAGCCTTTCGAAGGCCACAATACAGTTCCTCAAAACCAGAGAATTTTTTTTTTTCTTTTAAGTAAAATGACAATGCAGATGTAATTTATAAGAATCCTAAGGGGATTCATTTTAACACTTGTTTTTGAGAAATATCTTCCCAAAACCTTTTCACTAAACAATTGTCTTACATAATAGTACGTGGGGGGGGACGCTCCTTACCCTGGTTATGTTACAGACATTTAATAAACCAGTTTTTATCAAAGATGTCAAAAGATTGTGAAAATACATTTAGTACCTAAACAAAACTAAAACATACTAAAACATTTCAAACTAATTGCTCACCAATTTCTTGCTGTAAAATGAGAATGCTTTCACGGTAAACCTAACCGGTAAAATAAGAGCATAAAAAATATTACTTCACATCAGAATCACTGTGGTCAATTACAAAACAGTTTCTCACACAAAGACAAGAATGAGACTTTATTGGATTTATGTGAAGTTTATAACACTAAGATAAAGGGCAGTTTACACATACAATAACAAACAGACATCTGATTTGTATGAGCATAATTATAACCTGTACAAGTTTTACATACATTGTTGGTTGTGTATTCTCAGTGCATAGCATTACACACAGAGCAACTGTTGCACAGCACAATAGTATCTGAAACAGGCTGAAATGGAATAAGGCTGTTGTATTTTTAAAGACTGAAAATAGAATGGGTTATTACATACCTCTTTAAAATTAAAGCCAGGGAGGAAAAAAAAAAAAATAATAAGATAAACGGAGAGTAGTGGGAGCCAGGCTGCTAGCCCCACCCACTTCTGCAGGTAAAGCCTCTTGATTTATTGCACCCCTTCCATCTGCATGCATGAATGACATGTTCTAGAACAGTATTTAACAAGCACTTCTTTTATTTTCAACAGTAAACAAGAGGCACTTTGTGGCAACCACAGGCATCATTATAACATATTGCACAAATCAGCTAAAAACTAGTGACATGAAACTTACACACTGGCACCTTTAAGATGGTTTTACTTATTTTTAAAGCTGAAACTTAAAATTTTTGATGCTGCCCGTGAACTCCACACAAGTTTTAGCCTGTGCCACATCAAAGGTTCCTGTAGGTTTCCCTAGGAAGAAACCCCCTAAACTTTTTCTGTACTTTAAGTTAAGGTACTGTGGCAAAATATTTCAAGAATTGGGGCTAAATATGTCTAGGGGAAGGCCAGTGGCCTTAATATCTCCTTAAGTGATGCCCTTTAATAGATTACTAAACTTAAGCTGCTGAACATCCAAAATAGTAAGCATGATCCAGATAGACTATCAGCCGAAAAGAAATACTACCTGCAGTGTCTTTACCAGAATAAATATGGATACTGTCAAATTCCTTCAATTTTACCAAAGATGTATTTTTATTTGTATAAAAGGTTAAATTTCAGTCAAAGTAACATTGTTTAAATGGAGGATGCATGGATACAGAATTAAGGTACAGCTAGCCATTTTTTCCCACCTTTGTTCACTCATTGCAAGGTGTTTGACTTTTTGGGGGAAGCAGGGGTAAAAATACTGTGGACCACTGACTGAAACCCTGCAAAAACCTGTAACAGTGCAAAAGTCTAGTACAATATGTTGCTCCATGAATGTTACCTTTAAATAAGTACTTGAACTATCGATTCAGTGCTTGGGCAGAATGGTAGATTTCAAAGCTGTTGTAGAGTAAGCATTGTCAACTTCAAGTAAGGCAAAGAATACCTCCAAGAATAAAATAAACAAAAAGAAAATAAGATCAAGCTTACTTTTGGCAGGTTTTCAGTGATGTAATAAAATGTAAACAAAAGAGAATTCTAGATTAAGTGTTCATGGGTTTGGCTAGTGTACATTTCGGGATGAAGGGGGAAAAACAACAAAAGACAGAAACCTACGTCGACACCAAGGAAATAATTCTTTCTAAAACAAGGCAAGATGAAATAGCATATGCGATGGGTTGGTGAAAAGAGTGAAGCATTAATGTCAACAGTACAAGAAAAGGCAGCTTATATTACTACCATCAGTGTAGATTCCTGCCCAAGAGACTGAGACGATTTTATTTTTGGTCTGGCCCGTGTCATGCCACACGCCAGGTGTTACAAAAAATTTGGCATGCTTGAAAAGAAATGATACATATTTAAATATTCTCATATATAGGGCTTTTTATATTTCTGAAGCACAAGACTTTCTGTAAAATCTGTAGCTGCACTATTCTCATTCCCCAACGGAATGACCCACCTGTTTTAAAAGGAAAACAAAAACACAAGCACCCCAGCCAGTAAGGACAGCGAATGCAGAAGACTGAAGTGTGCACATGGGTGTGCACTTTGACAGTTCTCACACACAGAAGTAGTGTATGCCACTGTAGCTACATGCACCATATGACCGGCACAGATTCTTGGCTCCGTGGTCATTACTGGATCTCAAGGATGCAGTTTGGCAGTTTGTAAGCACCTCTTGTTAGATATACGAGTGATCCGGATCTCATTGGACCAAGTACGATAAGGCTGCAAACATGTCAGTCGAGGAGCCAAAGATCTGACGTCACAAGAATAAGAAACCATACAAGCTCCTAAGTTCACATATTATCTACTCCTGGGTTGATCAAAACCTGCATTAACATCCCTGGATGGGAAAGCTTTACATTCAATACCTCTCTGTGGCCTCAGTGTCTTTCCAAGCGTGACATTTAAGAACCTGACTAAACGCCTACTCGCAAATGGGCCCACACCACCACGTCTGGCGCGCGTGTTTGTTGACAAAAAGTGCAGTTTCTCAAAAACAAAAATGTTGCAGAGAGTGAGGGGAACCCAACAGAGATGTATCAATGCAGGTGTTGATAAATGCTGTCGAACGGCATGTTAGAAAGGCCTACACATTTGGAACAGATTACTCCCTTGTAAGCACATGACAAATCATGATCCTCCGTGATGGCTAACAAAAAACCTGTATCTGGTTACTGTTAAAATAGGATGAAACGCCATGTACTGCTATGATAAAAACACATGACTATTCTAAATGGCTTGCAAAAGGACTGAAATCATACCTTCAGATACCATGAGAAAAAAAGGATGTCATTTTTGACCTCCTGGCTAAATACAATCAGATCTTAAATGACTTTAGAAATCTCCTTTTTTGTTGAAAAAACATTGTATACAATTTATTAAACAAGATGGACATTGATTCCAATAACATGCACACTGGTTGTTGTTTAACTATAGTGTTAACATTATTGCAACACTGGCTTCCCTGCCGTTTTGTGTCATCTAACATAAAAACATCAACAATATATGGGATACTGCTTTTCTGCAAACCTTGAACAGAAACGGTAGAAGGAATGGACATTGGTTAAATGTCTTTTAGCTTAATAATAACAGTAATCATAATTCGACTGGAGAAATTCTAAAATGCAGCGGTGAACTGCACAAACTCATAGGAGACAGCCTGCAAAAAGCACAAGAAGCATTCACAGTAAGGTAGGATGGAAGGGGTGGTAGATGGATGAGTCGGGCATGGTGGAGGACAACGGATGAAGGGGGAGAAAGTGACAGAAGCACTGGCCTTGGTTTCCACAGGAGATGGAGCAGCGAACTTTAGATTTCCAATAAGCCTCTCCCATATACCTGATCTCCCATCTCCTGACTGTGGAAATCTTCTCTAGTCTTTGACACAAAGGTATATTACATTACAGCTACCTGACCTTTTTCCACGCAACAACGGTGTCAATACTTTCCGGATGATAAAAAGGGGGTTGGGGCAAAGAAGCGGAAGAGAAAAAAAATAAATTGGTCAGCATTGTTGTTCCTAAAATTGGAGGCATCTCCGTGACGCAAATGTCCTGCTGCCGTTGGTTGGTGGGGATAAAAGCTCCTTGCTTTACAATCTATATTCAAGTTTTTTTTTCATTTCCCCCTCGTATTTTTTAAAGTTTTTTTCTTTTCGTTTTTTTTACTTTCCATATAAATCTCACACTTTCGTAGTTTGTGTGTGTTGCTCCTCGTCAAACGGTTCGTTCTCCGGGTCTGAGTCCGTGGTGTCAGAGTATCGGTAATGGTCCGGCTCGTTGTCACTAACGTCTGGCGTTACTGAGGTGGAGGTGCTGGCCTCAGAGTTGGAGGGGTCTTCCACAGTCTTTGTAAAATACAGCTTCACCTGTAATACCAGAAAACAAAACACAATGAACATAACAGGTCTTATTTTTAAATCAATAGGTACCTCTCGGGTACATGGCATTAATGCCCCCCATCCCAATCAAAGAAAGAGTCAATCACCTGACTGACCTTGAAATTGGGGGAGAAGTATCGGTTTGCTTTATCCTTGTTGGCCTTGTCCAGGTCATTCTTGGTCAGTGAGAGGATCAGGTAGTCCCTGTCGTTGTCTCCCGTTCCTGCTGCCGTTTGGATTCCTTCCGGCTCCTTGGGTAACGTGCCGTTCTCAACCTTCTCAAAATGTTCCTCTGGTCCAGGGATGAAGAAGGTGTTCACCCAGAAATGAAACATCTTGTCCTGACATAAAAATGTATAGCAGGGAGCAAGGGTAAAGGAATGACACAATCTCAACCAGGACACACGTGTTTCGTAACTCAATATGCGTTTTTTTTCTATTTTCCCATCTCTCTTAGTGACTCTGAACAAGCCAAGACAAAATTTTGTATCCATATAAAAATCAATCGATCACGCATACTATCCAGAAACAAGAACATGACCCAAACCTTCTTCATCATTTTGTTCTGTTTGTGGAAGAACTCCACCTTGATGTCACCACACACAGGCAATGGTTGAGGGAACTCGAAGAACACATACTTCTCCTCTCGCCTCGTGTTGCTGGGGTTGGAAGTGTGGATCTTTACCTTGAGCTGGTACACAACAAACTGAGGATCTGAGGGAGGAACACAACAAGAGTTAACACCGGCCACTCTCCTGGTGAGTGGACAGACAACCTCATCAACTACAAACTGGGATTTATTATTCACATCTAGGCAAATCAGGAAGATGACAGAAGAGAAAGGGACAGAACTACACAGTACCACTGCAAGGAGTGAATATAGAAAAGGCAGTAACATGCTATAAGGACGCTACTTGGAGAAGAGTTGACCAAAAACAAGCACATTTAAGGGAGCACTTCTCGTCTAACATCAGTCCAATGAGGTGTGGGGGCGCAGAGTTGACAGTTATCATGTAGTTCAACTTCTACGTCCCAAAAAAATATAATCTACAGCAACTTAGGTCAAAATGTAAACATTGCATGAAAAGCTGATTATTATTACCCCAGTGCCAATTCCCTTTTCTGAAACCATGTGGAATCTGCTCACTCTTGTTTTTAACGGAAGTGTCCCCTTAGAGAAAGAAAAGGAGATTAACACAGTCCTGCATCCCTGGTCTGCACTTAGAGAGGGAGGGTTATCTTCAGGGCTACGCACAAGCATACTGTATATACATGCTTACAACCACCTAGAAACATTTCAGTTGACCGTTTCAACACGTCCACTGCAAGTTCCCCATTACGAGGTTATCAGGCATTGTCAAGTATAATAAACCAATAATAACATTCATAGTGACACCTCAATTAACAAAAAAAAAAACATCTTAAATTTGGTTTAGATTTTATTTCTTGAATTATTTTTTGGGCTGCTTATTTGATCCTAGATTTTTTTTATATACAAACACATTATATATAAAAAAAGGGGGCGTGTTGGGGGTGTCCCGAGAATGCATAAACCACATTAGGAGACCAAAACAAACAACATTATTTTGGGATTTAGATTGCAGTTTCTACATTTGCCACATACAAAAGTTGCAAAGCTGTACAAACGTCAGCAAGAGAACATTGGTTAGCGGTGTTTCTGGAGCGCTCGTGATTGAGGATTGCAATTTGCAAAACAAATGACCACTGGATTGATGCAAATCATTTTTGGGCCATGAGCACCACTCCCAACTGCTTCCTAAAATTAAAAAAATACATTTTGGAAAGCCTTTCCATCGTCAACTTAAGACTTGTCATTGGTGTCATTGCACATGCAGAAAGAGATATTAAGAGGCCACAAACCTCCCCCATCTCACCTTAAGTCTTGATTCAGAAATTACATCTGGCTCAGGGATAGGACTCTCGCTAAGTTACAAAATATCCAAATTCACTGCCAAAATTGATTAAATGTGGGTGACTGATGTTCCATTTCACAGAAATCCAAGATTTACAAAATTATGCTAGAACGTAAAGCAGTACGTCAGGCGTTGGGGACATGTTTACTGTTGCATTATTTACAATACAAAAAGTGTCAAATATGAACAAAAATAGCTTCTTAACAACAATATCTGAAGCAAGATCGCATACATCACAAAAAGTCTTCATACCTCTGCAAGAAGGACAGAAAAATCATCTGTGACAAAGACGAGGGAGCTAAATATTGTATTTAACCACAATGAAATAATTTTCATGCTTCCTTACAACTCAGCTTTGTGCCGTTAACATTATTAGTTATCATTAACGTTATCACCAACGTTAATGTCAGAGCAGTATTGGCCTACTCACATTGGGCTTCTCTCTTACAATGATTGAAAAGCAGAGGTAGCCACGCCAAACATGATTACAGAATAAGAAACCCTTATTTATCTACTCTTAACAGCGCCTTTATTGGAATGGCGAAGACTAAAGAAGCTAGTTAGCTAAGCTAGCAAGCAATATGTTATTTGCTTATAGACCAACTCTTTGTAGCGTTCTGCAGCCAAATAATTTTCTGGAAAATTTGAATTCTGTAAATGTATTCCAACTTGATTTAGTGAACTGTCATCCACTTGCTAACAGTAGATACGGCACTTTTCCGAATGGGCCGCCACACCACTAGCTCCTTTGATGAACGTAAATAAACACGCATGAAGGAATGCATGTAATAAAAAGCACTTGGGAAGTGTTGTGTAAAACAAATTAAAAGATCATGGTATATAATCGTAGGTAAAAGTTTCTAATTTGGAATTTAAATTTTTTTTAGAAAAAGTTCAGGCCAATTATTTCAATGTTGTATTTCCTTCCAAAAATGAAGACACATATATTCAAATTTCAAATATTTGAATAATCATGCCCATCCGTACTGGGAATAAGGAAAAACAGCTGTTATTAGCCGAGAGGTTTTGATTTCATTGGTCTGTTAAATTATTTATCGCATAGTAATATCACCAGGCCGGACAAAAATCCATCTATTGATTGCAAAGGGACTAAACAATATGAAATCAGAAAGACCTGCTTTAAGCTAGTGGAATTCTTTGCAGTTTGGTTCTTATTTAAAAACATCCAATGAAGCAACCCTTGAGTAGGCTCAACTGCTCAGTTTACTTGCCACAGGCAACATAATAATCCTTAATGTAAACCACAGTAGGGTCCTCTAAAGGGACAGGTGAAGTGGCAGAACTGTGGATAAAGGAAGTGAAGAACGGAAACACCAAACACAGCAAGAGCAGTCCCTGACAGCAGAATCACAAAGAAAAAGGGGGTTGGTAAAGATAGGTCCTTATAGGTCATAAAAATCTTCTGACTAGCCAGCAAGGCATCAATCCACTCTTCTCTGATGAGAGCAATGCAAATAAAAGCATGAAAATACACCACGCTATTTTTTACCAGTATCACCATAGCAACATAGTAAGTGTAGTTGATGTCAGCTTTGCATGACATCACAAAAAAAGCAACACTGGGAAGCAGATGTTTACACAGCAAAGCAGAGACAAACAACTGAAAATCACATTGTGAAAGTGAGTGAAAGCCAGTTGCACATGCCCAAGGTAAAGAGGATATAGGAAAGAATCAATATCGAGTCCAATGACAGGAGAAAAGTACATACTACACGTTCCGCCACTGAACATGGGCACTGTCTCGAACACCATCTTGTGGAACAGCAACGCCACTGGTTTGTACTCCAACTGATTCTTCAAAAGGTGGCTGTAGTAGTAGACATACCGCCTCTGACTGGGGATCGTTACTCCCTGTGAAATTGGAGAAAAACAAAAACACTCGAGAAACTGTCCTTAAAGAGGATTCGTACCATGATGAATAGCCTACTATTAAATATAAACTATGACAACCAGGCTACAATTGATATAAAGATAAGAGAAAACAGAAACAATGACATGATCCATTCAACCCTTATGCTAACAGAAAGCTAGAAAACATTAGAGGGGAAAATTAGAGGTTTAACGAGGTAACAGGAAGACACAGATGATTACTTTCCATGACAGTACGGTGGCCAGATTAAAACGTACCTTCTTGTCTCTGGTCCTAACTTCACCATAGAAGTCAAGAGCTTCTTGTGCTTTGAGGAACTTGCCCCGGTGTAATAGGTAAGCACAGATCATGACACCCGTGCGTCCCTTTCCAGCTTTACAGTGAATCGCCGCCACATGATTGTCGTCCTCACTTAGCCACTGGTCAAGATCTTCGCAGAACGGTTTGATCAGCTCCAACTGGGGGGGATTGTGATCCTCAAACGGATACTGTGCAACTGGACGGACAGACAAACCTCAATTAGGACCTCACAAAGCACATTTGTGTTTTGAGTGCAAGACTGACAGAATGAATGACCGTAGCGGTGGTTGTAACTGATGCAACAGCTCACCTCGGCAGTTGAATTTGGTTGTGTCATAATGTCGCTCAGCGCACCTACAAAGGGACAAACAAAACGTGGTTTATAATACTTCAAACATCAAAAGTAGCAGTCACACAGAATCTTAATTGTCTGAATCACATTACATGACGAATTAAAGAACGGCCCCTGAGGCTTCCCGAGACGGTCTGAGGTGTAGCTGGGCCAAGGGCCCATTCCATATTGGCCAAAAACAATCCGGCTTTGGGGGAGGAATGGCCAACAGGGATTGCCTTGTCACTTTTTACTCAAGCAACTATCTGTGGCTGATCAGGTACCAAAACTGTAATTGCGGTTCTTAGGCCAAGCAGCATCTAGCTTGACTGAATTTATTATATATTAAATACATTGTGATCGGTTTATTAGAGCACACTTATTACTAATTTAGTAAAAATGCAAAATGTCCTTTAGATGGTAAGGCCCCAGAGCCGCATAAGTGTCCCCCCACAAGAAATTTTTAAAAAAATGCTGCAATTTTTTTTTTCCCCAAACAAAGGTCATCACTTATGATTATTGAACTTCACAGAGAAGTGTACCCATCTCGACACAAACCATCATACATGCAAACAAGCTCAAGTGTTTGAAGAATTGTCTAGGCGAATAGTAATTAGCAATTAAAACAGAACACATGCATTCACCATGGATAATGAGCTGGAGTAGCAGCATCTCAATGTTGTAGTTTTTTTAGAATACATAACCCCAATTATATTCCAGGAACAGTGTTTTTGACAAGTTTAATTCTCCCGCTACTGCTGGACCTAAAACAAATCACCCAATATGCATCTTTTGTTCCAACCAAAATCATATAAATAGGCACAATAGGTAGGGGACACAGTTGTCACGCCTGTGCTATAAAAAAACTCATATACAACTCATCATATATATTTAATCTGAGTCTACTCCCAAAGCAGGAGATAGAAACAATCAACCATTGAGAAAAAGTGTGACAGTTTGACTTTTCCACAGTTCAAGTTCATTTTTGTGATCACAAAGGTAAATGAAGGGTGTCTTCCAGGTAGGGTTGTAACGTGTGGAGAAATATAGTATTACGTGGATTTCTCAAAGGAAACATGTACAAGTTGTGAGTTTGATAAACCCAACTTTTGGGTGTGCCTGAATTGAGGGTGAATTGTACACTCAGTTGATGAATGAGGCCACTGGAGAGTGAACATTTATTTGATGGTAAAGGGCCAATGACCACACCCGGTCATTGAAAGCTCACATCCCTCCTACGAGGATAACATTAGCCAGAAGGACCCATAAGGTCTGCCATTATGGATATAACATTTTGGGTAAAACGCTAGGCACACAAAACGTGTCATCTAGAAAAACCCCTAGCACTGTTGTTTTCCAGACTAGTATGTGAAACAATATGGCAACTACTGACCAGCAATGTGACAAATTGACAGGTTTTCCTTATTAAATGGACATGAACAACATTTAAATGTATCTTATACTGCTAATAATAAAGTAAAAAACTGAGTATTATAATTGTCCCGGTGGTGAAAGATGCTCAAACGGTAGATTATAGTCGTCATTAGCTGTGGATTAAAGACTCCTTGTTTAAACATTTTGAAGAGTATTACATATTTTGTTTGTTGCTGATCAATGAAATATTATTAAGGTGTACAGGTATATTTAATAAAGACTACACAACATGATGAAGAAATAGCGGTGTTTAGTGGCTCATTAAAATCCTTCTTAACCTTAATGGCTCGGGCATTATAAAGCTGTTTGTAGACTATGTACTTTTCAGCACAGTTCAAAAGGTAAAAAGACAGAGATATTCAAAGACACACCATCTGCATAATTTAAGTAGGACAGAAGGCAATGTACACTCATTTAAATAGTCAAATAGACGTGATAATCAGAACCTGCTGTAGGATTGCAGTAGGCTATGTTAAGGAAGCAAAGTGTTGGAACAAGTTTAAATACAATTTTAATTGGCTCTTTGAGAAGTGGTTATGGATATAATAATGATCTGCTTTGGATTATAGCAGAGACCCAAATGTGCAAAGATATGTAATTGAAACAGTGGACCGTCTTGGATCACAACTACACAGCAGATTTTCATTTGCAAACTTTTTCTAATGTTCGGATGTAAGACAATTTGCAAGCATGTTCTGATTGACCACAAAGGGCCGCCGTGAACTGACATTTTTATCTACGGCTCTGTTAGACTCACAGAATTATGAAATTTGGTTATGTAAGCAGAATGGTAAAAAATCTCACTCCTATCTTAACTGTCTGGGAGTTCAACGTCCATTTCCGCACTCCACTAAACACCACTCCAAGTTTGCAGAAAAAAAAACAAAAAACAAGTTGCACCACATTATTTATTTTTGTTCAAAACAATTTAAAAGGGCATGGTGTAGAATCCTGCCTCAAACTTTTACGTGACTGAATTAAAAAATAGTCTAGTTTTTCCCTTACCATATGAGACCGGAATATTATTAACTAGTCCAGGGTGGTTTAGGTTGGAGAGATATACTTGCTTTAGACACTGGCAGTACTAAGAAGACTAAAAAAAGAATGCAAACTGATACGACTGAACAATTTTGTAAAAAACATTTAAAACATTAACTACAGATGTATTCTGGGGATTAATGCTTGGATTTATGCTATGCTTTTGTGCAGTAAAAACCTTACGTGTGGCCCCTTTAATTCTAGGATACTGGATGGTTTTGAAGTAGACTAACCTCTCAACAATAATAAAGAAAGGTGATGAAGGAAATGAAAAAAGCTAGGCAGCAAGCTCAGAGCTAATGGCTAAGCAGCACAGCAGGGAAATCTGAGCCAGAGAGATGGCTGCTACAACATTTTGGAAACCTGCCCAACAATCAAGCCAACAGTGTTTGTTACCATTCAATATAATAATAATAATAAATATTATTATTATTATTATTATAACAGCTTATTTTTATTATAATATTATTTATTATTATTGCTTTTCCTCACAATAAAGAAAATGATCATGCTAATTCCAGGGAGAAACTGTATTCCCATGAGACACTACCATGTAAGGCCATTCCAGTTGGCTACATGGTGGCATTACAACAGGTGATTTAATGTGCCAATTTAAGCACAATGTTAGCCACGATGGAATTCCAACAACTTAGTATGTCGTGTCGACATGCGGGGGTAAAAAACACTTAAAACACTGCTGTTTCAGAATGGTTAATCTTCATGAAACTTCTATTGCTCTATGGTTCCAGGTAAGTAAAAGCACTATTTTGCTGGCTAGTGTGTTGACTAACATGGCCACTACCGACTGTAAACAATGAGGTAGTGGTCTGGCACGTAAGTGTATATAAATGTGACAGATATTCAGACTATAACTGAACCTGATAGACATTTTCCAAACACTGTAAAGACTCAACATATTCAAGTACTCAATCACACAGTGGCAATATAACTAATATGATTCAATTTGGCACACATGCTCAGGGACAAGAGTCTAGTTAACCTACAAGAAATTTACTCAGGCTTTGGGGGGAGGGGGGTATCTAAATGGTCCCCCCCTCCCCTTCTCCCCCTCCCTCCCCTCCCATCCCCACCAGTGTGCAACACTGCCGCGGCTGCCGTCCTTCCTTCGCCAGCCAGCCAGGCC
>JACXGI010000044.1:100449-185335 GCA_016801175.1 Esox masquinongy | reverse complement strand
GGTAATCTACAATGTTCCTTTACTTGCAACTATGAGTTTATAATGATACAAGGGTACAGACTTGGTGACAATACAGTGAATCTTGCTGCAACACATTAACATTAGAGTTATGTAGTTTGAAAGAAAATATATTGATACTAAGATTACTGGTAGCAACTTCTACTCTGAACGGCAGCTTTTAACTTACATTTTCACACAAGCGCAAGAAAATATTGTCCCAGTAGCACAATACGGATTACAACATTGGAGATAGTTTTGAAAGAAAATTTCTCTCAAACACTTACAGACCCACACAATGATACTGAAAGCTGTGCAGCTTGCAAAAGGGCATACCGTATATGGTTGTTTTTTTTTAGCCTTTTTTGTAGGGCATGAATTGCTACGATGCACAGAAAGACAAGGCAAGATACTGAAAAAATATAGATATTTCAAAAACATTTAAAATGGCATATGAAATATACAGATTAGGATCTTAAACACAAAGTATCCTTTAAGGTTTTTTGCTGACCCATTTGTTTCTTTCTGCAAGCAACACTAGTGATAATAATTGTAAAAAAAACAACTAACTTCGTCAACAATGGCATGTTCAGTGTTCCGCTCACTGACAAAGACTAGGCATGTCATGTCTTGCATGTCTACACAGGCTGCGTGGCTACACATACTAAAATATGGAGTAAGCGCACTAGATCTAGAAAGTGGCATCAACATTATTAGCCTTGAGAACCAGGCTTGGTGGAATTTTGGAGGTGTACTGTACACAAGACTAGCAGTGCACAGATTTAAAAATGAGTTCCAATACAAGCGCAAAACATGAGGTAAAAAAAACAGTTCAAGGGATACAGATTTACAGATGTAAGAGTGGAAATGGCAAAGTGTTTACGCATTGACATCCCTTTGTAGACTCCAAAGACGAGATGGTTTGTGTAATTCATTCAGGCTTGTGTATGCAACTAGGAAGACAAATCTCAGAAATGCAAGTTAAAAACAAATTTACTGTCTGCATGATGCTTCAAAACTAAAAGGGGATAATGAGATTTAAATATCCAGTAACTAGAGTATCCCTTTAATGTACATTTTATTTTTTATGGATCTCTGGGTTGCCAATACAGTAAAAAGAAAAACAGCTTGTTAGCAATTGTACAAGCATAAACTACAGCGCATTAACAGGGCATTTACAGCCCTTTTGCTCATATTCTCAGAGGTGACTAATTATATTTCCCACTTACTGCCCCCAAAATGTATTATAGGCTAGTCTCTGGCTCCATAATGCTATTGTATTTTGAATGTACATTTATCCAGTTTTAGACCATGGCACAGCCCTATTACCGCAACCTCACTGGTTTGTTTTAAATAACATTGTGAAATGCTGGGAGGAAAACATTTGCATGTTGCCTTGTTGATAGTCCCAAAAAGGCATTTGACAGTTGATTATTCCCTTTTGCAGAGAAAGCACTCCCCTCTATGCCAGAGCACTGAAGTGACTGAAGGAGTCAAATCAAAGTCCTAAAATGTACTCCAGGACTTGACTTTTGTTCCACTATTGTTCACACTGTATATTATACACTGAAATACTATAGCTTACATAATGCTAACAACACAATCTGTAAACTAAGCCTTCTGATTTAGGGTTTATTTCCTAGCAATACAAAATTACTCTTGGATCTCAACACTAAATCGAAATAAATCCAATGGATGCTATTGTCTAGGGCCATAAGTAGGTGAATGACTTCAAAGCAGTACAAGAATCAACTACGAAACATCCTTTGTTTAGTAACAAAATTTGCTTACAGAAAGTCCTGTTGCACTTAACATCATTAAATGAGCCTTAGACAAATGGGCGGCACAATTAATCAAATTTTGACACTGCAATATTAACATGTGCAATGTCACAACATACTGAGAAATACTGACATGGCAATAGACCACTTGTAAGGAGCTACTATGGTGCTACAGATCATGTCTCCCTCAAAGTGTACTGGATATAAATGAGCAGTGACATAAGATGTCTGGTTCTGTAGGTCCTTCCAGACCCATCATCATCAGGAAGGGAGGAAAAAAAAAAAAACTTGCAGGGAAGCAACTAAAAACCTTTCACACTGCAACAATTCTACTATCACCAGCACCATTTTGGTAAGCAGGTAAACAAAATTGTGAGTTTGTACGCCCGCAGGTCAGGTCAATGCACTGCAATATCCAGTGCATTGACCCGTGTTGCACTTCACAGGGTGATAAAGATGAGCATTTACATATTATGCTCAAGTTATTTAAATGAAATTAAAACAATTGTTCTAGTCTAAATAGGCTCCGATTCCAAATGTTCTATATAATGCTATTAATTGTTGCATTTTATCTACAAAACCCAAGGTGGCAAGCTGTAAGTCACAGAAGGGAAATCTAGTTAGTTATATAGTAAATGCAGCATGCTCACAAATGTTTGCATACCATAGAAAATACCACTGGTGGCGCTATGGTCAATGTGCAGCGGTACTTTCAATTTGTACACGCATACACCCAGTTAGACACAAAGTACAACATGAATAGAATGCATACAACAACCACCGTATAAGATCAAATCTACAAATTCAATATAAATGTCAATAAAAGTTGTGCAGCATTTACAGGAGACCGAGTAACAACGCTAAATTAGTAAAAGGACTCCTTGACTAATGGCCACATTAGCTAAGCAATCATTGTGAATCCTGTTCTGAAACTAACACATGACTGCTGAGATTAGACTACTAAAACACACTGATAAATTCAGGCAGTCACACAGGGCATCATACATGGCAAGAACTTAAATGACTTCAGACAACAACATGATATAAAGTATAGTAAAGTCAAGTTGTGATTCATGCAAAATCTTCAATAACCATGTTCAAAGTATTGATGATGTTTAGTTCCATAGCTGGACATAAATGTATTCAGGGAGGAAACGCCAAGTTGATAAAAATGTGTTAAGAGAAACAGTTAGCAACAAATTTCATTATTGATTAATTGGGTCCATGAGCCAAAATAGTCTGAGAACAACCAAAAAAAACAAATGATCACAAATTATGAGTGTTAGAGATATAGTCAGGGTAGGAAATTTACTTTTTAGTTCACCAAAAAGTGAACCAAAAAAGTAAATTTGGTGGATGCCCAAATTTTACCAGCCATTGAACATTTTTACCACACACCTTTTCACCTCAAAATAAATGACAAATGACAGCAAACAAACACATGATTCCCACACTTCCCAGTGTCATCCTGTCGCTAAAACAAACATTTCCTCTTTGCTTTGATAGGGTTAGTTTCCTTTGGCTAATGTTACTTTTACCGCTGCTGGTCTTTTATCCCGGCAATATGCCGCCACATTTCTGCTATCAAGTTATCTCTGCCCATATGTAGAGCAACACCACTTGTTTTGCAATGCACTGATAGACTGAGCCAACACTTGCCACCCAACCAAGCGATGCACTCATGATACACGTGGTTGAATGCCCAATCAAAGAGTCAGGGAGAAACTAGACGGATTCATTGGAGTTGATTTATATATTTATTTATTTTTTAGGATTAACACATTTTGGGAGGATTTTACTGAACCGTATTTTTGGCTAATGTCTACCTACCACTGTGGCGGGTAGTTTTGGAGATGCTTTTCATTTATTTTTTGCTGCTATTAAACCGCTATATAAACTGCTATATAAACCTAATTTTATCTGAGACAACACGGTAGTGGCACAGTTAAGTCTTCATTCTTAAGATAACTTTTACCACAAAAATCATATTCAGTGAGGCTTAGTCTATATGTTTCATAGCTAATTACATTGTCTTAACATGCATGGTGTTTTTTTCAATGTTAATATGTTAACTGTTAGCAAAGACATCAGGTTATTACACCAGTGAAATTCAAGCTAGTGAGTGGCACTGAATGAAATTCTCCCACAGACATGGTCACGGCCCCAATGGATACAGCGCATATCAAAGTGGCATACACTCACTGGAATCAGACTTTTCAACTGACAGCAAAGCTAGCTAGCTACTATTGCAGTAAGCTTCATTTACCAGTGGTATTTTCGGTGAAATATTATTTAAGTTAAATTACACAGCATACTCATTCAATAAATGTTTTACAGCATTATTGGGGAAAAACACATGGCCAGAAAAAGGTTTCCAGTTGATTTATTTACATGTCACAGTGGCTGATGGACGAAAATCTTGGAAGCCCTGAATGTTAAAATTTGACTTTTACATTCATGTTGACAATTATGCATATAGGGCTCATCTGTAAGAAACCTTGACCTCATGGTGACTAAAACGTGACAAATAAAACAGCGCACAACGACTATCACTGATCATACAACATACATACACAGATGCAAAGTAGTCAGTTATAAAAGGTACTCACAGATTATAAATCTTATAATGATTTTTGTGTTTAGAGTCCAGAAACCTGTGGAGAGAGGAGAGAATTAGTTTGCCATCCTCAACAAATTTATTGCTGATTTTAGTCTAAACTTGAGCATATACAGACTGTAATTAGAGGACGCCATAAAAACAGGGCACACTGACAGGCTATCAAATTAGTCAAAAAAAGTACATAACAGATTTCCTTATAAAAAAAATACAGTAAAAAAGTCCCCTCCAGAAAGATGTACCAACACAGGTACACACTAGTCCTGCATTGGGTCGGTTGACGCAAATCACTCAAGTGGAACTAAAGCATTGTTTTAACTAGCAGATCGGCTAGTGGTTGAGAATTACTTTTTGTCTTTTTTAAAAAGTCTAAATATATTACTAGGAAGACTAACAACTAACTTTAACATTTTTTAACTTGAACAACTTTTTAGTTCAGGCGAGAATGTCTAGCCAATGTAACTAGAACAGAATTTAAATAACACACTATTATGAGTTAACAAACCTTTGTGAACAGGCTGAACAAACAAAATTCCAGTTTTGGAATGATTTTGTGGAATTTTGAGAGCAAGGGCCCAGTAGATCATGGAGGTACAATCTACAAACAGCGGAAGCAAGTACATGAATGCCATTATTTACTAGTAGGAAGGTTGACGAGCGTAATGCATACTGTACATAGGGTTTTAATGTGAAACGGTTCAAAGAATGAGGCCCCCAAATTGAATGGAGATAGAAGTTAACAATATGATAAACATAAACTGATGTTTTGGGGGTCGGGGAAAAATCTGGCGTTCTGTAGGTTGGTTTTCGAAACAGATATGGCCAACACGGTCCAGGTGCAGCTCCAAAAAACTAACCGCGCATGACTCTAGTGTAGACCCGTGTTACTATCAAGGTGAGGACTGGCAATTTGGAACCATTAAAAATAACTATTTTACCTAACCCTTAACCAAACCGCAACCTAACCCTATACCTAACCTCAATAATCTAAGCTTTATGCCTTAATTTAACCTAACCCCAAATCCCAACCTAAACTAGTAAGAAATATTAACAAACAGCAGGTGGATGCTGCAGGTTACTGAAAGACCACTCATGTCTCAAAACAATAATGGTAATCAGATGCGGTGGGCAGAGATTGCGAGGACATTGTACAAGACATTAAATCCGGAGGACACTGTCCCAATTCTGATCAGGAAAAAAAGGTTATTTTGGTTTTGGTGCAATTTTCCTCATCTGAACATGGTACCCATATTCTGCTTGCCCCAAAATAAAAATATTTAACATGTCCTGAGTAAGGTCTAATGTTAAGGACTATTTTGCAGCACTGAACCGAAGGGCAGGTTGGTGGCTTGCTCTTTCACACATCTAAAAATTGCAGCTTTGAGGAAATGATTAAAGCTGGGTTTTTTTATGCAAACATTTCATTAGTCCAAAGGCCTGTACCTTTCTGTGTCTACTTCCTGCATAAATAGAAGGAATTTGTTTGGACAATGCAACAAGCAGGGTCAGGTTAAGTTCACACGTGGCTTGAAGGTTAGCCCTTCGGTTCCAGTTGACATCCGCCAAGCCTCTGAAGCCAAGAAAACATTTCAAACATTCTATTCCCAGTTCGACAACAGTGTCCCTTTTCAATGATACCCATTGAGAAACAACATTCAACCAAAGATAGCTCTGGGTTTGCAAAGGTTGTACAGAAATGATTTAGTTAGGGTAGTCAGAACAACCGTGTGAACCACCTTTTCATTTAATGCTGACTTTTTCAGTGTTTTACATTCTAAGAAACCCCTTCATTATTTGGATAGGGACACTGACATGCACATTAAGGTGAACTACTTACCGTACTACCTCATCAATGTTGTTTCTGTAGACACCCTCCAGCCTTTCAGCAGGAAAGCCCATAGCAATTATGTTAGGATAAATATCTAAAAGCAGGAGTTAAGGAAACCAGGTGGCTGGCAGCTGAAAGGTCAGAGACTACAGGGAAGAATCCAGGCTAATACAATAACCCGCATACAATTAATTTAACTGACATCTTGAAAATTGTACAAAACAATACACGTCCTTGATTGTGAATCACAGCTTACATCATAAATTGCATATCACAACAATGTTATGGAGAACATGACAATCTGGATAATATGGAGCAAATGGTGTTCATTGTAGAGCCCACAGAAATGAATCCAACCTAGCAGGCTATACAAGACCACCAAATAAAATAATAAAAATGTTGTCAAAGCATCCCATTCAATCATCTCATTGCATCACTCAATCAATCAATCAAATTAATTTACAAAGCCCTTTTTACATCAGCAGTTGTCAAAGTGCTTTTACAAAACACCCGGCCTTAAAACCCCAAGGAGCAAACAACAGTAGTGTTGAATTTCAGTGGCGAGGAAAAACTCCCTAAGAAGGATAGATGTATACTGAACAAAAATATAAAAGCATCAATAAAGGTAAACCCCACTAAACTAATCATACACACAAAATCTACTTTGAAACCATTTACGCCATTAAAATGAACAGAAATGCAATTTCCTTAAAGAGAAAAGGTTAGTACACCCCTAATTTGACCATCATATGAAATCGCTGCAATGACAATCCAGGGCACCAAATCTTGTGCAAATGATTAGACAATCCTTATATAGTCACTTGGGAGGGTTTAGTCTTCCACAGAGATTAGACACTTGCTCTGGTTTGTTCTTAACCTCGCGGGTGTGTGGCAACAAATTTCAAGATAAAAAGACCAATCCGAAAGCCTCAGAGAAATATTATAGATGCCCATGAGCCAGGGAGGGATTACAAAGACATAGCAAAGCATTTCGAAGTCCCCGTCGATCCACTGGCAATCGACATAATAGAGCTGTCTCCAAACAATGTTTTTGGTCCTCTGAGATACGACTGATCTCTCTGACTAATCGAAATATAGAACCTTTTTTTTTCTGTATGCCAATGAGCCATCAATGGAGGTCAAGTTGTTTGCTTTAGTGCAACGTTGGATTAAATAAGGAGCAGCAAATAAGTCACTAAAAAGCGGTATTGACAAAATAATCAAAAGTATAAAAACATGTTCCAGACCACTCACCACAGCTGCTGGCCTTTTCAGATTTAGCTGCTATAACGTTACTACTCACATTTGTCCTGATGTCGCTGAATGCTGATAGGCTACAACAACCAGTGTTATAAATGACAAATGGAATCCAAGCACAAATACAAATATGTTGTTTAACCTGCACAACAGAAGAGCGTGTCAATTAAACATCACACACTGGATGCTATTATTTCAGAACCGAAGAAAGCGACCAATGTCCACCACAGGAAAATACATTTACTGTTCAACATGTGGGAGAAACGCCTCCGTACCACAACTGCCAGATGAGTGGGGAACAGTACTACAGAAAAAGAAAGGTTTGGATGCAATTGGCTCACGTGAAAAAAAAAAAAAAGATTCAAGGAGATGTTTCATGTGAAGCTAGGCATAATGTACAGTTCCAAATTAAGAAAACACGTTCGTGATAATAATAAGTAAATAATAGTACTTTTTATGAGTGCTGCACCATTTCCTTACATAATATAACCATAAACACCACAACACCTGGGTAAAGACCAAAACAGATTAATCAATGTGGAGTTGTTTGGCTGCAATGCCAGATACCATGTTTGGCAAAAAGGAAACACTGCCTTTACACAGAAGAAATTCATGCAATGCACGGGGGAGGTGGCATTATGGTTTGGGGCTACTTTGCTGCCTCAGGGCCTGGCTAACTTGCCATAGAGAAAACCATGAATTCTATATTGTAAGAATTCATAAGAATTTTTGAGAATGTGAGGCCATTTGTCAAAAGGCTGAAGCTGGTCCAACATGGATCTTGCAATGGTGGAATCCAAGCCCAAATCTCAAACCTATCGAAATGCTGTAGGGGGATTTAAAGCTGGCTTTGCATGCACTTTGAAAGAGTAGTGTTAAGAGGGGCGGGTAAGAATCCCCCCAAGTGATCTAAGAGACTGATACAGTTACAAGAAAAAGCTAAGATATTGCCACAAAAGGGGGCAACACCAGCTATTAAAGCTAGAAGAGTACATATTTCTATGTAATAACACTATGAAATAACATTTCTGTTGATTTTTGAAGAAATTATTGCAAAGTTTAACCTTTCAGTTTCATTTCTTAAATTAGTGGATGTACTTTTTCACGTGACTAAGCTAACAGTAATACATGCTTTCAGCAAGCCAACAAATGTTAACTGACACGAGCACTGTGCTCCACACTGGGCTCACTGTGCTCCAACCCTGAATGGATGGTGGTAAATGTGCCTCTGAGATTTTCAGTCTACCACAATGTCTGTATAAAACACAAATGCCGCAAACATTGGAGTAAACATACGTACAGTATAAAACATCTGCAATTTATTTTTCACCAAGAATATCGCAAACAAACCTACAAATCCTATTTGAAAGCAGCATCAGAGAGCATATGTCTTTCCTTTAAATGAACTGTAACCCAGGAAAATCTCTGAAATTGTTGCACATTGCATTTATATTTTCATTCACTGTTTAAGATTAGCCTATGCATACTAAAATGACTTTTTTAGCAAATAATGTATCAGGGTGTTACTATGAAATACAAAATGCTCTCAAATGTATAATTATTTACCCTTAATTTGCCCATCAGCACATCGGCTACCATTTCCCATGATATTGTAGATAACATTTGGACTGCTATAAAATCTCATGTTTTATGTCATATACAAAATATGAAAAGCTTTATATGTAACAGTTCAGATCCAGTAACTAATGAATAGACTAAATGGGATCAATTTAATTGTTCCAGAACAAAGAGACTTTCAAGGGGGTTAATGCCATTTTCCAGCAACACGGTTTAGGAGAATAATTTATAGTTTTCCTGATACGCAGGACAGACATACCCGGCCTATACAACTATTAAAAAACCCAATCATCAGAAAAAAATGATTTGTATGGAGACCAGGCACCGCATGTAACAGTAAAGGCCTATAGGCTAATCTTTAAACCTCTGATGTCTGGTGGAGAGGCATTTCTGCTGATGTGAAATCTCATCACTATTTCAAGGCCAATTCCAAGAACAGGAATCATTACATAATAGGAACAACCACAGCTACACTGCCTTCCAAACACTATCATATTGACCAACACAATGCCTGGCAACACAAAAACCTCACATGAAATGTTTGATTATATGGCACATATGTCATCTCATTCAAATACATACCCATGTACACATACATACACACACCCTTACATATACAAACATACCCATGTACACATACACACACATTTGTTTAATTTTCCATCCTTCTAATAGCTCAACCTAACCTTCATCTCAATAACCTAACATGAATGCCGAAACTTAACCTAACTTAATGCCTAACAATTATAGTAAGCTAAATTCTAAACCTAATTTTAAGTTTCACCCTAAACCTAACCCCTAAGCCAAAAATGTACTTTGTCCTCCAATGTACCGGCAAAATTACGTGAGGGCAGATCCCCCCCCCACTATCCTTGAGGTCTTCCGGTTCTAATTTCATCAGTTAAACCAAAACGAACACACCCATATACATATACACTCATATACACACAAACACACATATATACATATACAAACACACACACAAACATACATATACACACAAACGTACACATGAAGACATAAACCCAAGTATGACTCATACATTAGCTAACACACAAAATGATGTCAAAGGTCAGTTCTGTTTTGGCAGAGCTTTACTAAGTTCAATAAACCTGCATCAAAAGGCCAAAGCCACGGACATGCCAAAAGAAATTGTTAATATTGTACTGAACCATACTTCCTCAAATCAAGCTCACAACCTTTAACAGGCTTTGTGCATTCTATGTATGCACACTTCCACTACCTGCTTTTAGCAGCACTGTCGTGTTTTAAATTAGCTTGACAAAACAGTGAATAGTCTGCTGGTAACCAAAATTGAAATACAACAGAATTTCCACTTACTCTGCCAATTGTTCCCAATGTAATTTAAAAAAAAACAGAAATTGAAAAGACTTTCCAAACGTGGGTCTTTTGTAGACCCACTTCCTCTTCGTTTACCTCACTGCAAAATGCGTTATTCAAGATAAGCTGTACCTGGGGGAAAAAGACAAAACTTGGGGGGCTTAACGGTGAGCAGAGAAGAACTAGGTTCTTTGATTAACTACATGGGTCTACAGACCCAAGTTTGTTATGTCTGGTTAATTTATTCCATTAGGGGATTTTTAAATGTCAAATGTTGAAAAATGTTTTTACTGAATTTCTGGCTTCCGTCGGACCATTAAGAGGGTTGACACGCTAATTATTAGCAACGCAAGTGTTGTAATACTAGCGTTGCATAGAGAATCCAGCTAGCTACACTTCCACCATTCTATTACACATCTTCCCAGGTTACCCAAACACATTTTAGAATGTTCTATTCTGAACACCATTCTCCTGTTTGGTACTAAACAGTTCATCCTTAACATTGCTGAAATCAACACATGCAAGCCAACCTCAATACTATATTAAAAAGTGAAGACATCTAGCTAGCCAGACAACCGTCTACTGATTACGTTGTTAATTCTAAGACCAACGTTAAATTTGCACATTCCACTAGCGAGCTAATGTTAGCTAGCTAGCAAGCAAGCAAGCAACACTATTACAATATCCTCAAGCTAATACTGATTCAACGTATTTGGATCTTTGAGCGGATAACAGAAGTAGCATTACAGATCATCGTAAATAAAATCTTAATCTGAGCCATTACTAGTATAGCTCTCCATCTATATTAATATGTAGGCCAGGCAAAAGACCTCAATATGCGTAGCAAAAGGTTGATCTCTTTGTTCCACATCCAGGAGTTAGCTGGCTAGTTATGTTAGCCAACTAACCAGTGAACTTTACAATCGACACAAACCCAACAATCAGAGTAAACATTTAAGATACATTAGTTTGAAATAATAACGTTAGCTACAACAGCATTAGCCACATATATTACACTAACGACATAGCCATCAGTCTTATGACGTTAGCTAGCTAAATCGCGAATGGTTCAGTTCATGCTAGCTATGATGTTTGATGATCTTCACCCCGGTGTACGAACTACGCTATAAAGCTATATTATTTATTTAGTTTTCTAGTCGCCGGTTTAGTTTAGTCTGCAATTATCAACGTTAGCAAGCCTATCAACAGTGACACAGGTATTTTAGATTACCAGAACAAACACGACTATTCGCAAATAATTAGCGAAGAGAACAGTGACGAGTGAGCAAGCCAATCTTACTGTCATCATTGTCTGTCTATGCAGCTAGCTTAGCCATTCTATTATCGCAATTCATGTTAAGAATCCTGAAACCTTTTATAAAGCCAAAGCAATACATTTGCGAGTACATTGTAGAATGACCGGTTATGCTCGCTGACTACCTACTACTGACGGGCTACAAATATTACCCTACTACTAACGTTTCGTAGGAAGCTAACGAAATAGACAGGTATTTCATCGTGCAAGGTAATATACAGATACATAGATGAACAAAATCAAGAGCTAACGTAATTTAGCTAGCTACAACGTTAGCTAATACGACCATTGAACAAAAAGGATACAAGTTAAGTCCAAGTCAAACCCATCTTCCTGGTATCTCCTTTTGTTTCGGCTGACAAATTCCTTTATGATTGCAGCCATATCTGTGGCAGGAGTCTTTAACGTTTTTAAATTAAGAGCAAGTATTGTTGCCTTTGTATGAACCGCTGCCAATATTTCTCCCTCGCAATCCAGGTGGTGTCAAACGTTGACAGCTAACTAGCTAGCCGTGCTAGCTAGAATAACTTCTGCTGCTGGGTCATAAAGGAGGGCCTCACTCCGTTCCACCACAGGCCCGGCTTCCCAGATCCCCCAATTTGAAACAAAATCCTCCAGATGAATAGATGATTAATTATCCAACCCTCGAACCGTTGTATTTCAAGAGAGTACCAAGTATCTGATTTCGCCAAAGCCGCCGTGATTATGCCAGAGAAGCGGAGAGAAATCTCCCAGACGTTCGTTGCCCAGGATAGTGACTCACTCGATCTACTCTGCACACACGTACATAGCTAAAGCTAGCTAGTAATGTAGCTAGCATGTCAATTATAATTTTTTTAAAAATGTCATCCGACAAAACGATCCACGTCGTCAGAACTAAAACATATTCGAGGGGAAATTGACAGCCTCCACCTTAAATATTGCAAATATGTATGGTTTATTTTATAACTCGCCTGCCGTTCTTCCCTGACACGTCCCTTTCCCTACTGACTCGTCCCTCAGTCCCAGGCTGCACTCGCAAACTTCCATCATGGCTTCCGTTCCAATCGAAAAAGGTTACGATTTGACAGAATGTTATGCCGCAGTATAAAGTAGTTCTTTAAATAAAGGTGAAACACCGTTCGAATAACTCGTAAATTAATGCAGAATACATTTACAAATGAATAAATAATATAATTAAATATGTCTCCTTCATTGTATGATTGCATATAAAATAAATTATTTTCATTGATAGCGGAAGGACGTAGAGCCTGAACAGGGGACTATTTTCGCCATAATAGTCACGTGTTTCTGTAATTGGGGAAGTTTCCAATTATTTCGTTTAGGATTCATGACATTGATATGAATATGATTAAATCATAGACTTTGCGTTGGGTAACTATATACTCGGAGGATGCATACTTATTTTCAAATAAGTAATTATTTCTCTTGATCAAATTGCAGTTTTATTTGATGAGGAATCTATATATTTGCTGTTGGCTTTTACTTTGCATATATAGTAGACTAGGAAACGTGTCACTATGCATTGAGTTTCTTGCCATTTAAATGTATTGACTATTTACGACGTAATTCCATATTCTGCAATGTGTGTCAAGTGTCCGAATGATCTTTGACTTTATTTTTGTTCTTTACCTGGGCAGGAGCTACATCCTGACCATAGAGAAAGATAGATGCCTCTAGTGGCCAAAAAACGTTTTTGCATGGTTAGCGCCGTCTTCGGGGGAGGGCTTTAACCGTTTTAATGTAACCCATTGTGTTGGACCTGCATTTTTTTGCCAATGAGTTCTCTTGATCTCAGGCAACCGCTCGCGGCGTAATAAAAAATAATGGAGACCTGGTTCGGAACGCTCACTATGTACTGTCTCTGGTTCTTCCATTGGCTAAATCCTAAATAATCCCCTTCCTCTCAGCCCTCCATTAGCACGTTCATGCACGCCTCCACCATCCATTTTCAGAAGTGTCCCAAAGCTGAGGGAGTGAAAATTATAGAGGATGTAGGGGTAATTAGTTCCTTCTGTGGCCCCTTCCAGGGAATCTGTAACGATGGAGCCTTCATAAGCGAAGTGAAATCCCATAAGGCATCATCACATTACTTGTGAGTTGGCGACATTTTCCACAAAAATAATGGATAGGGTTTTCACCATTATGACACTGTATTTGTTTATGTCTGATTTTGAGACTTTGCACATGTAAAAATTAAAATACCACCAAAATTAACTTTAATTCCACAAATTGGTAGGGACAAGGGGCAAAATTGAACCATACAGAGTTGTTGAGATCTGAAAGAAATTGACCCCTGTCAAAGGGTCGTAGGTAGCTTAACGCTTAGAAACCAGTAACCAAAAGTTTGCTAAATAAAAGAGTCAGCAAAGTGAAAGGTATGTGGTTCTGTCCCTGATGAAGAGATTTAATTTCTCTAAAAGAGAACATAAATGAAAAGTATAATTCATACAACAGGGCACGATGGGGTATATGGCCAATAAATGTATATACCACAAGGTATAGACCACGGCTTATAGCTGTTCTTATGAACGTAACTGGTTCATTATATTAAGGAGGCATCTCGGGAGGTTGTGATATATTGCCAATATACTGTACTGTACCACAACTGTACTGTACTACACTGTACAGATACCCCGCGATGCGTCGTCCATAAGAACAGCTCTTAGCCGGTATATTGGCCATATATCACACCCCCTCGTGCCTTACCGCTTAAACATAGTAGGACGCTACCAACGTTTATTCTCTATGGTTGTGAGGAAGTGTTATACTCATTGGACATGAGCAAATAGTTGTGATATGGCGCCATCTGTCATATTTGCAGGGAACATGAACTACAATATCGTGGCCCAACACGTTGAGCATGTAAAACCAACGTTCTATGTAAGGAGAAGAGATTATGGTTAGACATCTCATTCAATCTATAGTTGTGTTGCTTGTGTTGTGTTGTGTTTTGCTGTTTTGTTCTTTACATTGCATTCGTTCAACAACTGTCCCATGCCCCCACGCCACAGAAATACATTATTTAGATTTAGAACAGTTTAGATTCCAAAACAGTAGGGGGCACCTGTCACGCACATTGCTGAGGCTTAAGCTGACCGGGATAAGAGTAAGAGTCTGCGGTGTGAGGTGAGTGTCACTTCAGTCTACACGTTAACGACTTGAGTAATGTCTACTGGTTTGCCTATGTTTATAAATTGGTTTAGTGTTTGAGTTACATTTACATTGACCATTTCCCAGGTGTCCGGATAGTGGGATTTGTTTGAACAAAATAACGTCAAATTGTATGGCAAGGCTGCATGCTATCTGGAAGGTCAAAGCTAACAAAAAAAAAATCAAGCCGCGTTAGCTGCTTTCTGTTTCATAACACTGGTAGTACTGTAACTAGCTAGCTAGCCAACCAACCAACCATTACATTAGGTAACCGTTTTCAGTTTCGATTAATGTCCGTATTGTAAAATGAGTCAAATATACTTGAAAAATAACTAAATACTTTATTGATTTAATTAACTAGTAACTAATGGAATTAGCATATACCTAGCCGGGAGTGTTTTTAGGTTGTCAGTTTTGTCTGAATTAATAAAATGCTTGGAACGTCTATCCATTGATTAGATAGTTGCCAGAAGCTTGCAGTGTCTGATCCTTTGATTATAAGTTTGAGATGGAACAGATGAAAGTTGTATTTTGCGTACTTAAGTGGACTGCGGCGATCAACCTGTTTTATATCAGTAATCAGTTACTCTATGACCGCACATAATAATATTGTCTTAGAAAATACGTTTTATTCTGAATGCTTATTAATGATAGGGAGTTATTCAACCCGATCCTTGATTTCCTTTAAGTATCGCATTCATATTCCCCTTTCTTTGCATCAATTTGCGTCTACAGTCTCAGCAGGAAATTAATAAACCCACTCCCCTGGACAAGATCATGCTGTGTAACACAGTGAATAAATGAAAGTGACGAGACTGACAATCAAGTAATTAATTAGGTTAATTAATTATCGTTGTTTTATCCTAATGTCATTAAAAATATTGAAGGTTACTAGTTAGTGTTTACCATGTATTTAGTCCAAACTGACTTGAATGTTCAAATTTATCTAGGCTTTCCAGAACTGTATGCTAATATTATCTCAGTGCCCAATACAATTTGTATTTTACTATTAATCTGTTTTGAACTCAAGCTATGTCAAATGTTTTGATTTGTAAGAGCTTCAGAACAGGTTGAAATGAATGTTAAAAAGCAATGTGTTTATTCAATCCAATATCCTCCTCTTTCCAGATATTGTGTTATGGTAGTGACGCTTGACTGCCAGCACTGTCTTGTACTTTTGAAAACATGTCTCTGTGTCCACCTGGTAGTCTTCACAGTGCTTTTTGCATACTGGGTGTTTTCCTGGCTTCACAAACTCTGACAAGTTTGAAGACCACCTCATCAGTGTGGATGTTCCGTTGCTTTGAGAACTTGAAGGCCAGTTTCAAGGCATAGTGGAGGTTGGCGGGCTTTCCTCTCTTCTGTCTTATCCCAATTGTATCCAGTAGGCTATCTGTGTTCCAGTGTTCAGATGGGAGCCCCGATCCTCCACGATGTTGTAGGCTGACACTGTGGTTTGGTGGGTGTCCTCTAGGATGTTCAGTGCTGAGCAGAGTTTTGTCTTCTCCTCAGTGCTGTGCAGCGTTTTGTCTTCTCAGTGCTGAGCAGTTCCAGGATGTTGGTCACAGCTATAGCACTCAACTTTTTAGCAAGGAAGCGTTTTTTTTTTACTTCCTCAAATCTGCTATTCCACCTGGGTTTGTTACCAGCTTTGGTGTGAGCATCCTCTTTCTTGCTGGCTTCTTACAGAAGGCTGACTTGACACAGGCCACATTGTGAAAACTTCACATTTAAAAAAACAAACAAATGCTTATTCATATCACAGTTAATGCGTAGTTGACCTAACAGCATACTACGTGTTTTCGGCCAGTTTCTGGCCTTGGTAAAATGAATGAGTCATTCCTAAACCTGTAGAAACTTTCAAATGTTCACATTTTTAACTGAGCATGCAATGCTCACGGCGAACTTCTATGTGCAAGCATATGCTTTGAAACAAACAATCTGAATTAGCAGCAAGCAGGGTGACAAAATAACAGATTGACCTTTTTCTGAACAACTAAAAGGGTATCATCATAATTTCCCAAATTCTGCCATGTTATTCCAACCTCATGGTGTGGGAAATGTGTATGAAACATAGGAAATTACATTTTTGGAGAGCACTGTGGTTTTAGGAATGGAATATTGTTGTAGAATCCTGCCTCTAAGGTTCACAACATTGAATTTAAAGAATAACATAACTTGTCATATTCGTCTTCCCTTACAGAACGAGACCGGAATAGTATTAGCTAGTCCAGGGTGGTTTAGGGTGGGAAGGATAGTATTGTGAGTGTTTGAAGCCAGTATAAGATTACAAGTCAATGCAAACTGATAGACGGACTGGCAAGAACGTTTTAGTGCGGAATGTCTCCTGCACTTGGAACAATTTTGCAGAAAAATTATATTTGAAACATTAACTTAAAACCGTAACTGCAGATGTCTACTGGACATTTTTGCTTATATTTATGCTGGTAGTACAGTGAGAATCCTACATAAGGCCTCTTTAATTAGTAGGCCTTTTTTCTGTAGGTTTTCTGAATTGAAGAATTCCTGCATTGCTAAATAAAGGGCAAACCTAGTGTAGTAGCTTCTAGTCAGGTGTAGTTGTTCATGTTCATCTGTGATGATCAACCATGAAGAATGTAATTTTTTTTCCCATCCCATAGACATCAAAAATGGTGTTGAAAGAGATTCCAACTGAAAGTATTACCCGGCCCTTAGGGCGGAATGAAGTCATTGGTTTACTCTTCAGGCTGACGATCTTTGGTGCAGTTACCTACTTCACCATAAAGTGGATGGTTGATGCCATTGATCCCACAAGAAAACAGAAAATGGAAGCACAGAAACAGGTGTAGTTTCCAACATAGCCAACTTTTACATATATGATTGCAATCATCTTCTGTAGATATGTGTCATGTTTGTTTGGATGATATTAGAACACGCAAAAGAAGTGTGGCTATTAATAGTAGGTTTTTTTTCAGGCCGAGAAACTCATGAAGCAAATCGGTGTGCAGAATGTCAAGCTCTCAGAGTACGAGATGAGCATTGCAGCTCATTTGGTGGACCCATTGACCATGCAGGTAAATAGGGTTGCATCAATACAGCATTTCTTTAATGCAAAATATACATTTTATGTTTTCCCCCCTAAACATACTCTCCCAATTCTGTGAAGTCCAATTTGCTCTTATGCCCTTGTATCATCGCAGCAACCCCCAGCAGGCTTGGGAGAGTCAAAGATTGTGACATATCCTCCAAAGATCTCACCAATCTTTTCTGCTTATTATCACACTGCTCTCTCAACTGGAAAGTACTCACCAGCACTTACTCATTGGAGGATAACACATTCACCAAACAACAACCAAAACTGCGCTAGTAGTCACCTGACGTACCAGAGCTAGAGCATGACAAGATAAAGCAACCTTGTCTGACATTAACTCCATCCATCCTGGATAGTTCTGAGCCAGCTCAGGCACGATGCAAGGCCCCTGGGCATTATTGGTATGCCTCGAAAAGAATTTCAACTCTATTTTTCAGCTTGATTTGAGGTAGTGCCCCCCCCCGCAATAAATTATCAGAGCAGTTTGTTGTCTGTAACCAACAGGTATGTTTCTCTCTCACTACAGATCACATGGAGTGATATTGCTGGTCTAGATGAAGTCATCACTGAGCTGAAAGACACGGTGATCCTTCCTATTCAGAAGAGACACTTGTTTGAGGGGTCGAGACTGCTTCAGCCACCAAAAGGTGAGTCTCTTGTTTCAAACAATATTAGCTTATTGCGACTGGTGCACTCCCATCAATTACAGACACAGAGAATAGGAAGGTTAAGCACTCCTCTTACCAAGTCACTATGACAACAGGGGTGCTGCTGTATGGACCACCTGGCTGTGGGAAGACGCTGATTGCCAAAGCGACGGCCAAAGAAGCCGGCTTCCGCTTCATCAACCTGCAGCCTTCCACCCTCACAGACAAGTGGTATGGAGAGTCCCAGAAATTGGCTGCTGCTGTCTTCTCTCTAGCTATGAAGCTCCAGCCCTCAATCATCTTCATAGATGAAATAGGTAAATGCCTGTTTTCCCCAACAATGAAACCAGGGGGATGGACTATAAATATTTTTCTGTCCGTCCGTTAATAAGTATGCACAGTTGTTGATTACACATAATACCTTTCACTCCACGGTGTGGACCTGGGTAAGTTATGGTTTTTAAATACTTTGGGAGACAAAATCTTGATATTTTGCATCCTGAGGACTAATTAAATGTAGCTGCTTGCTCTGTTCTCATATTTAGACTCACACTTAAGTGTTTAACTTTTATTTCAAGGACAACCAAAAGTACAACTGACAAAATGATTTCACGAACAGCTGTGTTCATGGGTTTCAATACAAAATTCTCCTAATGTCTACCAGACAATTACCTGAATTGCTTTGTTTTACAACTCTCCTGGACAGTTGTTATGCAGGCCTTCTGATTGATAACTGGATACATCAGCTAAGCCAGGCGATCGATGATAACTTCTGTTGATTCTGGAATTTTCTGTTCCAGACTCTTTCCTAAGAAGCCGCTCCAGCTCTGACCACGAGGCCACAGCCATGATGAAGGCTCAGTTTATGAGCTTGTGGGACGGGCTGGATACTGACTATAACTGCCAGGTCGGTCCATCATGCATGAAATGGTCAAAAAACGGCATAAACATTTCTCCTGTCTGATAATCTGTCTGACTAACTCACTTTTCCTCATGTAGGTCATCATAATGGGGGCCACTAATCGTCCACAGGATCTCGACTCTGCCATTCTGAGGAGAATGCCCACAAGATTTCACATAAATCAGCCTGTGAGTGTATTCATACTGGACAGCTCTATCAATTTATAAATGGTACTTAAATTATGCTCTGTCATAATTTGAATATGTATTGTATGGAATAAATCTTTATTACTGTTTTTTTTTCTTGCAGAATTTAAGGCAGCGGGAAGAAATCTTGAAACTCATACTGGAAAATGAAAATGTATGTTCTACACGCTACTCATGGTAATTCACTCATGATTTCTAGCTGTGTGTTTTTACTGAACTTCCACTGGCATTCCCAGGTGGAGACCAGTGTTGACTTTGTTGAAATAGCAAAGGAGACGGATGGATTTTCAGGGAGTGACCTCAGGGAGATGTGTCGGGATGCTGCTCTGCTCTGTGTGCGGGATTTTGTCCATAACACCCATGCCAATGACAGGTACCACGCCTCTTAAGCCGTTACCACTGTATTACGCATGCTTTACGTAGATCAGTAGAGATTAGCAGTTTCACACCATTGTAGGGCCTTCTCAAATTACTCGCTTTCCGTTGAACTGTCTGGTTTCACAGCACCACAGAATGGAACTTGAAAAGGAGCCTATTACAGTACCCGATAAGACAACTGCTGCTTTTAATTGGCTGATCCCTCATCAATCACTGTCTTGCACGGGTGGGCATATTTGCCAGCCGATTCACTCAGGCGCGTGTAAGGTTATGGGATTGAATAAAATAATTTTTGGAGGGTTAAAATAACACTCCAGCCTACATTTTTTTTGATCTAGTCTTAATCTAGATCATAAGTATGTAGAAATGATTATGGACCTCAACATTATTTAATAACTGCCCTTTACTTTTGACTATTCTGAGTCTCATTTTTACAACTGTCCCACATCCACACCCACAACTGTCCCACATTTAACCACACTGCAGTCAGGTTTTTCTGAAAGCAGTGCACTCAGGTTCTGTGTGTTAGCAGTTGCATCAGGGGGCATGGTTAGCAAGATAATAACCTTGTCTTTGCCTTCAAGTCAAGACGAAGATGCCATCCGGTCCATTCAGCAGCAGGACATGCAGAGGGCCATACAGAAGATGAGGAAGTCCAAGTCTGCAGGAGGACAGACTGTACTGATGCATGCTGCTCTGGATTGACTCTGGATGTGCAAAGTAGAACTATCAAGCCTATGGCTCTGTTTTCTTTATCTTCTCTTTATAAAGACTACAGATGGAGATAAATAAATGTAATGTCTATCATAGTATCACTGATAAACATGGTCATCATTTGTTATTATTTAAGAACATTTAATTTAGTGGATTTACATTTTTGTGTCAAGGCAATTTATTATGACTAGCTTTTACATTATACTAACTATATTGGCATATGTTGTTGTACGTGTGTCATCTCAACCAAGGTCTGCAAAATATGGGCACAGTTTTAGATCCTTTCAAGTTGGACGGTACACATTTTCCTCTTTATTACACACACAGCAATACTGACTTAGCCTAGCGCTTTAACCTTCCATCCATTTTATCTGAAATCATCAAATGTTGCTTTGTTTGGTACTTTAGTTTTAGGGCTATTCTGAATTGTAAATCTTCAGGAAAGCTTTTTTGATAAGCTGTGTATCAAACTAGTGTAACATCATTATTAAAATGTGCCACTTTTACTCCATCCCTTCACTATTAGATAAATTATGCAATGAGTGGTTTTCAGAATGTCTGAATTTTTAATTAAATGATGTTTTATCATGCTGAATAACAGAAAGAACAATTAACATTTTAATCGAAAGTCAATTGTTACTGTGGATGTTGTGAAATGACCATGCCAGATGTAAAGATGCTTGAGTAAAGTTTACAGTGACATGGCCTTCCATTTTCTTGCATCTAGAATATCTAAGATCTGTAACATTATGAGCTGCTCATTTTAAGTTATGTGTTCACATATTATTGAAGTGTACTTGTTTTTTAAAATGTTAATAGATCCAGATACCTGTGTTACAGGTAGTGTCTGTTCTTTATTATTTTTACATGACAAACAGCCAGTTTCTCCTACGAGTAATAGGTTTTGGAACTTTGAGAGTGTGTGGTTACCAATTCATAGTTTACTTCTATCGCCATTGTTTAGTTTAACGGGTTGGGATTTGTGGAAATTGTTTTATTATGGAACTTTTGTTTTTATAAAATAAGCTTGATTTGCTTTTATATTAAATAGAATGTGAAAATGTAAAATGGTATTGTTGATCCTTTCCTAAGTTTAAATAATATATTTAAAAATTGTATTGTCAACTGTTTTGTTTGTGAACAACACACAGCTGATGCGCCTTTTTCTCTGAATTCTGGTGTCTGCTAAAATAAAGAAAACCAAAAAATCTTTTCTCATAAAATCATTTATTTGCAATGTTCCTATACTTTGAAGTGTACAGTAGTAATATATATATATACAGTACATATATATATATATATATAGTAATATAAAAAGGTAGATCCTATTAAAAACTTTTAAATTAAGGCACCATGGTATCATTTGATAAAAATGTTTTCAGTCAATTACACAATGTTTTCATTCCATTCACATGCCACAAACATTAGTCAACTATGGAATTACATCATTTGTCTTCTCACAGCTTAAAAACATTTATATTGTTACTTTCCAACTTACTACAGTAAAGATGCATAAATGGTTAGAAATGTGATATGTTAATAACATTGACTCTACAACTACTTTGGAACTACTCATCAAACTAGATATTTCCAGATAAATGATATACAGTAATAAAAGCAATGGCATTCATGCCTGCTACTGGATTTGAAATGAGAATATACTGTATATTAGGAATGCTTTGAAGTGACCTGTTCAAGTTAGAATATGACTGTTCATTCGTCCTTCTGCTGGGAGCTGTAGTACTCAGTGAGGACCTTCCAGGCCTTGTTGGCCATGAAGCCGTCCGGAGGGTTTTCCCCACTGCATGCCATCTTCCTCATTTTGGTCCCTGAGATGAACTCAAATTCCTGGTTTCTGAAAAGGTACAAAGACAAAGTGAGTGAAGTAGCTTTGACAATGACATTTCAGGAACATTTTAAGCCCTAGCGACTGCTTACAACAAGAGCCCAGAAGTTTTCCCGGTCAGGTTATACACCGGAAAAAACCTATGGCTTAATATATTACATCATTGTACCTCTCCTTATCATAGAAGTCCATAGCTCTTTTAGTTTTGTTATAGGCGGCCACTCTGAAGGGGATGATCTCTACAGAGGTGAGGCCAGGGGCCATGGTGAGCACCTTGCCCCCATGGGTGGGCTCATATAGGTCCTGCTTGGTCTCTGGATGCGGCATTCCTGCAGGGTCTCGACCCACAATGTAGAAGTTGGCACCAGCTATCATCCGTGCCCGGCAGTGCCACTGTACCTAAGGGGTCATGAGAAGAATAATCATCTAGTGACACTGCTGACAAGGCCCGGTCTCTTAATAACACCAATGGTTATAAATACATTATAAATGAACTGACTGTCCCATTGATGTAAACAGTGTAGGTAAAATCTAATTCGTAGCCCAGAGGGGAACCATTAATCTACCTCAGTGGGTCCAGCGTACATCATGGGGGAGGGGAATATGGCCACAATGGTACTGGCCGGGTCCAGAACTCCCTCTTCCAGTATGGCAGCATGCTGCTTCATGCGCCACTCCAGGGGCACATCGTCGTCTTTGGTCCATCCCCCGAGCGGATGGAGCAACAAAACAGGGTTCTTGTAGCCGCGCTCCAGTAGCCTTCGCTTGGTGTCCTGCATCAGAAGGGCGTGGCCATTGTGGACCGGGTTGCGGAGCTGAAAAGCAAAGACGGCGTCTGGGGAATGCAAAAAAAGAAGAGGTTTCTTAAGTGACTGCGAAGTATTCTTTATCATCTATGTTTTGTTTTCAGAATTTGCCTTAGGTAGATATAAGCATAATGCAGCACTAGAGTGAAGTGGACAGGTAGTTGAGAAGTAAACCTAATGCTATTCACCTGCTTTCATCTCCTTAAACTTGTGCTTCAGCTCTCTTGGAGTGAAACGATATTGGTCCAGACCATCATTCCATCTGATATGTTCTAGAACCTCCAAATCTCCACCAACCAGCCAATCACCACTCTCCATAACCATCTGTGAGGGACAAAAATGTTTTCTCTCAGGTATCTTCTGTTAACAAGCAAGTTAATGATGCTCACAGGGACAGTTCTAAAAGGCAATCCTAACCTTGATGTAAGGATGCTGAGGACACGTGGTTCCCCACAGCCTGGCACAACGTTCTTCCTTCCGATGCTCATAAAATTCCGGATTGCGGAGAATTGCCACTCTGCGACCATTGAACTCAAGTGTGAAAGCAGCACAGCCATCTAGCCTGTCTTTGTTTTCTTTGGACACGGGCAGAACGATCGGCACAGAGAGGTTGATCGTTCCACCTGTCAAGCACAAATCATTTTATGTCACTTATAGCAAATAAATAGACTTCTGCTCACTCACTGGTTGTGCTATTTCCTTTTTATGAGGTATGGAGTTATGTGTTGCCTCTATGAGGTATAGAGGTAGGTGTTGTCTTTATGAGGTAGAGGTAGGTGAAGTAAATGTTTCTATGAGCTATAGAAGTAGTTGAAATTGGTGTTGTTTCTTTGAGGTAGAAGTGAGTGAAGCAAAAGCACTAGAATAAAAAAAAACATTTGTCACTGTCCAGATACTTTACAATTTGAATGTTTAAACTGAGTATGCTATGGTACTTATTTTATATAAAACAGAGTATTATTATATATTAATGAGAGACAAGTATTGGTGGTAGAAACATCTATTAATTTGAAATTAGGATATGGTAGATTAAAGTCAGGGCTACTAATAATCATTGTTTAATCTGCCGATTATTATTGCAATTAATCAATTTAGCAGATAAAAAATAAATCCCGAGATTAAAGGCATGTGTTTTATTTATTACATTTTAAATGGGTGTTTTTCATCTTGCACAATGTTCTCTTTAAAACAACTTGATAGTAGTAACAAAACAAATTAAAAGCATGCGCAACAATATAAAGGATTTTATGAAGTGCATATAGCAACAGATTTTATAAATTTGTTAAATTTTTTATAAAACTGTTACATTTGAAAAGTGCTATTCTAAACTGTTGAAATTCACCTAGATCTGCATTAAGAAGGAATAAGAAAATGTATCGCATTACAGGCCTCTTTAAAAAATAGCTAAAATGTAGCCTGAAGTACGGACAACATCCCTATAATTTAATGAATGGAGTAGGCTAGGGATGCATTTTGCTTTAGGTTTCTGGCACTCATGGCATGATCCATCAAATCAGTAATGTGGGGAAAGCTTACTTAGCATGTTTGACTGTAAACAAACTCCATGCACGCATTCACAAGTAGCCCACTGGTTCAGGGGCGCTACGGCGACTGTTATGTTAATGTCCAACTGAACAATGCATTCAATAAGAAAGATTGTTCACTTCCAAACTTAACTCATGGCATGTAGCCAAACAGAGCTCTGTGAAAAGCAGGCACTTGTAACTTTGTCTCACGTAGACCCAACTAATCAATAACGATATTTGTTGCCAACTATTCTATTATGGACGTTATCAATTTTTATAGATTTGTTGTTAAGTCCTAATAAATTGTCTACGATTTAATGAAATACTTTTAAGTATACTATTACTATTATATTATTACCATCCAGAAGTGTGTTGAAGTGCAGAACTTGCAGGAACTCCTTCTCTCTCATGAAACCCTTGAGGGGGCTGGCCCAGCCCTCCGCCAAAACCTGCACCCACTGGAGGTCAAGCTAAAGGAAATACAGGACACATTAAAATAATATAACAGCCACAAGGGTGTGGTCACATACTACTCAACATGAGGGGTCAGCCGTTAAGTTTATGGAAGACAAGATAATGCAAGTCAAACTCAAGAACGATTTGTTACCTTGGTGATGTTGACGGCGGGCAGTGCCTTGGCGTCACTCAGTGCCAAGTCCAGCTTGTTTTCTGGCACAAAGAGCACCGTCACTTCCTCTGCCACACCAGTGGGCACAATACTCTACAAAACGAAGCAGTAACAGCGTTAATACATTAACAAGTTCACTCAGATCTATGGGCCATTTTTGTCCAATGATTAGGACATTCACCCAATGGTAGAGGTAGGGCAGAACCATTCATTTGAAAATTCAGGATTCATGCAACAGACATAGGAGGCCCAGCGAGGAGACCACAGACAGACTCACCTGTTCCTTAAGCAGCTCGACCACTTGCTGAATGCACTCATTAGCTGAGATCTCTCCGGTCTTTAGCACAAGCTCAGGGGACTCGGGCTTCTCAAAGGGAGAATCAATGCCAGTAAAGCCTAAAGACCGAAGGTCAGGAAAGCCGTTTAGGATACTGTCAATAATTCAGTACCCCGCTGTAGACACCATTTCTACGACCCACTTTTGTTATCAATAACATTTTAACTGGTCGAAGTGATACGATTTATACTCTTATGTGAAACGTAAAACAACGGGAACACTAGAAGGCAGAGTCAGGTTTATAAGTACCTTTAATCTCTCCAGCACGTGCCTTCTTGTAGAGACCTTTAACATCTCTGCTCTCACACACCTCCAATGGTGCATCGATGAACACCTCAAAGAACGGCAGCCCAGAACTCTCATGGATCTTCCTGGCTTCATCCCGGTCCTATGCACAGGAAATAGAGACTGGGTAGCAAAAATAAACATTTGGTATCTTGACTGTACTTGTGTAAGAAAACAGGTTTTCAAAACCAGATACCAACAGAAGTAAATGCAGACAGAGTATACTATGAGACTGCACACCTGCAGTCTTTTATTTTATTACATATTTGGATGTTTCATCTTCATTTCAACACAACTGAAAGATAAAGATAACCCAGTTTAACAAACAGTGAGGAATTACATAATGCAATCATTTATTCTGCAGAAATCTACAAACATTCCATAGTATGGATCATTGTCCTGTAGCAATTATGGCAAGCAGGCCAGTCTTGTAGCAGAAAAGCAGCCAAACGATAACGTCCCCTCACTGCTGTGTTTTAAGGATGGTATAGGGAACTTTTGTTTCAAGGCGGTGCTTTTTTTTACTGAACCAAACATAATATCTGGCATTGCAGCTAACTTATTCCACATTTGACTCTTCTATCCAGATAGCACTATTTCAATAGCCTTGTTGTCTTGCAAATTTTAGCCATGCATTTATGTAATTATTTGAGAGCTGAGGCCCGGGGTGTTCCCAGACCAAGGCTTTCAGGGCTGTAGCCCCATTTGTTTTTTGGTCAGCTCTGAGTGTTTTGCAGGCTGAAAGTAATGCAGAGTGTTAATAAAACACTGAGAGCGGACGAGTGCTTCACTTCCACTCCGCATGACATTGCGGCAAACTCCCCCTTCTTATAAGTGTCCAATTGTCTGACGCCACTCACCTTAGCGAACGGCGAAATGAAGCTGGTGATGCAGACCAGCCCTGCGTCCGCGAACAGCTTGGCCACCTCAGCGATGCGCCTGATGTTCTCTTCCCTGTCCACAGAGGTGAAGCCCAGGTTTCTGTTCAGTCCCTGTCGAATGTTATCTCCATCGAGGGAGTAGCAGGGAATACCATGGGACACCAAATACTCTTCCAGGGCAAAGCCAACGGTTGTTTTTCCAGCACCTGACAAGCCTTTAATACGCCGCCACATATATTCACAGTGAATAATTTCAAACCATCCATTATCCAACATGACTTAAGTAGAAGGTTGTGGTTGGGTATTGGCGAGAGAAGGTGTCCATTGTTACCTGTGAGCCAGACAGTGCAGCCTCTAAAGCCTTCTCTGGTACCCACCACTTGGCCTCGTTTAGACCTACTCACATGGTGAGCCTGGTAGACCACATTAGTGGACCTCTGAAGATCCTGAAACCAAACAGTCAAAACTCATATTTCAGTAGGCTGGAAGACATGACTGTAGATTGTGTAACTTGATAAGGAGTGTATTAGTTATCGGTAATTCATATAATTTCCATAACTTAAAGGAAAGCTAAACAAATTTGTCTTTGTCAAATTTGGATATGAGATAACAGTAATGATTGTTCCTTTGAAAGGGCACTATGTATAAATGTGAGAACACAAGTAGTGAAACGTGAGGGATGCCATAAGATTTCTATATTAGCTTATGTGGCTGAAGGAGCTGGAAGAAGCCACGTGCTGCCTATAGCCACAATTGTTTAATTACTCTTAGTTTAGTATTCTTATGTACCAACATTACTGTGAATGCAATGGGATGGATAGTAAAAACCAGTTCACAGCTCAGAGTTTACAGCTGTTAAAAGTAAATGGAATCTGACTACTGTGGCAGGCTGGACTAGAGGTTAGAGTATCAAAACAGTAACTTAAAGGTAGAGATTCTCCAATGACCTTGAGTTTTATGTTCAGGTCCAGGTTCATCTGTATCCATTAAAAAAAGCCCAAAATCCCTTAGCCAGTAGGTGAAATATTTGTTGTTGCGTTCCTGAGCAAGGCTGTTAGCCCTTATGGGCCCCAAGTAATTATGACTGAGATTGCTTTCCCAGTCTTACCTGGTACCTTAACTGGTTAAATGAGGTACACATAAAATAATGATACTGATCAGGCACAGAAACTAGAAAGATAAACCCAAACTAGAGATGTTTTAATTTTATGAAATTGAAACTGATCATCTGGACAACAAGATAAATAATGTCTTGCCTTTTCTATTAATTCTCTGTCTATCTTGCATAGCTGCCTCTCTGTGACTTCACATACTGTGCGTGGACTGGCCAGGTTGTGGGGCGATGCAGACGACAGGGGAAAACAAACAGGCCTATTCATTCATACAGTCCTACATTGAGGCAGTCAAGCCCAACACTCGCTAGCTGGAACCCCTCACAGAACTCTCGGTGCCTCTCCCATGTCTGCCCTGACCCATGTGATATCTGAGCTGGATTCCGTTGGCCAATGGGCTCAGTGACTCTCGTAGTACATAGCGGTGCACTGTTGCCGTTAGACAACTCCTCAATGAACCCTTGTTAGGGATAAATGTAAGCTGAACTTAAACTGCTCCATCTGGAACTTAGATGTGTAGCCTATTCTAATCCATTATGTCAAACTGTAATAACACATCTCCGCTACTTGAAATATGGAACACGTCATACACAATCATGTCAAAGACTTCTAATATTATATGCAGTATATCTGCATAATAAGCACGTATTTAACATGGATAAGATGTTATATATATAAATATGTATACATATAATACGCAAATAAATCATGTGTTTTATGTAATATAACGTGGGTGTTTAATCTAGTGTTAACAACTCGAAATGTCTTTACCAAAAATCGGTTAAGCAACGCAGGGATTTCCAGCGAAGTGGCCTGTCAATCAACAGGTTTATTTAACTCGAAGTTGGTATGTTGTAAAAACTCGGTCACTTTCTTGTGTAGCCCTTAGTAACTAAAAACCTCAAACGCAGGTAAGAATGATTCTTCAATGCAATTTTGTTCCCTAAACAAATCTGACAAGGTGCAAGTTAATTGTGTTGAACTTTGCCACACCACTCAGTTAAAAACGTCCAAATACAACGAACAATATACAGTAACTCTTTCAGAGCTCGACACATAAGTGTATCAAGCGGGGCAGATCCGAATAAAATAAGTACATCTCAAAAGTAAAACATGCAATAGCCTACCGTTCTTTGCTTCTTGATGACAGACATCGCCGATCGTTCTGAAACTTTTTAGTTTAGTTTTGTTAATGATAAGCCGACTTGATTCTTGTAAAAAAATAACGATTATATTACGTGATTTATAAGAAATAAATCTGAAGGGAGATGTCCAATGAATAATTCCAATCCAAGACACGTCGCATTTTAGCCCTGCCTGTCTTTTCGTCCCTCCTTTTCCTCCCCAAACTCACAGAGGCGAGAACGTCATAGCCACGACATTCCAAAGGTTTGAGTTTATAAAGAAAAGCTTAACCTTGAAATCGGATAAGCCTTGAGTGGTATTTCTAGATTAATTTCAATAAATGTTTTAAAAGTAATTGTCATGGAACACGTTAACTGTATGTTTCACCATTATCGCTTTTTATGAGTAGGGTGTCCAATCAAAAACGCATCTTGACCAATAGGTAAAATGTTAACCCGTGGTCAAAACTTCTTTTCCTGGTTATAATCCGTTCCACAGACCCCAGGTTATTGTAGTTTTTCCCTTGTCGGATGGCATCACCTCCTAGAGAAAGATATCTCCAGTTTGACAGAGGACGAGTTCGTTTTTCGTTTTAAGTTCTGTCTGCTTGCTTTTTAGACAATGTTTTCATACACGATTAAAAAGATTAAAACTGAACAAAAATATAAACGCAATATAGGGCTTCAAAGTGTTGGTCCAATGTTTCTTGAGCTGAAATAAAAGAACATTCTCTACGTAACAAAAATGTATGTACCTCATGTTGTGCACACTTTTTGTTAAATCCCTGTTAGTGTGCAGTTCCCCTTTGCCATGATAAACCATCTAACTGAGGAATGTGACATTTCAAGAAGCAGATTAAAGAGCCTGATCATAACATAGGTGCAGCTTGTTCTGATAGTAAAAGGCTGCTCCAAAATGTGCATTTTCATCACACAGCACAATGCATGCTGACTGTGGGATGTCCTCAGGAGCTTCTGACAGTTATTTTCAACCATAAGCCTCCTCCAACTTCGTCTTACAGAATGTGGCATTATGTCTAACAAGCCTGGCAACTGCAGATCATGTGTAACCACGCCAGCCCAGGAGCTTCATATCCGGCACCTTTATCTGCGGGATTATTTAAATTGATCAGTTGTAGTAAAACAGGCCCTAATAAAACAATTATGTTTGTATCATATTTACTACTACTGGCCGCACTGCCAGAAATCATGCTTGTTTCATGCAATGATCACTGCAGGGTCCAGAAACTGGTTGTTCTGCCACATCATACCTACAGTGCCATTGTGTGGTGGTAAACCTTAAGCACATTAATTTCCAATTAAGTGCTGCGTTTGCATTATTGCTAAATGCCTCAATCACACCCACACTGTCATTTTGTTTTGGTTCAGCAGAAGTACATTAACATTAACCTAAATCACACCCACATCATCACTGCACACAACTTTAAGCATGCGTCACTTGGGTATACGTGCGCAACCACATACCCCAACATGTACCCTAAAATGAAGGGACTATGTACAAAACATGCAGTCATTTCTAAATGATTAAGCAATGTCATTGTATTTCAATGCCCATGAAGTGTAATATTGACAAAATAGTAATTAGGCCATTAAAAGTCATTCCCCCCATTAAAATTTAGACCATCAGTATGGGCCGCGGCATCTGTCAAATGCTGATAATAACAGCGATGACACAAACAAGTAACATAGGTGCAATCCATGAATAGTTAAATAGTAAATTTAACAACAAGAATAGGTGTGTCGGGGAACATTCAGGTAGTCACAAACATTCAAATACGGTAAAGTCTCCTGAGTATGTACTATGTGTTTACCTTGTCACAGTTGCTGAAAGTGAAGATTGGTTCCTGTAGATTGAGGATGCACTTAACCTGGTTGAGGCGAGCAATCAACCGGAGGAACCATGCCTGTTTGAGCAAACTTCACTCTCCAGCTTTGACACAATGCCCTTACAGTATACTGGACACCTACAATTACCAGACCATCCTGTTATACTGCACCACTGCTTGAAATAACACTGTGTTATACAAAGAAACACATACATAAGCTCACACATGCAGATTGAAGTACTTTCTACCCTAGGAGAGGACTCTCTGCTCTAGGTATCTGCTGAGTTCATGTACCAGGTGATTGTTTTTGCCATAGCTCTCACTGCACATTTAGCACAATAACACATGCCTAATAAGAGTCAGCTGTGAAGACAATTGTCCTAATACTTTTTGTTCCTCTTAAATGGGGGGATTAAGTACATTTATGTGTGGTATTTCTAAATGGTTGATTAATTTTGAGGGGGGGGGTACAAATTAAAATCACACTCTATTTAAAATGTAAAGTGCTGGAGTACAGATCCAAAACTACAAAAAGTGTGTCACTGTCCTAATACCTATAGACTACACTGTAGATATCCATACCTATGCAAGCAAGCCACAGTTACGTTTCCATACCTTAAGAGTGCTGACACAACCTCTACAGCAGCTACTGTATTGGTCTTACTCTGTCCCTTAATGATGCAATTAGTTCTCCATTCGCAGTGATGTCCTCCCTTGTAACTCAAACAGCTCCACCTAACACACACACACACACACACACACACCACCAACAACAACAAAAAAAGTTTATTTAAGCACATTCACGCTGGAATCAATATTGACCCAAAATGGTACCTGCTTAAAAAACACACTCTCACAGACAGGTCACAGATATCAAACCTTGATGACCTGATACATGCACAGACAGTTTTGTAAGTACACTGGGCCCCACACACACATACAATCTCGCCCCGAGATAAAATAGTTTCATTAGCAAAATTATTAATAATAAAATACATATGAATAAAAATAAAGAAAATAAATATGCGACAGAATAAAGTGCCATCTATAGTGCCTTTGGGAAGGATTCATACTTTCTCTACATTTTGTTGTGTTATAGACTTAATTTATAAATGATTGAATACATATTTTGCCATCAATTTCCACACAATAACCTACACTGACATTTGTTTTTCACATATGGGCTTCTATAAAGTCCTAGAAACATCTCAAGGATGATTAAAAGACACAGGATGCATCTGATATCAATTTAGAGTGTCACGGCAAGGGGTCTGATTTCTTATGTCTAACACAAAAAAAGTTGAGAAAGTGAAGGGGTCTGAATACTTTCTGAAGGCAATATATGTATTTATATAGGCCCTACAATTAGGCTAATCATGGTCTACACAATTATTATGAAGCGGAAAGTGTATGGCACCACCGGAATCCTGCTTAGATGACCCACAAATCTGGCCTGTATGGTAGGGTGGCAAGAAGGTAATCATTACTCAAGATTACATGTTGAATCCTGTTTTAATTCTGTAGCCTTGTGCCAAAAGGTTTTGTGGTCAGAGAAAAGAGAAAATACATATTTTGGACCTAAATGTTAGTGCTAACCCAACAGTGCACATCACCAACAGAACAGCATTCCTACTGTGAAGCATGATATTGGTAGCATCATATTGTGAGGATGTTTCTCATCTCCGAGAACTGAGGCACTATTTGGTATAGAGATAAAAATTAATGGAGTAATGCGCAAAAAACGTAATTAATGAAAACCTGTGGTTTTCAGCACGAAAGCTGAAACTACACGAATCCAATGAGTGTAGACAGTTTTGTAAGACTACTCACATTTTTTCTAAAGAAGTTGGTAAAGAACCATCCCAACAGACACCCAGCAGTAATTACTGACAAGTATTAACTCAAGGGGGTAGAGATGATCCAAATATGATAGTTTAGCATGGTACATATAAATAAACACTACTGTGAAAAGTTTGGTGTCACTTAGAAATTTTCTCCATGAAAACATACATGAAATTAGTTAAAATAGTAAATTTAGCAAAATGAATAGGATATATAGTAATTGACAAGGTTAGAATTAATGAATTTTAAATGAAATAATAATTGTGTCCTTCAAACTTTGCTTTTGTCAAAGAATCCTCCATTTGCAGCAAGTACAGCCTTGCAGACCGTCAGCATTGTAGTTGTCAATTTCTTGAGGTAATCTGGAGATTTCACCCCATGCTTCCTGAAGCACCTCCCACAAGTTGGATTGGATAGATGGGCACTTCTTACATACCACATGGACAAGCTGCTCCAAAAACTGCTCAGTAGGGTTGATTCATTGACTGTGCGGGCCACTCCAGAATACCAGTTGACTGTTTATTTTGCCCATCTTAATCTTTTCTTTTAATTGGCCAGTCTGCGATATGGCCTTTCTCTTTGCAACTCTGCCTAGAATGTCAGCATCCTGGAGTCGCCTCTTCACTGTTGACATTGACACTGGTGTTTTGCGGGTACTATTTAATGAAGCTGCCAGTTGAGGACCTGTGAGGTGTCTGTTTCTCAAACTAGACACTAATGTATTTGTCCTCCTGCTCAGTTATGCACCGGGGCCTCACACTCCTCATTCTATTCTGGTTAGAGCCAGTTTGCACAGTTCAGTGTAGTACACAGCATTGTACGATCTCTTCAGTTTCTTGGCAATTTCTCGCACGGAATAGCCTTGCTCAGAATAAGAATAAACTGACGGGTTTCAGAAGAAAGTTCTTTGTTTCTGTCCATTTTCTGAGCCTGTAACTGAATCCACAATTGCTGATGCTCCAGATATGCAACTAGTCTAAAGAAGGCCAATTATATTGCTTCTTTAATCAGCAAAACAGTTTTCAGCTGTGCTAGCATAATTGCAAAAGGGTTTTCTAATGATCAACTAGCCTTTTAAAATGATAAACATATCATTAGCAAACACAAAGTGCCATTGGAATACAGGAGTGATGGTTGCTGATAATGGGCCTCTGTATAGATATTTCATAAAAAATCAGCTGTGTCCAGCTACACTAGTCATTTACAACATTAACAATGTCTACACTGTATTTCTGATCAATTTGATGTTATTTTAATGGACACAAATGTCCTTTTCTTTAAAAAGAAAAAAAGGAAATTTCCAAATGACACCATAATTTCTAAATGACCTCATGAAATCAAGAATCGGGTCTTTCTAAAATGTATTTCATAACATTAAAGTACATTTTATCCAGCAACAAACAGGAGCAGTCACCAATGCAAGTTTTCACTCATTTTGGGCCTTGGATGGGCACTAAAATGGGTTGCTCAATATGCATTACAGAATCTACAATAAAGCAAACTGATAAGGAATTTATTTAAATATTTCATTGAAGAAAATGGAAACAATAACAAAATGTATTCTGGCCAAGTGTACCAAAATGTAAAAGCTAATAGTTCTCAACGTATATTTTGATTACATAGCAGTGCAAGAATATTAGTTGGAAGTATAAATCACCCCACACAAACTACAAGAGAAAAACAAGAAAACACTGCAATGGTTCCCTTAAGCTGACAAGAAATTTTAGAAAGAAAACCCCCTGCATCTGTCCAGTGACAGACATTCGGTTCAGTCTTTCACTTAATGCAAACACAAAAAGGCACCTGGAAAATGTAAAATAAAATATTAAATATCAATTAAAAACAGTGAAATAACACAAAAGTAAAGCTCTTCCTCCTTATTAAATAAAACCCTGGATTTTGACCCTAGAAAAGGCATAAATAACAATAGAACTAATTTGCTGAAATGACAGCTGCAGTGGGCCTGTTAAAGCTGTGTGAAAGCTGTGTGAAAGCTGTGTATCTGTACAATGTCACTAATTATATCCAAAGATATACCACTAAAAAAAGGTTTAACGGGTTTGGATAAAACCATTACTTCTCTCTTGCATACAAGTTAGATTCTTCGAAAACCTGCAGAGCAAGCCGTTACATGTCCCAAGCTCACAGCTCATTGTTGTGATTAGGTCTGGGCAGCTCGCACTCCTTCTCAAAATTGCAGCCGTGCAGCAGCTCCCTGTAGGTCTCTCTCACCGTACCATACAATGGAGCCTGGTGGTTGATATCGGGAAAGGTTAGAGGGGTCTCATTCAGCAGGAGCTGCAGACGAAGCCCTTCGCTGCAGTCATACAGCACAAAGACCAGGTTGGCTGCGTATGGCACGATGCGGCTGGTACGGAAGGTGCGGCCACGTTGCAGGTCAAGGTTGTCAGCAGTCAGGGGCGTCTCGTCTCTGAAGAAGCCCATTAGCGCCAACAGCGGCAGGAGGGTCTCGGCATGACCCACTTGGATGGTAACAGCCTCAGATACGTGCCCAAACCTGGACAAGAATAGGACGTTAAAAAGAGCTCACATCGTACGTTGACTCGTATTTCTGTTTTTTTTTGTTTTGTTTTTTAATAAATTGCGCAGCATTTCTAAAAAGTTGTTTTTGCTTTGTTATTATGGCGTATTAGTGCATCAGATTTTCATGCATTCAAATTTTCCATTGATTTTCAAGATCAATTGGCTCATATTTGGTGAACTGACTTCGCAGATGTTTTGTAATCCAACAGACTCATTTGCCTGCAGCGTTGGTGCATGCAAAGACAGCTGTTAATGTCTAGACTTGATTCTAGGCTTTGCATTTGCAATCTGTTGCTGGTATCTGACAACATGAAGATCGAAGAACTCACCTGATCTCATGAGCAGCCTGATCAAGGCGACTGAACAGGTCATGAAAGAGAGTACAACTGGACTTCCGGTTAATGTCATGACCATAACCCCTCTTCCAGTACTGCTTGAGGTCATTTTTGTACTCCAGCACCTGAAACGGCACGTCACTATATTAATTAAACTTCGAAAGGTGGTTAGGTCTGTATCTTAGGGCAACTGTTTTTGTGCAACTTTGTCACATGATCTGGATTGTACATAGATTTTTTCATCAAACTATAATTTTTTTGTCTGTTAGATGACCAAGACTCTTGGTTGGTAGTGGTTCTCAAAAGTATTCACTGCCCTTCAACTTTTCCACATTTTGTGTTACAAGAAATCAAACTGGACCTAATCAGGAGTTATTATTGCCATAACACAAAAACATCCATAATGTAAACGCGAAAATAAAATTTGTATAAATTGTTCTAAATTGATTACAAATATAAAATTATAGATTGCATTAACATTCAACCCCTTCGCTATGACACACCTGAATGAGCTTAAGATCAACCATTTGTTGAAGCGACCAATTATAGAAGCCACGTAATTAGCTGAAAGGAGTCCCATTGCAATTAAGGTGTTTCACATGATTTCAGGTTAAATACAACTATCTCTGGGAGGTCCCACAGTTGGTTTGTGCAATTGTAACAAAGAAAATCATCATGAATATGAAGGAACATTCAAAGCAAATCTGAATAAGGTTCTGCAAAAGCAGCAATCAGGGGTAGGTTTATAAGAACATTTCCAAAGCATTGAATATTCACAGAAGAACAGTAAGGGTCATTATTAAGAAATGGGGAGAATATTGCAGCACTGAAAATCTAAGAGGCCTGGGGCAGCTCTAAAGGAGTTAGTCTTTCACAGCTAAGCTGGGAGACACTACATTCTGCAATTATAGCCCAGGAGCTTCAAAAAGTGTTGTTTACGGGAGAGTGGCAAAAATAAAACAACACAATGGGCAATTAATCAATACCAATATTCATCACGATAAAGAAATATACAATTTCAATGATAAACATGTAACCAATTACCGATAAAATCTTATTTTCGTGGAGTAAAAATTTGGAACGGTGGAAGATCAATGAAAGAAACTTTCCCAGAGTCAGCCATCTGGCAAAGCGGTATCTTTGCATTCCTGCAACCAGTTCGCCTTCAGAGCGAATCTTTAGCACAGCTGGCAACATTGTTACCTGCCACAGGTCGGCCTTAAATCCAGAGGCAGTGGACAGACTAGTCTTTCTTGCCTGAAACCACCAGTGCAATAAGCAGGAGAAATTACCGGAATAATATCAACAGTTTTTATTTTGTGTTCTACCTCATGTTCTATAATGTTAGAAACTAATAATGGCTGTGATTCAAACCACACAGCACACTGTTTTACAATGGCCTTGTTGAATTGGTTATTCTGTAAATTGCACTGGCATAAACTCAGAAGTTAACCATCTTTGGGCAAGTAGATGTTTTTGGGATATGCTAGATTACTTAATTCAAGCCAATAACTACTGAAAATTCAAATTTGCCATGTATATCGTGATAATTATCGATATCAAATGATATGAGAAAAATTATCGTGATAAATGTTTTTGCAATATCGCCAGCCCTAGACTATGGTCAAATGAGCTTTGGCCTGACAGCTGAGCTCTATGTTTGGAACATGTTGGTGGCAGCATTATGCTATAGAGAAGCTTCTCGGCATCAGGTCTGCAAGAAACATTGGACATAGGAGAAGACTCATCTTCCAGCAGTACACTGACCCCAAACATTTAGCTGAAGCCACACTGGAGTGGCTTCAAAACAAAAAGGTCAATGTCCTGGAGTTGCACAGCAAAAGCCCGGACCTCAATCCAATTGAGAATGTGTAAAAAGAAAACTGCTGTTCACCAAAGGACTTGTTGGAGCTCGAGCAATTTTGCAAAGAAAAATCGGCAAAAGTGGCTAGGTCCAGATGTGCAGCTCTGGTAGATATTTATCCAAATAGACTCATGGTTTTAATTGCTGCCATTTGTGCCACTACCAAATACTGACTAAAGGGTGTGAACACTTGCAATCAATTATTTAATTCTGAAGTTTTAGATTTTATCTTTCACTTTGACATTAATACTTTTTGTGTTAATCAGCAGCAGAAACTACAGTTTCATCCTGATTTCATGTTGGAACACAAAACTTTTAGGAAAGTCCAAGGGGGTGAATATACTTAAGAGCCACTGTAATTCTCAGATCGAAGTACAGCTTAAAATTTAAGATAAAACCATGAAAGTTCACATGACTGTATGAAACATAAGGTTGCATTCATTGTTTATGTGGCAGAGGTAATATCTCTCCCACAGAGGTGCATACATACTTGGGCGTCAGTCTCATCAAACAGGTTGCACCACGGGGAGTTCAAAGATTTGATGGAAAACTCATATGAACACAGGAAGAATGCAGCCTCAACCAAATCTGATGAGGAATACGGGTGAATTAGTAAAAAAAATGTAACTTGCAAAAGAGGATTGGACTTTTCAACCATAACATCACAAACCTGCTTAACTACTCTATACAAAGATTCGGAACTAACCTGCTGTGATGTGACTGTATGGAATTTGAAGTCGGTCAGCAATCTTCATTTCGACTCTTTTCATATCTGCTGAGGCCTTGAAAAGGTAGACCTGTTCTAGGGCAGTTTTGTTGTTCTCCACATCCTCAACAAATCTCTGGCATTGGTCAAAGAACCTCATCAACTCATCATTGATTTTGTGGCTAAGTCCAACTTCTGCAATGAGACAGAAATGGCATATAATAAAGACAAACACAAGACAACAATATTGTCTCTAATCTCACCTCTACCTGACCCTATTAGCAAGCAGAGATAAACAGTATTGCGGTTTATCTCAGTAAGCAAGATCATTTAAAAGCTTTTGCTGAATTACTGTTCATAAACATTAATGCATTAATGCATTAATATATCAATATCACATGACTGGAAATACAAATATTCATCTGTTGATTAAAGACACCTTAAAAAAAGGTAGGGGGATGAATCAGAAAACAGTATCAGCATCTTCTGTGACATTTTGCCTCATGCAGGGCTTCACACGTTTTCATAGAGTAGATCAGGCTGTTGAGTCTGGCCTATGGAATGTGCAAAAGATGCTGGATGACATGGGTGACATGTCTGATGAGTATGCAGGCCATAGAATAACTGGGACATTTTCAGCTGCCATGAACTGTGTACAGATATTTGTGACATTTTATCAAGCAAGAGGTAATGGTGGCAAGTGAAGAGCTAAACAATGAACAAGGATTCATGATTTCTTCACTGTATCTCTGCATTCCAATTGCCATTAATGAAAGGCAACTGACTTTGTCTGTAGCTTATGCCTGCCCATATAATAACTGCACCACCACCACGCACTTGACGCTCAGGTCACAATGATGACATCAGCAAACCGCTTGCCCACAAAACACCATACACGCTGTCTGGCATCTGCCTGGTACAGTTGAAAGCGTGATTCATTCGTGAAGGGCACTTGGCCAGCTGGTATTGACCGGGTGATAAGTGGTGCCTGGTTTCCTATAAACATGGGAAATGGTATTCAGGTCAAAGACTTCAATCTTGGTTTCATCATACCAGAGAATCTTGTTTCTCATGGTGTCCTTTACTACTCCAACCAGGCTGTTATGTGCCTGTTACTGAGGAGTAGCTCTCTGACCAATGCCTGAATCCCCCAATTGCGATGAGTGATGCTATGTGCTGCAACTGAGCTCAATTCCGAGTCTCATAATAAATTACGTTTTTTAATAAATTCACAAAAAATATTTGTTGAAAATTAAATATGTAGCAAAATACAGTGAGGTCCTTGAAGGAAACCTGATCCAGTGTGCACAGGATCACAAACAGTGGCAAAGATTCATCTTTCAGCACGATAAAAAACCCAAAGTTAACAACAAAGAAAATACTGGAGTGGTTTCAAGACAAATCTGTGAATGTCCTTGAGTGGCCAAGCTAAAGCGTACACTTGAACCCCATGGAAGGTCTGTAGGGAGACCTACAACAAAGGATGAGGGAAACTGCCCGAACTGGAGTGTAAAGCAGGCAGAGGCATGAAGCTGCATTGTTTGAGTAGGCTACATGATCTGCATAGTTTTCAATCAATGGGCACACATTTCTCAAAATGTGTTTTTACTTTGTCATCAAGGGGAATTTTGTGTAGATTGATGGACAAAAAAAGGTTACACATTTTAAATGTATTCTACAGCACAAATGTTGATAAAAGTGAACAGGCCTGAATACTTTCCAAAGGCACTGTATATCCGTGTTGTTATTGTACTTATGTGTAACTGGGCGTTGCTTAGCAATCATAAGAGCATCATTGTAAATGAGAATTGGTTCACAATTGACTTAGTTTATTAAATTAGTCCCCCCCCATCTTATTTAGCATGGCATTCATCTAATGTACTCAATACAAATGCTCACACTGATGGCAACATTATGTAAGTAGTGTATGTAAAATGTAATTCAAAGAAAAATAGGTCCAGTCAAAAAAGTGATTGAATTCAAATGGACACTCCAGTATTAAGTATAGATGAGTGTGTGATTGAGGGTGATAGGCCCAGGACTACTGATTATTCAGGAAGCAGTAAAGCTTTACTGCGCATACTCACCTGCCACTCTCCAAAGGTTGAGCAGGCCCTCTTGGAAAGCTACAACGCTATCCACGCATCTGTGTTTGGAGCTAGTGATGAAACGGATACGATGGCTCCTGAGGTTTTCCTCTGATATCAGAGATGGAAACAAAGTTGCCAACCTGACAGCTAGATGCCTGTGGTCATCTCGCCCCTTCTCCACAAGCTTTCCGTCCATGTCGTCAGTGTACCACATTTGCCACTTGGTTTTGATGTCATTTAGCCATTTTTCAGTGTTCGTTGCCTCGTTTACAACAAGATCGTAGAGCCGTTGCATTCTTTTGATATTTTTGGTAGTCGGATATCGTGTACCATGCCGAATAATAGCGGTTACATGAATGGCGGTGCAATCAGTACATCCCGGTTTCAAAAGGGATTTGTTTACGGAAAGAATGTCATTAATGAGATAAGGGTTTACCTCCTCATATCTGCCTTTCGTTCCGAAATAATTAGCAATCACCGGTATGTTTGAATTAACTTTAGCGTTTGATACGGAATAAAATGAAAAGCCGGTCAATGCAAGACTAAATGTCCTAAACAACACACTTTGTTTGGTTAATGTAGATATCATTTTGTCAAATGAGTTTAGGCAGAAACTATCGATAGCTACAATCTACTAAACTAGCTAACGTAAATTAGCACATTTTGTTTTGTTGTCGTTTCGATGTGAACTTTGAACTCTCACAATCCGGCCTACTGTAATGTAACCCCGCGTTTTTGTGTGGCACTGTCAAACTCGCGGTCAAACAGTACGAGACCCACACTAAAACATTGGATTCAAGTTGTATGTGTAGAAATTCCACATGAAGCAAGATAATAATAAAAGTTTCGCGACCGGGGAATCAATTAAATTTACCAAAACACAAGAGTAGATACCGACCCGATACCGGCACTTCTGACATGCAGACTGACATTTGATTTCAGAATTTGTTAAAATAGTTTATAGTCAAGGTTTTGGTTGGGTTTAGGATAAGGTGCATTTTTTTATTGTAGTTTATTTTATTACACGTCAGAACTGCCCTTGACCCTTCCCTGGTTTCTATCAGAGCTTCTGTGTAATGCTTCTGTCCACCAGGGGGCAACTCCTCATAGTTGCCATTGTTATTAGCCTGAAGCACAGATTTTCTCCTTTCTCTCGTGCCTCGAAATTCGAAAATCAGTGGGATTTTACTGTTGCGTAGCTATTCATCTGTAGCGCAGTAAAAATGACTGGCTGTGCATCAATGACTTTGCTGAATGCATTTCGACTTCTCTACATCTTCAGGAGGCAAGGACCTCTATCGAACGCAGATGGACACAACGATTTATGGCTCTGTTTGACTGGTCTCGGAAAGCCTGACATGCACACCTGATGCATTTTATATCAAGGTGAGGCTGAAATGTAAATACATGTACAGGCAGACTCGTTAAACGACAGGTGTTGCGCGTACATACAATGAGCTCAATGGATCGGGTGTTTTCCATTACGCCAACTAAAACGTTTCAGGAGTGAAACGTTTTAAGCGTCTGGAATTATTTAATTACTTTCATCAAACCTGTGCCATATAGCTAAATAATTTTGCCGAACCACATGAATATGTTGTAGTTAAAAGTGTATAAATACTAGCTGTTCGGTCTGGTATTTCGTACTAAATGGATCCAGGGGCGTAGGTTTGATTTCAAATGTGAGTGGGACAAACACTGGCGTAGCGTGTTGATGCAGGGCCGGGCCGGGGAGCAAGCTGTTCTTACATGGACCCCCCAGGGTGAAATATTGCAAAGCGGTATATACGCATGGAAAGCCGACCCTGAGGCCTGACTGTGATAACCACATAGAAACACAATATTTTTTTTTTTTTACAAAAAACATTTTTATAGAGGTCAAGCACAGGCCTCCCACCCACCGCGGGCCCTGGTGCAACCGCACCCGGGATAGCTATGCCATTGGGGACAAATGTTTTTGCAAATGCCCCTGTTTTGGAATGGGATGGCCAACAAGCTCATATAGGTGTGATGGTTGGGTCTCCACATACTTTTGGCCGTATGCTGTATTTGCACTGATGGACACAACATCTCATTGATTCTGCTACAACAAACATGCAAAATACAGCCTTCAGCTATTTCATTTATTATTACTTAGTTAACATATTGTCTATGATGTGTGCTCTTAGTGAAGAGCTGCTACAGACCTCTGTATTTCAATGTGTGTGGCTGATATGTGATCTACATGTACATTCTGCCTTTACTGTATTTGAATTTCACAACCTCAACTCCAAGCTCCACCACTCTCTTGCATGACTACAGTGGTTGACTCAACATCCTTCTGGTTCTGCTAATAAATATGGACATGCAAGATATGTGCTACACATAACTAATTTTAATTAGTAATCCACCTTTAAAGACAACATTTCACCTCAGCTACACTGTTGACCTTTTCTCCCTGGCTGTCTGATCCTGCTATGACAAAGACCTTCTCACGGTCACCATCTGATCCTGCTAAAATGCAGGACATACACTGCATGAAAAGGCCTGTTTCGGAGTTTGTCCATACAAGTAAAGATCTTTGTAATGGTGACAGGTACAGGCCAGTACAGAGAAGTCACGATATAAAACGATTTTAACCAGTCGTAAGAAGTCAGCTCTTGACATTTCTGGAATCTCCTCAAACTTTGCACATGCAAATTATTTCTTAACACATGTCTTTTGTCCTCATTCTAATTTAAACAGTTTACACTCAACAGGCAACCTAAAGTTAAAAAGCAGTATACTTAAAGTGTTGTACTTTTGGACAAAAGTAGTATAGAAATAGTTCATTAAGTGAAATAACCCAGTTATTTTAAAATGTTGTATACTTGTATATAATTTAAATCAAATAATTGTATCAATTTTAACACACTGAAATATATTTAGTACATTATATGGTTTTAAAGTAATTTTTAAAGTGCAACAAAAGTTGTTCCAAAATAATATTTTTATTGTTTACAAGTGTGTGGCTGTTTACCACGACAACAAAGGAAAAATTAAATAACAAAGGAGTCATTGAATAAAAGCCTTAATAAAAAGGCTGGTTGAGGATTCAGATTCACAAGAAGTTTGATGTTATATTGCAAAGTTCAAGAAACAATGTCAGCTGAACAATGGCAACAAGGCATTATATCCTTGTTTGGATACAATAATGTAAACAAAAGAACTCCCGCACCCAGTCTGCGTAACATGCAATAAGAATTTAATAACGTTTCGGTACCAAGATTTCAACAGTTTACACTCAGCAGGCAACCTAAAGTTAGTACCGAAACGTTGTTATTAAATTCTTATTGCAAGTTACGCAGACTGTGTGCGGGAGTTCTTTTTCTTTACTTGAATCGACCTTTGGTATTCTCCAACGCACCGATCGATCTACAGGTGTGCAAAAGTTTGGTTTCTCAATGGATATAATAATGTGAAAACCCTATGCAGATTCTCACTATCTTCATTTGATATGACAAACAGCTTTTTACGGGGAAGGCAAATAATATCAGAGGTAATTGCAAATGAAACACTGGTCAGTTGGTTATTCTCACTCTTTTCAGTCTCTATTGATTTCCTCTCTGCTTTTGTCTTAGCTTGTGTTCACAAATTTCTTTGCACTTTGTGCACACTGTTGCATTGGCCAGTACCTCTTTTGGCGATCATCTGCCTTGCGCTTTGACATTATAGCGACTTGACTCAAGTCCGTTAGAGCAAATTACGTTTAAGGTGTTAAATAAATATAAGAGCGGAGATGACACACTGCTTTCCGATTATGGCTCAAAACATTAGACTATATGTTTGACTTTATGTTTCGATGGCCAATCAAATTAATGGAAGTAACTAAATAACCCAATCTGGCGAAGAAAACCAGGAGTGAGGGCGTGACGATTTTCAGTGACCAGTGAAATTAAGAGGATTGGAGTTCACTACAACCCCGCTTCTTTTTTAAACTCACGAGAACATTTTACTTCGAAATTGTTTTACTGGCGGTTCTAATCAAAGTCTAACATTTCAGTAAAGCGTCGAGAATGCATTCCAGCAATTTCTATTCAACTCGCCAAACCATGGAAATGGCCACTGAAAACGCGACAACAGTTCAAGGCAGTCCAAGTAATTTTGTTACTACAAATCAAGGTAAGAGTCGACTAAGAGCGTACTGTCGGTACATTAGCTAGCAGTACGTGCGGTAATGAGTTGTTTTGTGTTTCAACTATCTAGCTTGCTGGGTACCGTTGTTACATACAGAAAGCAATATTAAGCGCATTGTAACTGGATAACTAACCCTAGTAAAACAATATATAGAAATATTTATACACATACCTAGCAAATTAACCAGACTATTGACTGGGATTGCCAGCACCTCACGTGGGGAGGTGAAGGGGCTGGTGGACTCTGCTCAACAACGGGAGCACCTGGATGTAGCAGTAACATCGCCACGGTCACAACTACAGTCCTCACAGTGGAGCGTTGTTGTGAAAGAAGGTCGCAAAAAGCCGGGCTCCCTTAAAACAACCGTGCAGCGGAAATCCAACAACAAACAAGCTCACTTGAAACGTGACCAAAGGAATGCTGGAATAATTGGAACTGGTACTGAAAGCAACATTGGGGTGGTGAAAACAAAGTTGGTAAATATGTTTGCCACTAGGTTTTCTCCCACTCTGGATGCAGACACGCTACGTGAATATTTACTTGAGAAATTGGAGAACGGAACAGTGACGTGTCGAAAGATCGAGTCGGCCCGTAGCAGGTATGGCTCATTTCACATCACCGCTGAATGTAACAATGTTGCTGATATGTACGATCCAAAACTCTGGCCAGACGGGACTTATGTCCGTCGCTGTTATGAGGCCCGTGGCCCCAAGGCATTTGGTAGTGAGGTGGGGGGTGAACTGAATTGCCATGGTACACCTGCAGCTCCACATGAGAGCCAGCCTGCATAGTAGCTATGATATGAGTTAACCTATATGAACATCTGTGTCGTGTCTTATAATACGCGTGGTCTGCGTGTTGGCCACAGTGAAACTGAAATCACGCGTTATTGTTGTGGACAAATTGATGGACAGATGTGACATTTTGTGTGTCCAGGAGACGTTCCTGGCTAAACAAGACCTGGAAGGACTAAATTCTATACACAGGGACTTTCATGGGGCAGGTGAATCAACAACTGACCTAAGTGCTGAAGTTGTCTGGGGGAGAATCCCAGGGGGGGTAGCCACTATGTGGAATAAAAAATATGACCAGTTGGTTAATGACATAAGATTGGGAGTTGACTGGGCTATTGGGCTTGAGCTATGTTGTAATGATAGGAAGATAATTTTGAATGTCTATATGCCACATGAGTGCATACAAAATGAGGATGAGCACCTCAGTAGATGGGCATTTATCATGTCTTTTATTCAGGACAATTCTTCTACCTGCATCCATGTTGTTGGTGACATGAATGCTGATGTAACTGATGCCAATTCTTTATTTAGTAATCATCTCATGCAGTTTTGTTCAGACAGTGGATTGATTTTATCTAGTAAGGTACTGTTGCCGAATGATAGCTATACTTATATTAGCGAGGCCTAGCACTCTACTTCCTGGCTGGACCACTGCCTTTGTACAGTGGATGCCCATGACTCCATCGATGTGATGAAGATTGATTATGATCTGGCTACTACGGACCATATACCCTTTCTCATGGTGTTGGACACAGGCAATTTACCAGTGTTGTTGCCTGTGGATAATGGCATTGATGTAGGGAAAATAAATTGGTCAAAATTGTCTAAGAAAGATCTTAATGCATATTTCAGTCATTCTGATGCTTTGTTAGGTAATATTAAGGTCCTAAGGGATTCCTTATTGTGTCGGGATATGACCTGTAAGAATGTTGTGGAGTCTCTCAGTATCTTGAGCAGGCCTCACACCTTTGTCCTAAACATAGGACAAAGGTGTGCAATGCTAAGCCAGGTTGGAAAGATCATGTAGAAGAGCTCCATGCAGAGGCCCGAAATGCTTTTAAAAATGGGCTGAGTCAGGCAAAAGCAGGCATGATCCCTTGTTTGAAAATAAGAAGTGCACTAATGCTAGGTTTGAATGTGCACTTTGCTATATTAAAAGAAATGAAAACACTATGAGGTCAGATTCACTGCCATGGAAGCTGGAAAAAAATAATGTTAATGACTTCTGGAAAGAAATAAAAACTATGAATAACTGCAAAACAACTCTCCCGTCTAATATAGATGGTGTGAGTGGTCCTGATGAGATTGCATAGTTATGGCGGAAACAATATTATGAACTGCTAAACTGTGTAAAAAGTAATCTGTTTGTAGTGGATAATGTAGAGTTTAACGATGATGTTGTCACTTCTGCTGAAATCCATGAAGCAATATTGAAGTTAAGAGATAATAAGGCCTGTGGTCTGGATAGTATTACAGCTGAACATCTTAAATTTGCTAGTAAGAAGCTGTGCCCTCTGGTAGCTATGTGCTACACAGGTTTTTTTGTACATGGAGTGTTACCTGATGCTATGTTATCTGTTGTGCTAGTACCCGTTATTAAAGATAAAGTGGGGAAGCTGAACAACTCAGATAATTACAGGCCAATAGCTCTGGCCAGTGTTATGTCCAAAGTGCTGGAGACAGTTCTATTGTGTAGACTTGAGAGGTACGTCCTGTCTACCGATAACCTATTTGGTTTTAAAAGAAAGCATGGCACTGATTTATATATTTTTGCACTAAAGGAAATTTTAGAGAAATATAATAGGCAAAATTCCGCAATGTTCATGAGCTTCATTGATGCTTCTAAAGCATTTGATCGTGTTAATCACGATAAATTATTTTTAAAATTGTCTAAAAGTGGGTCCCTGGTTTTTTAATAAGAATCTTGGTGTATTGGTACTCGCATCAGACAATGAGAGTGAGATGGGGGAATGTAACATCTGTTCCCTTCCTAGTGACCAATGGTGTCCGCCAGGGCGGAATTCTGTCTCCTTTTCTTTTTAATATGTACATGAATGATTTGTCGTTGATTTTAAATGCATGTGGTACAGGCTGTAGGGTTGGTGACTCACTAATTAATCACCTTATGTATGCAGACGATTTGTTCATCTTTAGCCCATATCGTGCTGGTCTCCAACAGATTCTGAGATTATGCACACAGTATGGTGCTGATTTTGACATAAAATACAATGCCAAAAAGAGTAAGATCATGATTATCAGGAGTAGAGAAGACAGACAGTCAATCTTCCCTGACGTCTGTCTGTCAGGCACTGCACTTAGGGTGTGCAGTGAGATTACATATTTGGGCCATATTATTGCAAATGACCTGTCTGATAAGGATATCTATAGGCAACGTCGGAACCTGTATGCTCAAGCGAATATGCTGTGTCGTAAGTTTAGCATGTGCTCTGTATCTGTGAAGATCTCACTATTCAGAGCGTATTGTACACTCTTGTATACTGCCTACCTGTGGTGTCGTTATAAGCAAGGAAGCATTAGAAAACTCATAGTGGCTTATAATGACAGCATGAGGCTGCTGCTAAGAGCCCCAAGAAGCTCCAGTGCAAGCCATATGTTTGTCAGTGTCGGGGTACCTACCTGCTCTGCTGTTTTACGTAACTTTATGTATAGATTTATGTGTAGGATATCTGAATCGGAAAATGATTTGATTACTGTTCTGGCTAACCCTGTACGCAGTTCTGTCAGATTTACTTCCAGACTGTGCAACAATTGGCGAACATGTCTGTATGTCAGACACTGAACATTGTGGAATGTTTTGTATTTTGTATTTTTTGTATTTTTTTTTTTTATTTTGTATTTTTTTGTATTTTGTATTTTATGTTATACTCTGTGTGTTTTTTCTTGTGATATGGATCCCCCTGGGTCTGAAATAATAATAAAATATATTTCTCAGTGTATTTCTAGTAGCTTGCTCAACGGAAGGCCCGGGGCCTGGTCTTCTCGAACAAGACGAAATATATTATCTGTAAGTTGAACGTTTAACTACAGTACCTACTATGTTAGATTTGTGCGGTTTGTAATTTTATTAGAATTTTTATCATTTGCTAATTGCCAGGATTTACCCCATTTTCATAGCGTGCGGTCGGGGACCTACACAATACTGCTGGCGAGGATGAAAAGTATAGGCCGCATGAAAGGTGAATGTGAATTTATATTACTTTAAAAAAATGTTAAAATAGTCAAAAGAAATAAAACAAAAAGTGTTTGGTAGCTGCGTGAAATGGAACATTCATCATGCAAATGTATTAAACAAGATTAGTCTTAGGTTGTCTGGATTGTGGGCTTTGGGGAGGAATAATTTGGTGGGAATAACACTACAATAAACACTACCTAGTTATATAAATTGGTTAACTCCTTGTTATTGAGTTTAACTTGATTAATAACTTGTTAATTACCATTTATCTATAGACATATTTATTTGTTAAGTGTAGAAGGGGCATGGCAAAAAGATTTTCACATTTATTGCTTTACTGCATTGGTTGAATATATACATCATCTGCGATAGATGGCTCCAATACTGTACTGGAAAAGGAATGTTTTGTCTTTCATATCTCAGGTAGAACAGTCGACACAACACTGGTGTGCTGGGATTAGTGGTAAATCAGATTAGTCTAAAATGTATTGATGAAGAATGGAGCGGGACTGACTTTGAAGGTAAGAAATAGCCTGACTGCAAACTCTAACGTTGAATTAAGGATTATAAAGCATATTATAATTGCTAAAACACCACACATGACTTCTCAGATGCAGCTGCAAGCCGATACTAGACACAAAGGGAGACAACCTGGACAAAGCAGCAAAGAGGGACATCAAACGGCGGACACGGCACCGCAAGCGAACAGGTTTGTTTATAAATGTGTAGAAAGAAAAAACATGTTTTGAAAATGTTTGTTTTATATTTGATTGGAAGTGATGACTAATTTATCTTACAAAATAAATAAAATAAGGCCACATCTAAAATGGGTGTATATCCCTTTTTATATGAAGGTAAAACAGCGACAAAAGTTTATTTGTAAAAATTGTTTTGCACACTTGTAAAAAAATGTGCAAACTTGGAATTACTTTTGTGGTTGTATAAAAAAATGTGCATAGTATAACTAACTTGATATTTGGAATCTTGCTACTCATTAATAACACTTGCCAATGAAAATTATGGACACTCAGAGTTTTGTTACTAAAATTTCACTAGAACTGGGACAAAATGATTTGTATTTGTAAATCAAAGTTTGCAGTAATATGTTTCACAGCGTTTACAAGCGGATATACCCATGAGGACTCTGATCAGCATGGCATAGCTTTTTCTGACCAATGAACTGTGTGCATGGTAAGTCCGTCACGTTTTCATGTTTTAACCAATTTGAGTAGATTCTGGAACACAAGTGTTTTAACTCAGTGTTGTATTGCAGAGGAGGAAAAACAGGTTTCAGCATGGTCAGCTTCTCCTACCCGCTCGTACCTCAGTTGTTTATACTATACGAAACCTTTTATTCAGTTAGTTCAACGCGACAATGCATTTGAGAAGTACGAAAAACTGTTTTGATTGAAAAAAATATAAATGTTATAGGAATAATAACATGCTGAATTACTACGATGGAAAAATAGTAATTGGCTAAGAATTGACATTTTGCATGTGATTTTTCATGCTGAAACTACCCTGTTCTGTGGAGCAGATATTCCTATAAAGTAAAAAAAACAGTGATGACAGCCCTAGCAGATAAAACAAATTATGTGTAGAACAAATGCAAGCACTTTAAGTGATAAACAAAAACTATATGTTATGATGTGAACCATATTCAACTGGTCTGTATACGCCCAAACTAGTCTAATACAAAATATGAATCGTGCAAAGTGAATTTCTATTATTCTCGTGGTAAATACATATCCATGTCAAAGGCAAAACGTTAAGTAGCCATGTAAATTCCTTGCTAGTTGCTAGATTTACATTTTAGTAATTTAGCTAGTAGACTTCAGTAAAACTTTTTGCATTGTGCATCTAGCTAAGTGGGAAAATCATCTAAAAGGTTTTGTTATCCAATCAAAAACTGAGGTACGAGAAGCTGACCGTGCTTAGCCATGTTTTTCTTCCTCTGCATCACTATGAGTTGAAACCGGTTGAAACTCTGGCACTGCGTGTTCGAGAATCTACTCAGATTGGTTAAAAGGTGAAAATGTTACAATCACAATGCATTCAGTTCATTGGAAGAAAAAGGTATGGCCTGCCAGTCAGGTCCTCATGGGTATATCTGCTTGCAAATGCTGTGAAATGTACTACCACAGACCGTGATTTACAAATAAAAATAATTTCATCATAGTTCTAGCAAGATTTTAGTGTCCGTGTTTTACGTTGGCAAGTGTTATTAATGATTCCAAATATCAAGTTGGTTACAAGTATGCACATTTTTTATACAACTACAAAAGTAATTACTCGTTTGGAGATCTTTTTTACAAGTGTGCAACATATTTTACAAATAAAAAACTTATGTTGCTGTTTTACCTTAATAATTTTAATATGTATTTGAATTTATCCTAACACCTTTAGCTTCCTTAAATGTGAAGTGTATGACTTGCTGTAATGTTTGGACCGCTCTAGATTTTTACAGTTTGACATTGTACTGTTTTGACATTGTCAAATTATTGTCTACTGTACTTTCACAGGTTTTGGCTAGTTGGCTAAAAGCACTCTTGGCTGAAGAGAAGTTGCAGTTTGCTGGGTCAACTGAGGATATGATGTCTGATATGGAGACTGACCCTGGTGGATTTTTGGTTTCCTCTCCTAGCTGGCGCTCTGCTGAGTTTGAGTACCTGATTAAATCAGCTGATGAATGAAGGAGAGCCAACCGCTCTTATGGGGAGAAGAGGCGTCGCCAAAACGACCACCACAGCCCTACCCTGGACACCTGATTGCTCAGAACATTTAAAGAGAAGAGAAGCTGTGGTTTACCGAGCCAACTGAGAACATGATGTCTGGTGTGGATACTGGATTTTTGGTTTCCTGATCAAATTAGCTGACCAGCGAAGGTCACTTGAACTGGACTGATTTACACACACACACTCAAGTCTCAATTGCTGCTACCAGACACTCTACTTCATACAGTTTTTAGTATCTTTATTAGGGTGTAGTTATTTTGTTGTCCATTACTTAAAATGTTTTATTTGTTTTTAGCCTTTCTATTGGTGCATTGCGGTGAGGTTAGTATTGCGTAAAGGTTTTATTCACATTGACACTTTTATTTTCTATTGTTACTCCTCAAAATCTGTACATTATTCCAAACTTTTGGCCGCCAGTGTCCTTTTGAGAACTTTCTATTCTTGTATTGCTGTGTGGGAACCTGCAAGCAAGCGTTTCCATTTTAAACGTAACTATTTGCACTATCTTTAATTACACTGCTGTTTTTAGTAATGTGTCCCGATATTTATTTGATTTTAATTAATATATGTAACATATTTTCTTGTAAGTGAAAATACAAGAAAATAACGGTAGGATTGACGATTGACAAGGGGAGTGCTGACGATTGACAAGGGGAGCGCTGACGATTGACCAGGGTAGCACTGACGATTGACCAGGGTAGGGCTGACGATTGAGCAGGGGTGGACTGACGATTGACCAGAGGAGGACTGAAGCTTAAACGGGTGATGTTTGACAAGGGGAGAGCGGATACTTGACCAAGGGAGGGGTGACGTTTGACCCGGGGGAGGGGTGATGACTCAGTAGGAGGAAGAACGGAGTTACTGAGGAGGAATGGTAATGTTCCTAAAATGGATGCTGCAGCGTCGCGATATGTCCTAATGCCCAGTGGTGGGGTTTCCTTAAAAGTAGGGAAGAGTAGAAGAATGTCCCATGCTGGAGCTGTTGCCAGTCAGGATTCTAACTGTTCTTGACTGTGGGTAGTTCCTTTGCGGTTCCTCTTTGTGAAAAGTCGCGACATAAACCGGCTTTGGAGTGTTGAGTAATTCAAGACTGTAGTTCTCACGACTGGCCTGGAATTGGCAACATTCGTGAGAGGTGTCAAGATAACTAGGACTACGAAACGGGTATTTGGCGCAGTGATATGACATGAACAACTTGATCTACATTGACGACCTGCAGAACCTGATGAAAATGTTTGATCTATATGACCCACATTAGGTTGAAATGTCAAATGCAGCTACTTATGTAGGGAACTACAACGTTAGCCAACTTTTCAAGAGATCAACTACAGTATTAAACTACTGAAGTTTAGTTAGCTATATCTTCTAATGTCTCATAGCTAGCTAGCTTTACCACTCACTTTGTCTTTGCATAAAAAAACGCCCGTTTGTCTAACTTCAGTCTTCTTGGCTGGTGTCATACGGTACTAGCTGTGAGTGAGGTGAACCTAGTGTAATGTAGACTTTGCTAGCAAGCGAAATAACGTTAGCTAGCAAGCTAATAAATATTTTATTAGCTTGAGCTTTTCTTATAAGAGTTGTGATGATAAAAAGTGGGGGGGGACAAAATGCTATTTTTAAAAAGTGTGGGGGGGCCTGTCCCACTCATGTATAATGAAACCTACACCCCTGTATGGATCTGCTATTTGCTACTGAGTCCTTCCTTCACAACCTCCAGATTCCCTTTTGCCAGATGACAAATTAAGAGCCAGCTACATTTATTTTTTGTCGATTAAGAAGCCATAGTGGCAGTAAGCCACAATACTGGATTCCTAGCTTCACCCAGTTTCGCCGTCAACAGAGAAGTCTCTCATTTAAGGATGCAGTCCGCGATTTCTGGCCACTCGGTTGTGATGTGCCGCTGTCAAAGGGGTCACGGAAATTGTGAACTATGTCGTGCAGATTTGTGCCCTATGTCACCAAACACATCCATTTTACTCGTGCAATTTCTTTTGCTTAATCTGTACAGTCCAATAAGTAGGACTACAGAATGTTCAGTATATTAGTATGCTGTCAATGCCATATCTAGTCTTTGTACAATTTCACACTTATTTTAGTCAATATTCTTTAACTTAAATTAGGGACTTCTTTGAAGCAGAACAAGAAGTTAGGAATCCTTTATTGTGGCTTACTCCTATTGTGGCTTCTCCCCTACTGCCCCTACACCCTATCCCAGCCAAGGTGTGGTCAATGGTTAAAGAGCAAGACTTTTAAATGAAAGAGCATGTGAGGCATTTTAGATTACACATATTTCATGGTGTGTGTGCTGATTTGAATGTTTTTTGCCAATATTTTTTATTGAAGGTCAAAAAAAGTTCTACTTTGGTCTAACCAGGTCATAACACATTTTCCCCACATGGTTTTGGGAGATTTTGTCATCTTACTAAAATGTATACAGGCATGGAAGTTTTTTCGGAGAAATTCTTGACATCCTAACACACCCCTCAGACTTGTTGTGAATATCCCCAGTGGTTATATGCGGATAGTGTCTAGTTTCTGTCAGAAATTCCTGCTGCTTCTTTGTTTGCTTCTTTGTTAAGCTTTCTCCTTTCCCTGTATTTCATTTTGGTGTGACATCCTGACGTTTGCAGTGCTCTGGTAGTGCCATCTTGCCTCCACTTCCTAATCATGGTCGTGAGTGTTCCATGATACATGTTATACCTTTGAAATTATTTCGTACCTCTCTCCCAATCTGTACCTTTCAACAATTCTTTATATTTTTATTAGACCTTCAAGGAAATCCTACCGGAAAAGCAGATTTGTTTCATGGCTGATAAGAATCACATCTCATGGTGTCAGATAACCACAAATACATTTTTACCTAATTTGGAATGTGATTGATTAAATCTGAACAGCGTTACAACCCCCATTATAAAGGGAGGGCACACTTCTGCAACTTATCAATTGACAGTAGTTGTTTTTTTAATACTGTAAGTGAAAAATAATGTATCTCTACAAAAGTGAGTACACCCCTCACATTTTTGTAAAAATTTGATTATATGGTCGTCTTGGAGATGTGTTTGGGGTCGTTATCATGTTGCCCTGCGGCCCAATCTCCTAAGGGAGGGGATCATGGTCTGCTTCATTATGTCACAGTACATGTTGCCATTCATGGTTCACTCAATGAACTGTAGCTCCCCAGTGCCGGCAACACTCATGCAGCCCCAGACCATGACACTCCCACCACCATGCTTGACTGTAGGTAAGACACACTTGTCTTTGTACTCCTCACCTGGTTGCCTCCACACACTCTTGACACCATCTGAACCAAATAAGTTTATCTTGGTCTCATCAGACCACAGGACATGGTTCCAGTAATCCATGTCCTTAGTCTGCTTGTCTTCAGCAAACTGTTTGCAGGCTTTCTTGTGCATCATCTTTAGAAGAGGATTTATTCTGGGATGACAGCCATGCAGACCAATTTGATGCGGTGTGCAGCGTATGGTCTGAGCACTGACAGGCTGACCCCCCCCAACCCTTCAACCTCTCCAGCAATGCTGGCAGCACTGATACGTCTATTTCCCAAATACAACCTCTGGATATGATGCTGAGCACGTGTGCTCAACTTCTTTGGTCGACCATGGCGAGGCCTGTTCTGAGTGGAACCTGTCCTGTTAAACCGCTGTATGGTCTTGGCCACCGTGCAGCAGCTCAGTTTCAGGGTCTTGGCAGTCTTCTTATAGCCTAGGCCATCTATGTAGAGCAACAATTCTTTTTTTTCAGATCCTCAGAGAGTTCTTTGCCATGAGGTGCCATGTTGAACTTCCAGTGACCAGTATGAGGGAGTGTGAGAGCGATGACACCAAATTTAACACACCTGCTCCCCATTCACACCTGAGACCTTGTAACACTAATGAGTCACATGACACCGGGGAGGGAAAATGGCTAATTGGGCCCAATTTGTACATTTTCACTTAGGGGTGTACTCACTTTTGTTGCCAGCGGTTTAGACATTAATGGCTGTGTGGAGTTATTTTGAGGGGACAGCAAATTTACACTGTTATACAAGCTGTAGACTCACTACTTTACATTGAAGCAAAGTGTCATTTCTTCAGTGTTGTCACATGAAAAGATATACTCAAATATTTACAAAAATGTGAGGGGTGTACTCACTTTTGTGAGATACTGTAAATGTTATTGGTTACATTATCTTCTAAAGATGAAAAAATGTCTGGCATGACTTGTCTTTTCAAACTTTAAATGAACAAAAGCTGTTTTCAGTGGTGTCAGACTTTTAATATCTATTGAATAGACAGCTTTCCTGGCGACCTCACACTGACATCGGACAGAGATGCGTGTGCACCTTGGATCCAAACGAATGTAGGGATCAATGACCCCAGCCTGTAAATAATGACTTGAAAGAAATAACATTTGTAATATTCTTAGTACTGATTTAGGAATCGATGTAACAAGTAGGCAGCTGTTATTCTTTTGAAATAAACTGAGCCAACTGTACTGACCCCCATTGGCCCAAAGTGAAACGTAAAGTAGTTAATCTTCAACGGGCTGCTTACAAACAGGAACATCAATGAAAACAGGCTTATACATAATTAGGAGTATTGTGGCAATGATGACAAGACACTTTGCTTGTTGTTTTGGGGGAGAGTATTTTTTGCATTCATCAGGTATTTAGCTTTTTTCTGACTAGCTGTGCTTGAGGAAGTGGGTCTGGTGCACAGCATACACAGCAAACTAGAACTTTCTCCAGGGGCATAGGTTTCATTATACGGGAGTGGGACATGTCCCCCCACTTTTTGAAAATGGCATTTTGCGCCCCCCCCCCCCTACATTTTATCAACACATATCTTATAAGAAAAGCTCAAACTCTATAGAACGTCGCAGTGGCAGTACGGTAAGCAATTGTGTGATTCGAATCAGACTGGCTTTAGGACCACACGGAGGCACTTTGCTTTGAGGTAGTTGCTGGTCTGGTTGCCATAGTATAGAGGCTATTGTTGCAACTAGCAACTGTGATCTCTGGCTCATGAAAGTTTGGTAACCTAGCTGACATTACCTCTAGCTAATTACCTCCCGTAACGTATGAATGAGGTAGATATTTATCTTATCAGACTATTTTTCTAAAACCGGCAACCATATATGGTGTAGTTAGGCTAACGTTATATATGAACGATAGTTGCAAAATATACATTAGTTGCTAGCTAACCTTTAGTTAGCTAGCTAGCAAACAGTCTACATTACTTATATGAGCTTGTTGGCCATCCCATTCCAAAACCATGGGCATTTGCAAAAACATATTTGTCCCCACTGGCGTAGCTATCGTGGGTGCAGCTACACCAGGGCCCGCAGTGGGTGGGAGGCCTGTGCTTGACCTGTATAAAAAATATTTTTATTTTTTATTGTGTGTTTCTATGTGGTTAGACACACAATTGTGTGTTTCACAGTCAGACCTCAGGATCGGCTCTCCATGCGTATATACCACTTCGCAATTTTTCATCCCGGGAGAGGGTCCATGTAAGAACAGCTTGCACCCTGGCCCGGTGTCACCACGCTACGCCAGTGTTTGTCCCCTCACATTTGAAATCGAACCTCTGCCCCTGACTTTCTCCCTCTGTCTTGCTCATTAGCTGCCATGCGATTTAACATTGCTAGTTATATTTGTGACTGTCTGTTAGCTTGCTGGTTTAAGGATGTTTCTGCAACCTTGATGCCTGCACAAAGCCTTGATGCAATGTTTGTAAACACAAAAGGCTCTAAGGCCCTTCAAAATCCGATGTTAACACTTTCTGACCACTAGATGGTGCTGGTACTGCTGAACCAACTCACACTTTTATCCAGGGACGAGAAAGTCATTGTTAAGATTAGGAATGTTTGAGATTCAGAATGAGGAAATAAGAAATCTCTGTATAAGAATAGGGTTTTAAGTCTAATGGAGTCAACATTTCTATTGGTAATAACATAGTCTGTGGGGAATAAAGAAGAGCAGTTGGATCATTTCCGGTTTACTTGCAACCCATTTTACCCCTATTTTACCTTGTCCACTGAGAAGACATTCTCATTTACAGCAATAAACTTGTGGAAATTATGGTGTACTGCCTTACTTCTGGGATTTGATTTAACAAAATGTTGCTTTTTGGTCAGATGCTCTGATTTTGGTTTTAAGGGTGTTAACATCTTTACAGTTTCAAAGAGGGGAAATTATTCCATAGAATTCTCCTGTAACTTATAAAGAGAGCCTGGAAGTCTTTTTTTTTGTTTCAGTCCTCCTTTCTCTCTTCTATATACCCCAAATTTGTTGACATTATGTTTCACATCCTCAATTTTCCCACTACTTCTTACATATTCAAGGTTTCATATGGAGATGGTTGTGATTCATGCATTTACTGAATGTCATTTCATGGTCCCTTAGAGGCCAAAGCACATACTTCTGGTTTGCAGTGTTTATCATTGTCAGAAACATGTGAGTGGTGATTAACAAGCGTGGCTGATTTGGAGGTCACATCCGCCCTTTTGTTTCCTGCAGTGTCTTATTGTAGCGATGTCTCGGCTCAGCTATCTGATACTGAAGTTCTTTTTTTGCTTATGAAACTAAGTGCAGTGAGTATGGGGGAATGGAATGAGTGTATTCCTAAAACACATTGTCTAAGTGTGTTAGTAGTTTACCCAAGGAATCACAGTAGTACAAGCTGTCTGGCCGGCCCACAAAACAAATATAATTGTAAAGTGAATGGAAATCAGTTGTCCTTGGTGCTGTTGAAGTATTGTTTAATTTCCATCTTTGCTACAGTAGCCCTTAAAGCAGTCCAGCTTGCTGTCGGAATATAGTGAAGATTGAATGCACCATTTGTATTGAAATAATATCATGACTCACTTATGCCGTAATAACTGAATGCAGTGGATGTGAATTGCATGGGCAACTTTCCATACTGTCTTAAAAATATGTGCTGGTCCTCTGCCATTCATCTGGAAAGCAGAGATGGATGAAAAAGCTGTCAAAGTTCCCCACTATTTTTAATACCAACATTAGTACTGTATCAGAGAAGACAGATTTGTAGATCCTGTGAATAGGCATAATGATTTTTACAGTGACATTGTTTTTCCTCTAAAGCATACATTCTACGTGTGAAAAGCATTGTTTACTATTTTTTTGTTACATTTTTAAGATTAAGTGTGAATTGAGGTCTTGATCATTTAATGGGGTTTCTCTAAAGCTGAAGTCTTATAAGAGCAAGTGCTAAACATGTTGTACTGTTCTATTGTACATGGAGTAATTTGCAATAAAAAAAAAAACATGAAATAATTTCTTTATTGTAATATCAAAACTTATTGTGAACGATTCAACATTTTTATTTCAATTCCAGTTTTTTTTATTCCAGTTTTAAAGCCAGTGTTTTGGTGCGCCAGTACCACCTCTGAATGGGCCAAACCAGTCAACAACCCTTTGAGCCTGATCTGTGGTATTCTCCACCCCAGCATGGTTGTGGTGGTGTTATCAGATCAGTGGGGAATTAAGTTATCATCAAGCGATAAATGAGGCCAGCTGGTCACCAGACCTAGACCCCACTCTCCCACATCCCCTGTTCTAATCCTGTCCTGCCCCCTCCTCCCCCCACATGGCTTTAGTAAAGCTGAATCGTGTGGCTGCCTGACAGCAATGAGGTGATGCTGTGGCACATTTTAAAGGAATGGGTTTAGATTTCCATGTGGAATATACCTTCATATCTCCAGGACTGGCTCAGACATGTAGAGAAAGATATTCCATTGATGATATGAGAGACAGTTTTATCAAATGGAACTCAAGCAATAGTATCAACATAGCAGTTTTAATTCACAGGCAATTTCTCTCTTTTTTCAATTCCTTGATTGTGAAAATAGTGTCTCCCTTGCCTCAATATTCTTACTAATGCCTAATGACTATTAATTGGTTGATTTACCAGAAGCTGATGTAAATCAGAATGTGCTTCTCCAGTTGGTAATTGGTAATACAGTATCTCACAAAAGTGAGTACACCCCTCACATTTTTGTAAATATTTGATTATATCTTTTCATGTGACAACCCTGAAGAAATGACACTTTGCTACAATGTAAAGTAGTGAGTGTACAGCTTGTATAACAGTGTAAATTAGCTGTCCCCTCAAAATAACACAACACACAGCCATTAATGTCTAAACCGCTGGCAACAAAAGTGAGTACACCCCTAAGTGAAAATGTCCAAATTGGGCCCAAAGTGTCAATATTTTGTGTGGCCACCATTATTTTCCAGCACGCCTTAACCCTCTTGGGCATGGAGTTCACCAGAGCTTCACAGGTTGCCACTGGATTCCTCTTCCACTCCTCCATGACGACATCACGGAGCTGGGGGATGTTAGAGACCTTGCGCTCCTCCACCTTCTGTTTGAGGATGCCCCACAGATGCTCAATAGGGTTTAGGTCTGGAGACATGCTTGACCAGTCCATCACCTTTACCCTCAGCTTCTTTAGCAAGACAGTGGTCGTCTTGGAGGTGTGTTTGGGGTCGTTATCATGTTGGAATACTGCCCTGCGGCCCAGTCTCCGAAGGGAGGGTATCATGCTCTGCTTCAGTATGTCACAGTACATGTTGGCATTCATGGTTCCCTCAGTGAACTGTAGCTCCCCAGTGCCGGCATCACTCATGCAGCCCCAGACCATGACACTCCCACCACCATGCTTGACTGTAGGCAAGACACACTTGTCTTTGTACTCATCACCTTGTTGCCGCCACACACGCTTTACACCATCTGAACCAAATAAGTTTATCTTGGTCTCATCAGACCACAGGACATGGTTCCTGCAATCCATGTCCTTAGTCTGCTTGTCTTCAGCAAACTGTTTGCGGGCTTTCTTGTGTATCATCTTTAGAAGAGGCTTCCTTCTGGGACGACATCCATGCAGACCAATTTGATGCAGTGTGCGGCGTATGGTCTGAGCACTGACAGGCTGACCCCCCACCCCTTCAACCTCTGCAGCAATGCTGGCAGCACTCATACGTCTATTTCCCAAAGACAACCTCTGGATATGACGCTGAGCACGTCCCCTCAACTTCTTTGGTCGACCATGGCGAGGCCTGTTCTGAGTGGAACCTGTCCTGTTAAACCGCTGTATGGTCTTGGCCACCGTGCAGCAGCTCAGTTTCAGGGTCTTGGCAATCTTCTTATAGCCTAGGCCATCTTTATGTAGAGCAACAATTCTTTTTTTCAGATCCTCAGAGAGTTCTTTGCCATGAGGTGCCATGTTGAACTTCCAGTGACCAGTATGAGGGAGTGTGAGAGCGATAACACCAAATTCAACACACCTTCTCCTCATTCACACCTGAGACCTTGTAACACTAATGAGTCACATGACACCGGGGAGGGAAAATGGCTAATTGGGCCCAATTTGGACATTTACACTTAGGGTTGTACTCACTTTTGTTGCCAGCGGTTTAGACATTAATGGCTGTGTGTTGAGTTATTTTGAGGGGACAGCAAATATACACTGTTATACAAGCTGTACACTCACTGCTTTACATTGTAGCAAAGTGTCATTTCTTCAGTGTTGTCACATGAAAAGATATAATCAAATATTTGCAAAAATGTGAGGGGTGTACTCACTTTTGTGAGATACTGTATATGTACCATTTGTAAAGAAAACATGAGTGAGCAGGCAAAACACATGTCTTTTATTTCTTATGGGATTCACATTCAACTGTAGGTCATAACAGAATGGCACAATCAAAACAAAACATGGCAACAAAGAAAAAAATTAACTCACCCCTGTTCAAAAGTCTGCATACCCTTAGTTCTTAATACTGTGTATTGGCCCCTTTAGCATCAATTACAGCGAGCAGTCTTTTGTAATAGTTGTCTGAGGCCCCAAATTCTTGCAGGTGGTATAGCTGCCCATTCGTCTTGGCAAAATGCCTCCAAGTCATGCAAAGTCTTTGATTGTCTTGCATGAAATGCACGTTTGAGATCTCCCCAGAGTGGCTCGATGATATTAAGGTCAGGAGACTGTGATGGCCACTTCAGAACCTTCACCTTTTTCTGCTGTAGCCACTGGAGGGTCAACTTGGCCTTGTGCCTTAGGATCATTGTCGTGCTGGAAAGTCCAAGAGTGTCCCATGCGCAGCTTTCGTGCAGAAGAATGCAAATTGTCTGCCAGTATTTTCTGATAACATGCTGCATTCATCTTGCCATCAATTTTCACAAGATTCCCTGTGCCTTTGGAGCTCACCCCCCCCAAAACATCAGTAAGCCACCACAATGCTTCACAGCGGGGATGGTATTCTGTTCACTATAGGCCTTGTTGACCCCTCTCCAAACATAGCGCTTATGGTTGTGTCCATAAAGCTCTATTTTGGTCTCGTCACTCCAAATTACAGTGTGCCAGAAGCAGTGAGGCGTGTCAAGATGTTGTCGGGCATATTGTAACCAGGCTTTTTGTGGCATTGGCGCAGTAAAGGCTTCTTTCTGGCAACGCGACCATGCAGCTCATTTTTGTTCAAGTATCATCGTATTGTGCTCCTTGAAACAACCACAACGTCTTTTTCCAGAGCAGCCTGTATTTCTCCTGAGGTTACCTGTGGGTTTTTCTTTGTATCCTGAACAGTTCTTCTGGCAGTTTTGGCTGAAATGTTTCTTAGTCTACCTGACCTTGATTTGGTATCAAGAGATCTCCAAATTTTCCACTTTTTAATAAGTGATTGAATAGTACTGACTGGCATTTATAAGGCTTTGTATATCTTTTTATATCCTTTTCCATTTTTATAAAGTTCCATTACCTTGTTACGCAGGTCTTTTGACAGTTTTTTTTCTGCTTCCCATGGCTCAATGTTTAGCCTGCTCAGTGCATCCATGTGAGAGCTAACAGACTCATTGACTATTTATACACAGACACTAATTGCAATTTTAAAAGCCACAGGTGTGGGAAATTCACCTTTAATTGCCATTTTCACCTTGTGTGTCTGTAACAAGGCCGAACATTCAAGGGTATGTAACTTTTGATCAGGGCCATTTGGGTGATTTATGTCATCATTATGATTTAAAAAGGAGCCAGACAACTATGTGATAATAAATGGCTTCATATGATCACTATCCTTAAATAAAATGCATCTTTTTTGCATGATCAATCATATTTTCAAAATCAATGCCAAAATTTCACAATTTCTGCCAGGGTATGCAAACTTATGAGCACAACTGTACGTCTGGAGAAATGAGTTACTAAAGTTGTTCTACTTTCTCTGTGGACACTGTGGTGTTTTTCTTCTCACTGAGTTGGGCCATGCGAGTAAATCTCACCTTTGGGTGGTGCTGGGCTGTGCAGACGACTGCTTTGAATCTACAATGACTAGGTCTCTTTCCATTGTTAATTGAAAGGACGGTTGGAAAAGGTATGCTTAATGCCTTTCTGCCATTTCTGTTGGTCCTCTAAACCTAAAATAAATGTCTGATTTTAGGGTTACAGTACAGCTGTAGGTTAGCAAATACATACATTGATGTGAAATACAGTACAGATGAGGGTGTTATGCAAGTCATGTGTATAATGCAGTTCATCTTTTGTCATCTCTGTTCCATAATGGAAATCCCCTTTTTGTAAACAATTCCTCAGTGAATAATAAATCGGAAGACATGGCGTACTGCAAATGGGTGTGACTTTCCTGTGGCCAAACACTTGGCCAGGCCTACATTTTTAGTGCTGTAGGAATCCATTATCAGTTTAACTGAATATGAATAGCACCACCAATACTAACCGAACTCCTTTTGTCTTTAATTTCTTTTGGACTTTTTCAGGGAGGTAATGGGTTGAATCGCCCTTATTTTTTTAGAATTAAATATCTGCCTTTCCAAATTTACTCATTAACACCTGATTGTCACTGACTACATAGGTAAGTACCATTGAAAGTGTGTGTGTGCGTGTGTGCGTGTGTGCGTGTGTGCGTGTGTGCGTGTGTGCGTGCGTGCGTGCGTGCGTGCGTGCGTGCGTGCGTGCGTGCGAAAATGAAAATAGACTTAAAATTGTCAATTTAGCCATCTTCAAACACTTAATTAGTAAAAGGTTAGTAAAACAGTTTGCTTAGTAACATTTGCAAATGAAGAGCAACAATATCAGTGTGGTTGTATCTCTGACTATCAGGACTGGGCTATAGCGTTCTTAATGAAATATCCCTTGTTGTTACTGATTGTGTTTGGTGTAACCTGCCCATGCTGTGAGATGGCCATTCAGGGATGCTTACACCAACTGGGTGTTTCAGAGTTTTGTTTAGCCTTAGTCAGCAGCGGAAGGGTGGGTCTTGCTGAAGAGCTCTGTTTAGACTCACAGCCCTAGTGCAGCCAGGGAAAAATTCAGGGAAGTGAGAGATTAACATGTTCTAGTTGGTTGGAACAGAATACAGAACTTCTTAGGGCTTTTTTGCCACACTTCAAATATAGACAGTAGGAAATGGAAGAATGCAGCAAGGAGAGCAAGTGCAGGATAATACGTGTGCGTGCGTGCGTGCGTGCGCGCGCGTGTGTGTTTTGCTTGTCCGTACTTGTGTAAAAAAATATATTTTTAGTGTGAGATTTGGTTTATATTTAAGTTCATGGTTAGATGTTATGAAACATAGGATTTTCAATGGGAAGATATGAGTGCGAAATTACATATCTCTGCTAAGATTCTCATAATATCCTGTACCAGTCCAAAGTTTGGACACACTTGCCCATTCAAGTGTGTGTGTGTGTGTGTGTGTGTGTGTGTGTGTGTGTGTGTGTGTGTGTGTGTGTGTGTGTGTGTGTGTGTGTGTGTGTGTGTGTGTGTACTGACTGGCATTTGCAAGGCTTTGGATATCTTTTTATATCCTTTTCCATCTTTATTAAGTTCCATTACCTTGTTATGCCAACATTTTGACAGTTCTTTTATGCTTCCCATGGCTCAGTATCTAGCCTACTCGGTGCATCCACATGAGAGCTAACAAACTCATTGATTATTTATACACAGACACTAATTGCAATTTAAAAATCCACAGGTGTTGGAAGTTCACCTTTAATTACTATTTTCACCTGTGTGTGTCACCTTGTGTGTCTGTAACAAGGCCAAACATGTAAACTTTTGATCAGGGCCATTTGGGTGATTTCTGTCATCATTATGATTTAAAATGGAGCCAGACAACTTTTTAATAATAAATGGCTTCATATGATCACTATCCTTAAATAAAATGCATCAATATGATGATCAATCATATTTTCAAAATCAATGCCAAAACTTCACAATTTCTGCCAGGGTCTGCAAACGTATTAGCACAACTGTATATATAATTTAGTTATTGATTATTTAACCAGTTACGTAGATTGAGAGCCAATACTTAAAACATTACAGTTGCTCTAAATACTGTTGGACACAGACAGGTTCTCTATCCAAGTCACAATAGTCTACTGTTTGCGCAATATACATGTTAAATGCTTTTATTGTACTTACATGGTTTAAGGAAAGTTGTGGGTTCGTAAACAGATGTTTGTAGGGGCTAGTACTTTGACTTTGTACTTCTAGGCTTAGGCTATGAGTAACAGCTGATTCATCTTATGACGCAATCGAAAAAAACAAAATCAGTTGTTCCAGCCTTGCATAACATCCATTTTACTAGGGGTGCGTCTTTGTTCATTTATATCTTTCTTTGTTGTATGGTCAAATGCATTGGCCTACCAGACCTACTGGGATGAAGGCCTAAAATCAGTAAATGAATGTCAGGACATATAGTATGGGTCACCCCTAATGTTAGGGAAGATAAGCTTTGCCTGTTTTTTTTTTTTGCATTTTATTGGAAATTTGAATGGTAAGAGGCACAGCCAAAGCAGAACCTTTCAGCATTCAGAATTCTTTCTCCTGTCTCCCCCCGGTCTAGCCGCCCAGTTACTTTTTTCTTTTGATCAATTACATCAGGTCTTTGAGATGTCATTCACACAGATTTGAGATCACCCTCAATTGACGCTTTGCACGTATGGGTGTTTTAAATGTATGTACACTGCTCTTGCCTTTTAAAGAAAGTCTCTATTTTGCCAAATTCACTTTAAAAAAATCTGACTGCATTCACATTGCCATTTTTCTTTAAAGAAACTAACATTAACGCAATCCACTCTGGGTAATTAGTGTGTGACTAGTTAATCTATCGTAACGTTGAATAGAACATTTAATTCAATGGCAGATTCTGTTCTATTTCTATACATTTCAGCATATCTGGAATCCAGGTTTGATATCTTGAAGAAGAAAAAATATACACAGAACATTTTGTCTGTCTTTGGCAATTCGTAGTAAAAAATGCTGACAGTGGAAACACTAAATAGTGTGTGTTGTGGGAATGAATACAACCTGAAGAGCATTCATTAATAAAGTAAATCCCTTTTCATGGGTCTGAGTTCCTTTTGGAGTGTTCCCACTGAACAAAAATGAGAATCACAGTGAGTTAAAACAATAATTTATCCAAAACACCAGAAAGATTCTCACTTCAAACAGTTGGTTTCCTGTTGTGGTGGAAACACGCTTCATGGTAATGCGCTTGGTCAGTTAAAATAGGCAGCAGAGGATGAAGGAGTAAGAGACTAGAACATCAAAAGAGATCTACATATTTTATGTGCACAAATAATTATAGATATTTTAAAAATTAAAATAAAAGCATAAAGTTGCTATAAGCTTTAAACTGCTCAAAATGTAATATGGATACATTTAATCTTATCCAACATAATTAACCATTTTATGTAGTAGAGCCTTGAATTTGTCCACTGGTATGACATCCTAAACAATGTGAAAATAAAAAATATATACATTGTAATGATAATGATGGTGATTATAATACATTCATAAACACTTTTAATTACAAAGAGAATCTCAAAATTATAGAGGCCTGTCTGTGACAGGTTTTGAATTTATACTTCAAGGCTGTTTGCACATCGTGCTGATAGTGATAGCTGTGTGTTAAGGCAGTTCAGGAACGCAGTACGGCACTCGAGTTGATGGTACAGGAAGAAAGATACAATCGGTTTCAAAGAAAGACGGAGACAGACCCGTGCTCCTCTTCACCGGGCTCTTCTTGTATTCTCCTTGGTAGGCTGAACCATCTACTGCCCCATCCCCCTGGGGGATCCTTTGGTATCTGTTGGCTAGGCTAAGTGCCAGAAAAACGTCTACATGACAGCAGTGGTACAGTCTGGTACAGTCTTCACACGGGGGGAGCTCCATCCCCTCAGATCTCCGCATCTCCTTAGACCCACACACTTTCAGAAACCCGAGCAGATTAAACCAGAAGCCTTGAGGTTCTGTAGGCTGTTCATGTGTCATTCAAATAGTCACTTTGCAAACAAGCTAGTAAATACAGGGAAATCTCAGGCTTTATGGCCAATATTGAGCTTTTTTCTTAACAGTAAAACTTTTCATTTCATTTCACCATAACATTTTAAACTCAAAACAGGTCCAACACATTGAACAGGTGTCATATGTAGGCCTACTTGCTCATTGCGCGTGATCCCCCAATAAAATTGTTTATTCACACAATTTCGGACGTTGGTTCAGGTGACACACTTAATTTCAGGGGAATTTTCTTGAGTACATTTTGAGAATGTGTTAATACTACAGCTTCGCGGGTAACCAGTCACACCACTAGACATATTGTCCACTTTGGCAAAAAAGTTAAATGTTAGTATTCTATTATGAGCACAAAAAAGGAAGTAATGTCAGCTAACGATATATTGCAAAGTATAGACTACTGTGCATCTGCTTTGTCGAATCGCAGATATACAGATAAGACAAGACCGTCTGACGTAGCCTATTTAACTGGAGATGTGGCGCTGACTCATTTTAATTTTTGGGGGCTTCAGCCTTTTGCTAATGTGAACCAGATGAGGTGGATACTAACGCCCTGACTCTAAGTTATAGTAAGACCGATTTGTAAACACACTTGCCCCACCCTGAAACCATAGCCTCCAGACCGAGATTTTCGAATGCCTTGCGCGGAACTGTTGGCTTCCTCTAAAGCACTTAGCTGTGCTTCACATAAAGTTGCCTCCTTTTAGGCTGTTTTATTTCTGACAAGGAACAGCGTATTGTCCGATTTTGGTTGTTTATACGATAACAGAACCACGGCATCTACAAGGTAACACGTTATTTTTCTCGTCAGTGATTCCGAATACAGCCTAGTGAAGCGTTTTGATGATGGGCATCTTACGTATTCTAAATGTACGACTTGAAACAGAATTGTCGTTCTCTGCTGTAGATACAAGAGCAATATCAGAAATGGTCTCGTGTTATATGAGAAGTGTACGTAGTTGTGATCTAATTCCTCACATTAAATCCCTTATAGCAATCTGGTAGTTTCTGAAGGATAGTTTCAAAACAACCAGATTACTGAAAAACTGAAGTCTCATGTCCTGAATGAAAGCGTATGCTAAAGTTCGACATTCCATAGTCCTGTCTGCGCGTAAGCTATATTGCAGTTGAATGAGTCAATCATTTTAGTTCACTATATATAACTAAAATATAAAGGATTCATGAAATATGTTTATATATATCATGTAAAAACATAAACGTGTAATAAGAGTTACAGTATTTGTTACCCTTGCAATGGATATAAAATCAGTGTGCAGTTATGAACTACCTTGTTTAGTACTTTGTATACAATTTTAGTTGATTCCAGTTTTAGCACATTTACTGCAGTTTCAAAATGACAATAAGTCCTGATTTTAATCTTATTTTAATTATATATTTAATCTATTTAAATGTTATGAACTATTTTGAACACATGCTAATTTTATTGGGGATGGGGCGGGGGTTCTCCCATTTTAGCACAAGAGTAACTGCATCAAACCACTTCAAGCTCAATTCCAAACCTTGGTTAGATGGAATAACCTCTAGATAAGACTGACTGGGCCCTCCAGGTGTTGGCGGCACCCAATGTCCCTACTACATGATGAGTGTGACTTGAGTACTCTGGATTTGTTAGACCGAGTCGTGAACACATCTAGACTCTATCCTGGTTGGTCTCTTGGTTTGCATCGCATACGCCATAGGCTGTCATGAAGGAAGTTGCTGAATGGTCGACGGAGGATGTGCGCCAATGGCTTAATGACGAGGGATTGCAGGAATATTCCGAGGCCTTCCGCCACCAGAACGGCCAGGGCCTCCTGCAGCTCTCGAAGGCTGACTTCCAGACGCCCCCACTGGCCCTTGTCACCTCCGACGGAGGCAAACAACTATTGGAAAAGATGGAGACTCTCACGATAGAGCACCACATTGAGGCACATAAAAATGGGCATGCCAATGGACACGCCATCTTGACCATCAACAATGAGGTTGGTGGGAACAAGCCCAAGAGGAACGGCCTGGTCAATGGATTCCACAAGGAGCGTGTCCAGATCCGTTTGCCTGAGATCACCCGCTCTCCGTTCCCTGAGGAGTGGGGGAAGACCGGTGTGGCTTTTGTCTATGCCATCATCTGCTTCATCTCCACCACCATCATGATCTCAATAGTCCACGAACGTGTGCCTTCCAAGGAAGCAACTCCACCCCTGCCAGACAAGTTCTTTGACTTTTTTGGCAGAGTAGACTGGGCTTTTTCCATATGTGAAATCAATGGCATAATTCTGGTCGGGCTTTGGCTTCTACAGTGGGCACTATTAAAATATAGGTAAATAATATGTATATTGCCGTAACTTAGAATAACTTGAATTATCCATATTGTATTGAATGATCCATGCCATGTTAACATGTTGTGTGGTGTGCTGATTGAGAACTATGTCTTGATTCTTTATGTACAACTGTCTTGCCCTCAGGTCCATCATTGGTCGGCGGTTCTTCTTCATCGTTGGCACACTCTACCTATATAGGTGCATCACCATGTACGTCACCACACTCCCTGTTCCAGGGATGCATTTCAAGTGCTCTCCTAAGGTACTTCTCATCTCTCCCTAGGCCCTGAAATATTGCTGGTTGTTTTTTTTTTATGGTCGTTTTAATTTAATCACCAGTTCTTGAGCTACAAGTCTTTATGTTGATTTCGAGGGACATCAGTAATTGTCTTTCTGGATTCATTTTTTATTCCTGTTGAAAGAAACTTTGGGAAAAGATCTCTCTCCACTTGTGATGGTCACTGGCAAAGTTAAGAATATCTGTAGTGCATTGCCAACATTGGGAAGTAACCTTATCCATGTCTATGTACTGTAGCTGAACATCTACAGCATTTAGGTCCTTCACTTTCAGATCATCTCATTGGTCCAGTGTTGAAAGCGGTGCCTTTTTTTGGTTAATCAAATGTGTCTTATGAAAATGATGATAAAATGTATTTGACTGTGCATGACTTCTCTTACTGAGGAAACCTTTAACCTCAATGTTCTGTGCTTTTAGCATGTCTGTTTAGCCATAACATGAGGCCGTGGGGAGGGATTTCAGTATGTGTTCTTTGAGTGTTCTTCCTGTATTAGTCTACTCCCAGTCATACAGTATAGGCCTAGTTTTAGGGGAGGGGCCATGATCAACTTAGCGAAAGGAAACCATATGTTATACAGGGCAGCCTGGTCTGAGGAGTAGACAATGTTGTCTACATATTAAACAACATTGGTCACCTTTCATTTAGTATACAGCTCTGGAAAAAATTAAGAGACCACTGCACCTTTTTCTTTCCTTTCCAAAAAAGTTGATAAGGAAAGTTTTGAGTGAGGAACAGAAGCGTTCAATTTCAGTGGTCTCTTAATTTTAACCCTTCTGTTCCTCACTAAAAACCTTCCTTTTCAACTTTTTTGGAAAGGAAAGAAAAAGGTGCAGTGGTCTCTTAATTTTTTCCGGAGCTCTATGTTACATTCGTAAGGTATGTATTAGAATTCCAATTGGTTGTTGCTAAATTTAGCTAGTTGGCTAACATGTGAGTTAGGTTAGGGGTTGTGGTTAGGGTTACGGTTAGTTTTAGGAATTATGTTGTAGGAAGGGTTAGCTAGCATACTATATAGGTGTATAATATTTCAATAAGTAATTGCAAAATTGCTAATTAGCAAAAGGCTTTCTGTGATAACATTTTATTGTATGCTTGTGTCTTATGCTCATTCATCCTCCCTAACCAACCGTCCTCCCTTAGTTTTTTTGCTTTAAGCAATCTTCTGACTCGTACAGCTGTATTGAATGTAACATACTGATTTCAGTGTCCCAGATTAACTATATCTAGTATATGAAACCGGGCTACATTATAAAAGTGTCTTCACATTTGTTGTTGAAGCCAACTGATTTAACAACATTACAGATAGTTTTTTAACTGTTGAAATTAGGCTGTGCCCCCGCATCACTGAACAAAGGCCTTGTTCCATGTTTGATCAGCTCAAATGGGCTGAACAGAATTAACAAGATTTGTTTAGTTCACGCAGTTAATAGTATGCTAATACAAATGTCTTAATTGTTTGCTGAATACGTCTGATTTGTGCATAGGCCTTTCAATCATCGGTCACGCTAACCTGACAAACTTATATTGCAGCTGTTTGGTGACTGGGAGGCGCAAATGCGCAGAGTGATGAAGATGATGGCAGGAGGAGGCCTGACCATCACTGGATCCCACCATATGTGTGGAGACTACCTTTACAGTGGCCACACAGTCATGTTGACACTCACCTATCTCTTCATTAAAGAGTGTAAGTACTGTAGGCTTCACAGCATCACTGTAATGTTTGATTTTGGCCAACAGAGACACCTGGTGGTATTTTGTAAGACCGTGGCTCTGATGTGTGACTGATTTTAAAAACAAAACAACAACATACATTTGATTTCTCACATGAAATCAAATCAAAGGCCTTTCCTTCTGTATGTTTCTCACAGATTCCCCAAAAAGATTCTGGTGGTACCACTGGATCTGCTGGATGCTGTGTGCTGTAGGACTTTTCTGCATTCTCCTGGCTCATGACCACTACTCTATAGATGTTGTGGTAGCATACTTCATCACAACACGCCTGTTCTGGTGGTACCACACCATGGCCAACCAGCAAGTACGTATATATGTATATGTACATATATCAACTTTGTAGTCTAGTTAGAACATGCATTTATTCAGTAGTTGGACTTTAGCATCACCTTTTGTGTTTGGTATACTTGTATGTTTAAACTTAATCAGAAAATACGGGGGTGGTGTTATTCATGATCATTTCATTTGTTTCACAGGTGCTAAAGGAATTTTCGCAGAGCAACTTTTTCTCCAGGGTTTGGTGGTACAGATTTTTCCAGTACCTGGAACGGAATGTGCAAGGCATCATCCCTCAGAACTACCAGATGCCACTTACATGGCGACCGGCTCAGTGGAGTCAAGCCAAGTACAGCCAGATGGAGGTTGATTGTCCGTGACACACCCAGGACGACATGGCAGTGGGGCTCTTAACAAGGCGCCTCAAAGTGCCACATCCGATAACACGATGCCCTATTTGTTGAACTCTGATGTTGGTCCAGCTTCCTTCAGCTTTCTACAGTACTAAAATAGCGCATTCCTACTGGGTAGCCCTATGACCATCGATCCAGACTATCAGTTCATCCAAAACATTTAATTTTGGAAAACAGTCAAGAGTGGGGTCTTCTTGAGGCTGCTCTGAATACTGTAATAGTTTTCAGCAGGTGCATCGCAAATATTTCATTGTCATGTCCAGATCTTTTCAGCTAGCTCGGGTAAATGTTACTGTATAGGTCAATGGTAATCTCTCCCTGTGTAATTGCCAAATTGTGGATAATCCATTACTAAAATTAAATTAGTGAAACATTATGAGGTAATCTTGTTTGCCATTGGGGTATGTTCTAAATGTCAGGTGTTATCATTCTCAAACCTTTTGGCACGTTTTGTTTCAAAGAAGTGCTGTAGCATTTAGAACTGACAGCAAGAAGGTTTGTTTGGTAGCCATCTAAACTAACCTCGGCCAAGGCACAAACATTTTTCTAAGCATATAGTGTTTATTTTTTTTACAAATGCTTTACATTTTTACAGATGGGAGCCTAAAGACAGCCAGAAGGAGATGAGTATTTGCTGTTAATGTTCCTCAGTGCCTTTGTTGTTGTGATTGTGTAGTGCAGCAGATAGCTTAGTGTTTTGGGTCGGACACCAAAATTTCACTGTTTTGAATCCCCAAACAAACAAACGGAAACCATCTGTTGTGGTTAATCGCCGTTGGGTAAGGCGATTAACTAAAATTGCTCTGTAATTTGCCTTGAATAAGAGTGTCGGCTCAATGACTGAAACGTAATGTCTATTGGGGCCCTCATTCATGTATTTATGTTGAATCACAGTTTCAAAGTATTTAGACATGATCAAATATGAGGGTGCTAAAATGAACCTGACACTAATATAGTGCACACAGTTATGACTCCACTACATTTCCTGCCTGTTTCTGAATGTAAAGGCAATTTGTGTATCAACATTTCATATATTCTATTGATTTATTTATTACATTATTTGTGTTGCTCTGTGAGGTCTATCTTGTCTATCATGCCAAATGCAGTACCAGTCAAGTTTGACACTTACCCATTCACTCGAATGCTTACTGATGAATACTGCCCTTCTCTTCAAATGAAATGTATACCTCAGAACTGTCCCTGTTTACCAACCAATGAGAAGAGCTGATTGTGGTGCATCCATGGTAGAAGTGAATCCCATTGGAAATAAAATAATCTTTACCACATTTTAATGTGTTTGAATTGTATGTGCTGAAGAATGGATCTTTTCCTGCACGATATGGTCATGTTTATATTATTCCCCTCTAATCATTCGTGTGCATCTATGACCTTTGGAGTGAAAAGTGCTTCCAAAGGATAACTACTAGTTGTGTAACAAATCCACCCTTGGACAAGGCTGAGATAGCATTTATTGTACTATTTGGTGGTCCGCTTACCTTAATTCAGGACGGTACAGTAACCTTGTCAGTCTACTAGACGCTGTTCATTTTTCCTGGACTTCGGTGAGTATGGCATTCTTTGACGATGTGGCATTGCTAAGTGGGAACTGGGTTCCTGTGGACGGCTAATGGTGTGTTCTACACTGACACAAAACATGCTCTCATGCTGTGAAATAATTCTGCAGTAAACTTCTTTAAATTTCCACTGTGGGGAATGTTGTGAACTTTGTTTCCACTGTTTCCTTCCTGTTGTAAAATAAATCCATGCCTTTTGCATTTCGGGAGCTGTTTCCTCTATTTGCTGATGAAAATAATTTGTGTGCTTCAAAGGTTACGCTGAATGACTTAACTTCATGAGATGCTTCTCACATGGTTTTATATTAATATATATATATAATATAATTAATATAATTAACACCATGTCGGCTGTTCTTAGTGTTGTACCATGGCTCAGCGGAAGGATTTGTGCTGTGGCCTGAGCTCCCTGGAGGTCATCCTCATGGTTTTGTTTGTGGCCATGACTGCAGTATCTGTGGGGCTCATCACAGTCATGGTCATCCACTGGGAAGACCAAACACGTAAGCACTGATCACTGTTTGCCTCCTTTTACTTGTGGATTGTGGTTGTTTAAGTGAGCGCTAGTAGGGGTTTATCAAGAATTTAGAAATACGAATCAATGTTCTTTCACCCACGTGCCAAAGGTACAGTCTTCATTACGTTGATTTATAATTGTCTAACTCAACTAGTTTATTTGTGATTGTATTGACTGATGTTGACTTCAGAGGAACCAGAGCCTACAGAAGAACCAAAGGAGAACCTGTACCTGATAGGTGTGGGCAGGGCAGACTGCACGGGGCCCCCTGCTGATATCCCCCTGGTGAGTGGGAATGGTCCGTCAGGTGTCTAAGGCTGAATACATGACAAGGAATTGTATGCGACAGATCTTATTTAACAAAGACTTATATGCTGATAAAGCATTATAGCCCATGCCCCGGCATGGTCGGACAGGTTCCATCTGGGTGATCAAGTACCATATTATATTGTTTTGTGATTTTTTTTGTAGTTGAGAAAACCCATCCATAAGACAATGAGATATTGTTTGTCATAGGAGTCGTCGTTTGTAGTTGTGTACCATAGGTAGTTGCAGTGCAATGAACCAGTGACGTCAACTTTGATCTTCAACCCATTATTCCAGATGGGCTATGCACACTTGGAGCAGACTGCTGGGGGCATCCACACCCGTCTCTTCAGTAGGGCCTTTATTGTGGATGATGGGAGCAAGAGGGTGTTGTTTGTGACCGCAGACATCGGCATGGTCTCTCAGAGGCTACGGCTGGAGGTGAGCTACAGTGTACTGCACCACATTCAGCTCCACTAGCTCTGAGAATGAAAGAGGAAGCTGAAGGAGGTGACTGATTTGAAAATGAATGTTTGAAGATGTGGTCAGTGTGGAGATGTGGTCACATACCTATGTTTTTTAGGTGCTTAAGGAACTCGAGTTGAAATACGGGAACTTGTACAGGCAGGACAACGTGATTCTGAGTGGTACCCACACACACTCCGGTCTGGCCGGCTACTTCCAGTATACCCTCTTTATGATCACTAGTAAAGGATACATCAGACCGTCTATCCAAGCCATCGTGAATGGAATTGTCAAGGTGCCAGCATTACTCACAATTATAATTTATGGTCGGGTGTCGAGTATAAAAACATTTAGTTTCAATGAGTAGGAGTTTGAGGTCTGACAATAAGTTATGTCTCCACTTAGAGCATTGATATAGCACACAGGAATATAAAGCCTGGGAGAATCTACATAAGCAAAGGAGAGCTTGAGGAAAGCAATGTAAACCGAAGTCCACACTCTTATCTTAACAACCCAGCAGAGGAGAGGAACAAGTATGTAGGTCCAATTTCTGTTTTAAAACTGTAAATACAGGCTTGCAGTCCAGTCAAGCTTGCAGGCCAGTCTTGTTCATATTAGATCATGTTTCAGGATTTCTTAATGTTTTACAGGTATAAAGCCAACACAGACAAGCAGGTAACACTTCTGAAGTTTACAGACCTGGATGGAGATGGTGTAGGCATGCTCAGGTAAATAGAAACATGGTTTGACGCTTCAATGAGCATCATAGAAACCCAATCATTGGCCTGATGGTGTCAACAGAAGTGTATTCTGACTAAGTGGCAGTGAGATGTCGTCTGTCGTCATGACCCTCCCACCCATTGGTTCTTTTTGGCGTTCACATGTGTCTGACCCATTGACGTGTGCCACCTTTCCTTTCAGCTGGTTCGCTGTCCACGCTGTCAGTATGAACTTCACCAATCGCATGGTCAGCAGTGATAACGTGGGTTATGCCTCTTACCTTCTGGAACAGGAGAAAAACATTGGCTCCTTGCCTGGAGAGGTAACGTTTATTACCCTTATCTAAACCTACTTTAATATTTGATATCAGAAACGTGTGGTGTGGCTGTTGGCCATTTCCCATTCCAATCACATTGTGATTGATGGTGTGTAACTCAAGGTTCCTCTTGTGGAGTGGAGAATTGTTCCGAGACTACTCAGTAGAGTCAGGTTTTTTTTATTCTGCACTGTTGCCCATCATTAGGGTTTTTTCCACAATGTAGTATATTATATTGTATTAGAGTTGGGAAGATATTGATTAATAAAATGATGTTGGAACCTTTAAGTTAATAGCAAATGAAACCAAAAGTACTGTGTATGTGATATCTATAAATGTTTCATTATGTGTAGTATATGGAATCAAATGTTTAAAAAGGATGCCTCACTACATTTGAATGTGTGACACTGTCTTGTTCCAGGGACCCTTTGTGGCTGCCTTTGCCTCTTCAAACCTTGGAGATGCAACCCCCAACATCAAAGGGCCCTTCTGTGCCAACACTGGGGAGGCCTGTGATTTCCTCAACAGCTCTTGTCCAGTTGGAGGGGTGTGTATACAGTAACTGGCACAAAACAATCGGAATACCTCATGGAATACTGTACCAGATATTTACTAAACAGCATCAGCATGTAAATATCCTATACAAAAATAGAAGTGTATGTTAGCAAAAAAATCGATAGCAATAAACACTGTCAGCACCAACCTATGTGAGCTTCTTTTAATGTTATATTTTTCAGACAAAAATGTGTATTGCACTGGGTCCAGCAGGATCTAACATGTTTGAAAACACCAAAATCATAGGAGAGAACATTTACAAAAGGGCCAAGGTAAGACATCTTCTCAGTCACTTTGACTGATATGCCCATTTTAATTCCATAACCTCTCAAACAACTTTTTCCCTTGATAGATAATTATTATTTTACATCAAGAGATAATTGATTTTAAGTTCATAACGATGCATTTTTTTGTCAGAGAACAATCAGAAAAAGGTAAAACACAGAAGTGTAATAATAGTCTAAAATAAATGAATGAACGTAATAAATTGTTTACCAACAAATTATAGGCAAAACATAATTTTAATTTGGAAAGTCTATACTGTCGCCAATGTGGGTGTGTGCTGGGGGAGTCAAAGAGTGTGTCCCGTGAATTGTGAATTAAGTAAGCAACTTATTCTTATGACCCCTGTTGTGTTGGGTCTGTCCCATGCAGCATCACTGTCTTATGACCCCTGTTGTGTTGGGTCTGTCCCATGCAGCATCACTGTCTTATGACCCCTGTTGTGTTGGGTCTGTCCCATGCAGGATCACTGTTTTATGACCCCTGTTGTGTTGGGTCTGTCCCATGCAGCATCACTGTCTTATGACCCCTGTTGTGTTGGGTCTGTCCCATGCAGCATCACTGTCTTATGACCCCTGTTGTGTTGGGTCTGTCCCATGCAGGATCACTGTTTTATGACCCCTGTTGTGTTGGGTCTGTCCCATGCAGGATCTGTATCATAAAGCCAGTCAGGAGGTACGCGGGCCCCTCCATGCAGCCCATCAGTGGGTCAACATGACTGATGTGACCGTCCAGCTCAACTCCACACACACGGTGAGAACCTCTAAGAACCCGGACCGCTGGACCTGTTTCGACCGCACAAGGGGGCAAACTGATGAGTGTACGGCATGTACAGTAGCAAAGGCTGCCCTTTGATTCCACTTATCATCTCTGCCTCCTTCTTTGACTTTTATGGTGCTGTGCTTTATCAACATTATCAAGGATAATTTTGGAGTGCACTTTCAAGGATAAATATAATTCCTGGATGTCCACTGCAGTGTGCTTGAACTTTAGAACGTTTTACCCATTTTATCTGGATACAGGATAAGTTGCTGACAAAGCTTGTATCATTATCAGGGCAGAACCTGTAAACCAGCTCTGGGCCACAGCTTCGCCGCAGGGACTACTGATGGAGGAGGCGACCTCAATTTTACACAAGGTTAGCAACTCTCCTCTGCATTTCATCATCAGTTAAATTATGTTGTTGCACAGACATTTATGGGGACATGTGCTCCAAATGAATAAAAGGGTGATTTGTTTTACTCATTTAACTTTTCATTTAACTATTCTGACTCATGACATATGTTAGGCTGGCTAGTGGTGTGTGAATATTTTAAGTTGAGCTGAGTGTAGGCTACATGCGCAACTTTCAGCTGAAGATAGAGTTGGGTCGGAGGTTCATTGATTTCGCCATTCCTCTGTCATTCTGCCTTGATGTCTTGTGCATATCAGCCATCCAAACCCAACATTCATGACGATGTAGGCAAAATCACCTGTCGTCAAGATCAATTGGCTGTGGTTCCAGAGTGCAGTTTTTGTAGCTATTTATAGAGTGAATGTACAGGATCCGCTATCAGCTGCTTCCCTCTATAAGTTAAATGGTAGCTTATTCACTCTATGATTCGGCTTTTACTTGTACTTGAGAAGTCAACAAACAGTAACGAACTGCAACAGTATCAAAATGTTGTGTTAAGCAAATGGTATCACTGCATGACCAAGAGTTCCTTCCCATCTGAACTATGAACCAGGGGCTGTCGACGGTGACCCATTTTGGGACGGCATTCGAGATGCTCTGCTTGGAGCTCCTTCCAACGAGACACAGGACTGCCACAAACCAAAACCTATTCTCTTTAGCACTGGAGAGGTAAGCACTATTATATTTCAGTTTTTTTCCATGTCGTCCCACTACAGCCTGAGACTTTCCATGAGACTTTCCATGGGACTCTTCATGGGACTTTCCATGAGGCTTTAACTGGCGTTAAGCTTGGGAAAGTGTGTCACCAGCTGTTGGATCTGACTGTAGCTGTGCTGTTCATCCCCAGATGAACTGGCCCCTCCCCTGGCACCCGAGTATCGTGGATGTCCAGATGATCACTATAGGACCTTTAGCAATTGTGGCTATCCCTGGAGAAATGACGTGAGGCTCCACTACAGTGTGTGTGTTTGTGTGTGTGTGTGTGTGTGTCTGTGTGTGTGTTTGTGTGTGTCTGACCGTAATAGACTCTGATTACATTTTTCTGCCCATGCTGTCATGGAAAATGTGACTAGAGCTAGGGAACTGTGAGTCAGGATTGGGCAATGGTTGTAGTCATGTATACAGTATCTCACAGAAGTGAGTACACCCCTCACATTTTTGTAAATATTTGAGTATATCTTTTCATGTGGCAACAATGAAGAAATGACACTTCGCTACAATGTAAAGTAGTGAGTGTACAGCTTGTATAACAGTGTAAATTTGCTGTCCCCTCAAAATAACTCAACACACAGCCATTAATGTCTAAACCGCTGGCAGCAAAAGTGAGTACACCCCTAAGTGAAAATGTCCAAATTGGGCCCAATTAGCCATTTTCCCTCCCCGGTGTCATGTGACTCGTATGTGTTACAAGGTCTCAGGTGTGAATGGGGAGCAGGTGTGTTGAATTTGGTGTTATCGCTCTCACACTCCCTCATACTGGTCACTGGAAGTTCAACATGGCACCTCATGGCAAAGAACTCTCTGAGGATCTGAAAAAAAGAATTTTTGCTCTACATAAAGATGTCCTAGACTATAAGAAGATTGCCAAGACCCTGAAACTGAGCTGCTGCACGGTGGCCAAGACCATACAGCGGTTTAACAGGACAGGTTCCACTCAGAACAGGCCTCGCCATGGTCGACCAAAGAAGTTGAGTGCATGTGCTCAGCGTCATATCCAGAGGTTGTCTTTGGGATATAGACGTATGAGTGCTGCCAGCATTGCTGCAGAAGTTGAAGGGGTGGGGGTCAGCCTGTCAGTGCTCAGACCATACGCCGCACACTGCATCAAATTGGTCTGCATGGCTGTCGGCCCAGAAGGAAGCCTCTTCTAAAGATGATGCACAAGAAAGCCTGCAAACAGTTTGCTGAAGACAAGCAGACTAAGGACATGGATTACTGGAACCATGTCCTGTGTTCTGATGAGACCAAGATAAATTTATTTAGTTCAGATGGTGTCAAACGTGAGTGGCGGCAACAAGGTGAGGAGTACAAAGACAAGTGTGTCTTGCCTACAGTCAAGCATGTTGGTGGGAGTGTCATGGTCTGGGGCTGCATGAGTGCTGCCGGCACTGGGGAGCTACAGTTCATTGAGGGAACCATGAATGCCAACATGTGCTATGACATACTGAAGCAGAGCATGATCCCCTCCTTTCGGAGACTGGGCCGCAGGGCAGTATTCCAACATGATAACGACCCTAAACACACCTCCAAGACAACCACTGCCTTGCTAAAGAAGCTGAGGGTAAAGATGATGGACTGGCCAAGCATGTCTCCAGACCTAAACCCTATTGAGCAACTGTGGGGCATCCTCAAATGGAAGGTGGAGGAGCGCAAGGCCTCTAACATCCACCAGCTCCGTGATGTCATCATTCCAGTGGCAACCTGTGAAGCTCTGGTGAACTCCATGCCCAAGAGGGTTAAGGCAGTGCTTGAAAATAATGGTGGCCACACAAAATATTGACACTTTGGGCCCAATTTGGACATTTTCACTTAGGGGTGTACTCACTTTTGTTGCCAGCGGTTTAGACATTAATGGCTGTGTGTTGAGTTATTTTGAGGGGACAGCAAATATACACAGTTAAACAAGCTGTACACTCACTACTTTGCATTGTCGCAAAGTGTCATTTCTTCAGTGTTGTCACATGAAAAGATATAATCAAATATTTACAAAAATGTGAGGGATGTACTCACTTCTGTGAGATACTGTATATAAAGCATTGGTCTATATCTTCGATTGTGACTTTGTGGATGCTGGTCACACTTTCAGGGGCACATTGAAAGTACTACGCAAATCAAACCTGTTTTGGAGAGAAAACAAAACACATGGTTGACAGTGTTTGTTTAGCTGACGTGTTGAAAGACAATTTGTTTGAAATCTGTTTACTTTTGTCTTACAGCACAATGTCAGGGAGGAGGATAAGAGAGGCTGTCAAGCAGGTGAGATATCACACACACACGCAAACAAACAGTGACACAAACACACAGTGACACACACACACAGGCACACATGCACACATTTTTATATAGTAATACGCTGAACAGAATCAGAGTGGCTAAGACCAAGTGAGGAAAGCAGAGCACTGCTGAACCTCAATTTTACTGCAGATTATCGAAATTATCCACATTTTGGAAAGTAGGGAGTTGAGTGAAAAAAACACACGCAGGCAGACTCAAATAGGTGAAAACTGAGAACTTTATTTAGAACTCTTAGAACTCTTAGAACTCAGAGCTACGTTATTTTAAATTGTAAAATGTCCCCTCATGATATGCCTCCCACACCTTCTTCAGGTTCTCTTTTTAGAGTTGCATAGAACCCTGAAGGTGACTCATGTAAAATCAAACTCCCCTGGCCCTGATGATCTAGCCCCAACTACTATAATCAGATGCAGGCATAATTGCTTTCCCCTTATCTCCTTGTTTTCTTTAAATCCCAGAGGCAGTGGTTCTGTTGATTCGTGTCATGTTTGCTAAACACTTGTGACTGCGGGTTTAGCCCTTGTTGTTTCTGCCTGTATTGTTCTGAAACTGACCCAAATGGACCACTTGCGGAGACTGTCTCGTAGCCTGGTTTGTTAGCTGTAGCACAAACTATCCATGTAGGGACCACTGCTCATTAGAGCTCAGCCAGCAACTCTGTTGGATAGATGTCCAGCCTAGTGCTGAGGTAACGTGCTGTCACTCCCTTTGCATGAGTCATGACACTACTTTCTTTTGCTGGTCTGCTGAAAACCAACATGATTTTTTAGTGGGGGAGGGGCTAGGTCACTCGCTAGCTTTTCATCCATCTCTATTCCCACCAGTTCTATGGAATACACTTCCCCGCCATTATAGCAGAATTATGTCTCAACCAGGTAGTTTTTAGTATCATACATTAAATCAGAACAAATAGGAAGACAGTTTGGAAGAAACTGAAACCAGTGAGAAATATTCCCCCAAACCTGGACTTCTTTCCAGTCCGTCCACAAGCAAAATCTCTACCACTCTGTCCATAAGAAAAATGTAATGCCAAAATGCTCTGGCACTATGCAGCACAAGTGTATAATCTGAGGTTGGCACAGTGAAATTGCCTGGCTGCCATGGAGCTGTCACACTACAACAATCTCAGACAATTTATCTTTTACCCTGCCTGTAAACCACCGAATCAGGCTAAATTAAGGGCATGGCAAGGACATTAATGCTGACTTCTAACTTTTGCTGAAACACAGTCTGCTTCTGAGAGCAACTGGGGGAAGTCAAAAACTGTGATAGCACAAACGGGAAGTGACAAGGGCAGCAGAAGCATGACACACCTGGCACAGTGAAAGCCATATGGCACAAGGAATGATCTAGAACACGGCATGTTCTAGAACATGGCATTGATTTTTAGAAAAGTTTGTTTTAATATCATCTTTAGTTTTCCATGCACATTGATTACATTATGTTGTATCTTAAGACGTATAGTAATTTATCCTCTTCATTTTTCTAACCTAATCCAATCTGTAAGCAGTTGAATGTATTCCACCCATTACTGAGTGGCTTGTTCCAGTTGATGTAGCTTAGCTTTTCATGTCACCTTCACAGTCATTCTGAATGCAGATTCTGGGTGATAAAATACTAGAATTGTTGGATGCCCTCCCAGCTCAATTACATTTGGTAATACTTAACACATCAAAAACATGCCTACTTTGACTTGCTTGGCTGGTGTTGTCCATGAGCCATGGATTAAAGACCACAATGTAGAAGATTAATTGGCATTAACTAAAAACTATGATATTTTTTTATCACTAATTTATTGCATGTTTAAAATATTAATTTATTTAGCACTCACTTGTTGAAAGTTTCAGGCTTTGATTGTAAGAACCATGTCTGCTTCACTAACAAACACACTCATGGATGGGTGTACTCAAAATACAAGAAAAACCTAACCTACATAAAAACATTTCAAAGAAAAAAAATATTTGGAATCAAGAACTATATATTTTTCTTCAAAATGAAAAACATGTTTTTTGTCATTAAATAAACACACAATGGATGAATCTGACATACAATAGTGATACAACGTTTTCATTTTAAAGACTGCATGTTGAGAATTATAAAACTGAAACTAACCCTAACTATTTTGGGTGAAGTGAGAATGGTCTAATGTCCGTTCTAATGAGAGACAAGCCCAGAAGCGTTTCAGTGATCGATGGTTTGTTTCTTTGTGTTAGTTCATCTTTGTAGTGCTAACATTTTTCTACTATTGTTCTATTGTTCTTTTTTTCTCAAATCATTAATCTGCTTGGAATATTATTTCTGTATTTTTAGGTATTGTCTTTGGATGTCTGTCATACAGATGACATAAAACTGGTGTGTGTTTTGGTGATCAGGAACTGGAGGCCCAGGGCACATTCCATAACACAGAGGTGGTTGTTGCTGGCCTGTGTAATATCTACACTCATTACATCACCACATATGAGGAGTATCAGGTATGAGAGAGACATATGTAGCATCAGATCCATAATCACAAAAGTGCCCATAGTCACTGATTAACGTAGTTCTGCACAGATCCAGCGTTACGAAGGAGCGTCCACGATCTTCGGGCCTCATACGCTCTCGGCATACATCCAGAAGTTTAGAGGCCTGGCCAAGGCCATTGCAGAGGTGAGAAGCACATCCAGTACATACATGCATACATTCATGCACCAGCCCCTGCAACAGTGAATGTCGTTTACCAGCTCACTATATTTCAACATCTCCTACTGTATGCACACAGGGGAAAGAGCAAGAGCTGCCCAAGGGTCCCGAACCACCTTTCTTCAAGGATGGTCAGCTGTTCAATTTGCTTCCAGCTGCACCTATAGACAAAAAGCCAGTCAACACCACTTTTGGAGAGGCTTTACAGCAAGTGGACCCAGAGTACAGGGTGGTAAGTCTGACTGGGGTCAAAATGCTGTGAGCTGATGTATTTAGTTTGATACGTTCACAGCGTCAATATATAATCACCTCAGGTTATGAATCTGTTTCGAAGAGTATTCACGTGCTGTATTACTGCAGGGGGAGGTGGCCTCTGTAACATTTGTAGCAGGGAATCCAAGACACTCTGGAGACATGGTGAGACAGAAACCTTACATTTAACTAGATACAGTCATGGCCAAAAGTGTTGGCACCCCTGAAAATTTTCCAGAAAATCAAGTATTTCTCACAGAAAAGTATTGCATTAACACATGTTTTGCTATACACATGTTTATTCCCCTTGTGTGTATTGGAACAAAACAAAAAAAAGAAGGAAAAAAAGGAAATTGGACATAATTGCACACAAAACCCCAAAAATGGGCTGGACAAAATTATTGGCACCCTTTCAAAATTGTGGACAAATAAGATTGTTTCAAGCATGTGATGCTCCTTTAAACTCACCTGGTGCAAGTAACAGGTGTGGGCAATATAAAAATCACACCTGAAAGCAGATAAAAAGGAGAGAAGTTGACTTAGTCTGTGCATTGTTTGTCTGTGTGTACCACACTAAGCATGGACAACAGAAAGAGGAGAAGAGAACTGTCTGAGGACTTGAGAACCAAAATTGTGGAAAAATATCAACAATCTCAAGGTTACAAGTCCATCTCCATAGATCTAGATGTTCCTTTGTCCACAGTGCGCAGCATTATCAAGAAGTTTGCAACCCATGGCACTGTAGGTAATCTCCCTGGACGTGGACGGAAGAGAAAAATTGAGGAAAGGTTGCAACGCAGGATAGTCCGAATGGTGGATAAGCAGCCACAAACCAGTTCCAATGAAATTCAAGCTGTCCTGCAGGCTCAGGGTGCATCAGTGTCAGCATGAACTATCCATCGACATTTGAATGAAATGAAACGCTATGGCAGGAGACCCAGGAGGACCCCACTGCTGACACAGAGACATAAAAAAGTAAGACTACAGTTTGCCAAAATATACTTGAGTAAGCCAAAATCCTTCTGGGAAAATGTCTTGTGGACAGATGAGACCAAGATAGAGCTTTTTGGTAAAGCACATCATTCTACTGTTTACCGAAAACGGAATGAGGCCTACAAAGAAAAGAACACAGTACCTACAGTCAAATATGGTGGAGGTTCAAAGATGTTTTGGGGTTGTTTTGCTGCCTCTGGCACTGGGTGCCTTGACTGTGTGCAAGGCATCATGAAAT
>JACXGI010000044.1:0-100349 GCA_016801175.1 Esox masquinongy | reverse complement strand
CCTGGAGCAGTTTGCAAAGGAAGAGTGGTCCAAAATTCCGGGTGAGAGGTGTAAGAAGCTTATTGATGGTTATAGGAAGCGATTGATTTCAGTTAATTTTTCCAAAGGGTGTGCAACCAAATATTAAGTTAAGGGTGCCAATAATTTTGTCCAGCCCATTTTTGGAGTTTTGTGTGCAATTATGTCCAATTTGCTTTTTTCCTTCTTTTTTTTGTTTTGTTCCAATACACACAAGGGGAATAAACGTGTATAGCAAAACATGTGTTAATGCAATACTTTTCTGTGAGAAATACTTGATTTTATGGAAAATTTTCAGGGGTGCCAACACTTTTGGCCATGACTGTAGCATTATGCTTTTCCAGACATCTTGTCATCACTGATACATTGTCATTTCAGAGGGACAAGACTTTTGTCACTGTGGAAAAGTATCACAACAACACAGCAACCTGGGAGGTTGTTCATACAGATGCATCTTGGGAGACAAGGTACAGTACTTCCTGTTAATTCAACCTCCCCGTTTCTTACACTTGATATCAGACACAATCCATTTTATGAGGATGCGATGTCCTTTTAATGACTATTGAAACTGATCAAATACATAATAGCGAAGTCAGGAACTCTTTGTAATTTTATCTGGCTAGTGAACAATGCTTATTTGGTGTTATTCAAATCAGACCTTATCTCTCAAGTACCTCTCAGTGTTGAAGCCTGGAATGAATCAGCATGCGTCAGCAATATAATCGTATATGACACATCATTTGAATAAATAATATTTGAAATATAATCATGCTAAATATGCACCTGAAGATGATAAATAATACATAAGAAAGCCAACAATGGGTTTCCATTGACTGAGATTACTGAGAGTCAAGTAAGAAGTTGACTATAGTTTCCACTGTAAACGTAAGAGCCCTTTATGAGCAGTGGATGGTTGTGAGCTGTCTTTAGATCCACTGTTAGCCTCCATTTGTGTGCGGCCAGGTTGAGTGTGCCTCAGCATGACAGGGCTGGTCATGTAAGGCTAGAGACCTGAGCTCTGCTGTGTCAACTGCCTTAACAAGGTTAGTATCTTTAATCAGCTCAGACAACATCATCCAGACAGCATCAGAGGTGTTGAGTGTGTGTGTGTGTGTGTGTCAGGTTTTTTTTGTGTTCTTGTCTTTTCCTTATTCCTCTTGCCCTTTTTCTGCTAATTCCTTGTCCTTCTCTCCTGTCTCGTCTCTCAATAGGTTTCACTGGGTGAAGAACGGAGCAGAGAGCAACACCACCATTGAGTGGCATATCCCCCTGTCAGCCGAGCCTGGCTCCTACAGGATCCGGCACTTTGGACACTACAAGCAGCGCAAGGGGATCTTCGACACTGTCATCACAGCGTACGAGGGTGCGTCTGGTGTCTTCAGAATCTCCAAAAGGACCAGTTATTACTGACCGCTGATCAGTGAGGGAGACACACTATGGTCTACACCTCATCAACCCTAACATAAGGATTCTATATCTTCTCTATGTCAACGCAGTACAATGCATGTACGGTATGAAGCACTGAACAACGTCCATGCTCGTATGTATATGACATTGGTATGTGAGTTTACATGCCAAATTTGGGCTGCACTCAGTAGGGTGTTGGGGAAAATATTTCAGTGGCTGTTAATCTGGCTTTTTGGGGATTTTCAGTCAGCCAGACTTAAAGATGCAGAGTGTGTTTCTTCTAGACTCGCGGATAACAAGCTTAAGGGAAATTTGGTTTTGTTTAGTTAGTTCAAAATGTTATTAATTTGGGCAAAATCACATAGTTATCAAGGTATTCTGCATTACAGAACAGAACATAATAAAATAACACAACATTATGACAAAAACAGTCATAATGAATTCACAGTATTCTTTTCATGTCACCGAAACTCTGGTTTAAAATTTATTATGTGCTCTTCACAGGTTTTCAGTATGTAATTATGTGCTGTCCCAACTTTAGTTGAATGGATTCTGGAAGTATTGTGGCTCATTTCTTAATTTTGTGAGGAAAAAAGTGTATTCAATAATGTGAATATAGAAAGTATGAAAAGGCAATTTGTTTATTTTTCACAGGTCATTACAGTTAATGACATGTTAGAATTACCCAAGCACTACCACTAATGTTGTTTCATGAAACAGTTTCCATTTCTCCTTACATTTCCAACTTTATTTCATCCCTTTTTGATTTGCTTTTCTGGATTTCAGATCAATTATTGAGGCACAGAGAATTTGAAAAATCCAAAAACATAACTATACTATACAATGTTGGATTTCTGGTATAAAAATAAGTTCTAAGTGCTATACACACTTTAATACTGTCACTGCTTGGCATTTTCATATTTGTCAGTGTCGTTTTGTGCCCTGATAAATGTGTTGACACTTCCAATATCCATGTTCACAAGCCAAGGTTTAGTTTAAGGCAATAAAGAAAATATGCAAACTAAAATGACACTGGTCTTTGTCCAATATGATTGTCCATAGCTAACACTCCATACATGTTTTTCAATGTAAAACCATACATTTTGACAATAAATATCCCATGACTAAAACAGACATTTCCATAGACAAGAAACCTTTAAAATATTAAAAAAGGCAGTTCAGCTTCACAGCTTTTGGATGTATTTCATTTTCTGCACACTTATAACATTGAAAAGAGAGGGAAACAAAAGATGTTTGCATTTGTAAATACTGAGACATGAAATAGCACAAAATAAACCCCATTTTCATCTTTCCATCAAAAGTGAATGAACCACGCCAGTGTTTTTAGCCTAAAAATGTACAACTGTGCAACAACATCAAAATGTACTTCAAACACACTTAGGTAGAAATTAAAGGTCAACATTGAAAGTAAGGCAGAAATGGTATCCCTGACATAGTTCTATTAATGATTTATGAGGAAATGTAAATAATATGTTTTAGGGAAAATTGACTGAACTTCAGAGGGACACTACTATCTCCACCACTACTGTGTCCTGTAGCCGTACCACTTGTCTGTCACTATGAACCAAAGCAGCTGTGTCATAAAATATGAGATAAAAAAGGCTTGGATGTCAAAATAATAGTGAAATACAAAATAACACATCAAAACTAAAAATGTGAATTTGCATACTCTACAATGTTACATTTTGGTCCTCTACAACTAAATGGATGACACAACCGAATGAAATACACATAAGCGATAGATAGTGTCTGAAAATCTACATACATGGCCTATAAATGTAAATACTAAGAACGAATGCTAGTGACTGAGATGAGACGAGGCCCTAGCCTCTAGAACACTCCATAACCATCTCCGCGGGTTGTCACGGCGAAGGCGGGGTAGCCCTCATAGGTAGTGTATGCTGCCAGGTCCTGACCCAGGGAGACAGCCTGTTTGAGCTGGGCGGCAGCAACGGAGGCTGACGTGCTGGCTATTGTGTAACCTGCAGGTCATGATAGAGAACATAGGTTGAACAGGCGTACGATGTACTGTAGTACGCTTCAGTTGCTCAATATAATATCTTGCAGTCAGTGTGACTGTTCAAGAGCAGGTTCCCGGTGCACGATTACTGACAATCTGCCTTCAGCTTGGTTTGCATTCCTCTAGTTAAGGTCATTATGAGGTTCTAAGTTAGCAACCTACTAGAGAGAGAGAGAGAGAGAGGTTGTATGATGATTTGTCTTACAGACCTTCACATACCTGGGAATGTAGCTTCAGCGCCCTCTGTCTGCAGACCCAGGGTCTGCAAGGCATGCTCCGCAGCGTGAACCTTGGCCTCATCAACGGCTGTACACAGCTTGGCTGGGGTGAACGGATGCCTGGGGGCCAGAGAGAAAGACAGGAAGAAAGGGGAGGGAAGGTTAGAGGCTCATATTTTCCCAAAGGATAATATCTTTAATAGAGGAAGCCAAGGATTGGCTACAGGAGAAAGTTTTGCTATCCAAGCGATTCATAACAGGAAGTCCACTACTTCAAACACAACATATGTGTCCAGTATAATCAATTGGGATGGCTGTGCTACTTACACATTAGGGTATTGCGTGGCCAGAGCCGGAATGGTGACTTTGTAGAGGAACAGTTGCCTTTGATCAGGTCCGATGGCTGAGTGAAGCTGGTAAACTGGCTGCCCCCAGTTGTTCTTCTGACACACATCCTCCAAAATCTGGAAGAAGACATATTAATCCATACATATCAATGTATTACAAAACCTCTGACATACTTTTTTTGTGAAAAATGGTATAATTGTTTAAGCAGAAATAAGGTGTGTGTGTGTGTGTGTGTGTGTGTGTGTGTAGGCTTGCATGTATATTGCTCATCACGGAGCAGTTGTCAATCATTTCGTGTGTACCTGTGGTGCGTGTTTGATGCCCGGGGGCTTCATGGACACAGGGTTTAGAGGCGTGAGCTCCATGCCCGGCAGCAGGTCAAAAAGCTTGTCGTCGGGGCGCTTTTCCGTCTTTAGCTGGTAGGTGGCACAGCCTCGGCCTACACCTGCGTAGGCAAGGTAACCGCGACCACCCATCCCGCGCACACCTGCTGCCCCTACAGGTACATTCATGTAAATTTCTAGGAATGCAAGAAGGCATTAAACCGAATCAAATCACCAGAAATCACCTGGGAGGAAAATCAAGACTTTAACACTGATCATGGGGTCATCCAGGCCAACATAGTACAGCCGTTTTCATTGCTTAAAGCTGTGGTGTTGTTTAGATTTTTTTGGATTATCAGTAAATGCAGTGATTCCATTTTTGATTCAACTTGATTGAATTAATCTACTTGACAAACTAGACTGTAATATGTAGCCATGGAGAGCAATTTTTGTTTATTACAGTCAGATGTCCAAAATCTCTTACTAATGTAAATAAAGAAGTACAGCATTCATCATTCATACCCACTGTACATCTAAATTGGTAAACGGTAAATGATCTCTGTTAGGAAACAAAACCTAAATTCAAGAACATACTGTATGTGGATTGTGCTCCAGACAAAAATGAATCAATATGTTTTTATTCAAATTATTCTTTGCAACAGGGCCTAAGCAATTTCAATTTCATGGATTTGGGTATCTCAAGTGATCACAGCAAAAACCCATAATCAAATAAAATACTCAAAGACGCAGATTGGCAGATGAATCGCCATATCTGTCTGTGTCTCACCGATTAGCTGAGGAGAAGAAAAAAAGAGAGTGTACCCACCTCTGACCGAGGGTGTACGCACCAAGCCACGACCGGCAACGTGTCCCTTGGCACCGGGGAAGCGGAACTGATTAGGAATAGCCGCATATGCCTGGGGGGCGTAGAACACGGGCGCGCCTAGGTAGGCTGCAGTGGGGTCGTACACCTGGCCCAGGGTGTAGGTGTACTCTCCCTGGACCAGGGCTCCACCTCGTCCACCTGTGCCACGGGTGTAGCGCACATAGCTGTCCTTATCCACCGGCTTGGCCAGGGTTACCTCCACCGGAGAGCCATCCACCAGCTAGGGGGCGAGTAGACATTTAGGACCGTTCCTGTGCCGACGGCAGTCGTGCGGCTGGATAATGCATTGTTGTGTGACCTTGACCGGTTCACATGGCTCGGTGGCCGGGGTTTGATTCAGGGCCGTGAGTCTGATTCCCGCATGTGCCTCAGTCATTGAGTGTGCAAACACCGAGTCACTATCGATTAAATCGTGTCGCCGCGACATTACATGCTTTGGGCTACACTGGTGAGAAGGTCAGATGTGGTATTAGATGGGAGAAAGCGGGAGCAGTGTGAAATTGTTTGAGATTTTACCTTTCCATTCAGGGCATTCATGGCACTTATCGCGTCCTCTCTCTGGGTGAAATGGACAAAGGCGTAGTCTCTGATCTTCTTCACCCTTTCCACAGTCCCTGTTGATCATTAACATACATCTGCTTATTAACTCCACTAAAATGCACACGGTCACATACGGAAACTCCGCAAAGGTCTGATGCTGAGCACGAGCGTCAAACACCGCCTCTGCCGCAACATAACCTGCCTGGTTTGATACTGCTGAACTCCTTCTCGATGGTCTCTTCTGTCGTGGCCAGCATCAAGTTCCTCACATAGAGAATCTTCACGGTCGCCATGGTGTCCTCGTCCACTTCCACTTCCGGCTCTGCCCAGTCCACTGCAATGGCGTGTCCCCACAGCTGGATCCTGCCTAGGACAGAGGGTCACTTCTAGTGTTCTGGTATGATGTACTGTAGCCTACCATAAGGTTATGTTGTTTTAGACTGTGATTCTCAGTCCTGTGACTGGTACTAATATAAAATGTCCAGTACCTGGTAGTAGTTTCCTTCTGGCCATCGCTGCAGCACGGTGACTCTCATACTCCACAAAGGCAAATCCCCTGTTCTTGGTCTTGTCTGCAGCACTGGGGTAAACGATGACCTCCAACACCCCATCTGTCACTTTCTTCATCTCTGTCAGGATTTCTTCTCTCTTTTTGGATTTGGGGATGCCTCCAACAAACAGTCGACAGTTATCCACACTGGCACAGACTCCCAGAAGCCGTCCATTCCTGTAAAGTTAACACATTGGATTAGATTGAATTGAAAAATGTGTTCAGTGAGTGTAGACAATGAAATCGGACAGTGTTGTTGTGTGGTGATGAATCAAGAGTTGGTGGCTCTGCATTGAGGTTTTCATGACTTGTGTGTGTATAGGTGTTAGCGGACCATTAGGCTAGGTCGTACATTTCTACATTTTACAGTACATTGTTGTGTTATGTGGTCACCAACCTGATTTCATAGTTATTAAGCTGTTTCATGGCGGTCTTGGCTTCATTTTTGTTGGTGAAAGTAACAAATGCATATCCCCGATTATTGCCATTAAAGTCCATCATCATCCGAACCTCATAGATCTTCCCAAACTGTGAACGAAAAGATGTTTGGAGGAGAGGAACATATGGGGATCAGTATTAATTGGCGAATATTTAAAACATTTTTTTTTTAATTAAAGCCAATATTACTTAAATCAAATTGGGTGAAATAATTAAATAGCTTTTTTAAACACAAACAATGGACGCAAAAGCACCAACGTCATTAATGAAGTATACAACCAGCCAACGAATACAAAATGACATAAATAACAACAAACAAACAGCACCACAGCACCTCCTCCTGCATTCTGGGAATTGGCAGGGTTTCCTCACTATTAGAAGCAGGACTCGCATTGTTCTTCAACTTGCTTCCGCATAAAGCGTGAGCTCTGCATGATGGGGTGTTTACCATAAAGTCATGTATCAAGGCGTCAGGGGAAGCTCACAAATTGAGTAGGGGTGACAATTCGACGGCAAATGTATCTTACCTTCTCACAGAGGGGGACGAGCTCATCCTCAAAGAGGTCTCTGGGCAATTTCCCAACAAAGATCTCACTGCCCCTCTCTGGCGGGGGGCCTTCCCAGCCTGGAGGGGGTCCACCGTACCTCCTCTGACCATTCTCCTATGGAGACAACAGGAATTTTTTTAAATTGCTGAGTAACCAGCGCTGGACAGTTTAACATGTGACCTTTCCAGTTAAATGCCTTTTGTAACATGGGTTTCATTTCAAATGACAGATTTGAGCATTCATATAGAAATGTCCTATATATCTTCATTTGCTATGACTTTGTTGTTGTGCCGAAATTGGCCAGACAATCGACGTTACAGAAATATATGAGCTGTAGAATCCTGAGCAAAATGAATTTGCCGTGGACCAGGCTGCGTCAGTAACAGAAAGGCTCCTGTCACTAGCCTATTCCACCACCAGGTGGTGCCCTAGTTACACTATTCATGACAGTGCCTGGGCATAAGGTTTACACACATTCACACGTACACTATAATAGGTTTGATACTTCCAGAGACACCTTGAATTATATCATAACCCCATCTTCACCCACCTCTCTGGCTTATGATAGCATCCAAACACTATGCATTGGCCATTAACTGGGTGAAAGCCCTGATTCCTTGAGGTCTGGTTCCTACCTGCAGTAATTGATATCCTGTGCGCTGAATGAGTGTGCGCAGTGAGGCCTCTTTCTGCATGCCCGTCAGTCCATCCCCGGATTTTTGATTGGATTCCATTGAGAGCGATTGTCAGCAATAAATCAGCAAAATTATGGGTGCTCACTGAAATTTAATGACAGTCCAGAACACATCAGTGACAAAACTGCAAAACAACGCATTCAATGCACGACGAACTGACCCACTAAACTCTTAAGCAACTACACTTAAATTTATCACGCAAATTCAGTTAGGACGGAATTCATTGTGAGATACATTATAGTCTCATATTCAGTCAGTCACCTATAGAGAATGACTTGCAAACCAACATGGACTCAGTTGTTCTGCAATAAGGCCATAGCTCCACGTTATGATGACATGTAAAGAGAAGTGCATTTCATGCATTTCCAGGTGAAGGACAGCAATATAATTATTAACGAAATTCAACTCAAACAGCAGACCACTAGTGAGGCCCCTTTGTGCCTCTTCGTACAGTATTCAACCATGCACATCTTCTCCACTCTCACTATCATATCCTGTTACATATACTGCACTGACGTTACATGAAGTACGCGTCCAAAAGCTCTGGACGTGTCCCTTAATTGATCCTTTTGATTTTCCATGGCAAATCACAAACTCTGCAATGCTGGCACACTTTAAGCTACTCGGAGATAATCCTCTGTTGTTTCTGAGAGCATGATTAAATCACCGGGAATGATACAGTAAACAGGCAACTGTGAGTCTCTGTATGTCCTGATTGAGAGGTCTGCCTTTGTTTACGTCCCCACACGTATGGATCAAAGCGAGAAGATAGAGGCGCTGCTAGTGACAAGGCACGTACCACTTCTAAATCAGAGGGAAGGAGAGATAGAAGGACAGGAGGTTTAGAGTGTGAAGAGGGTGCCGGTCACGACGGGAGACAACACGCCCAGAACACATCTTTACCTTTAAGTGTTTAAATATAGTCAAACCAATGTCTCCTTTCAGAAAGGGAATTCCACCAACGTGCAAGCCTTCAGATTAGGCTATATTTTCACCATTCACTTATCACTCACCTCAACCATTCCGCAGATGGCTTTGATGTAAATGTCAAGACATTTAAAGGCAAAATAAGAAATCTGATGTTGACCTGCTTTTGAATCACTGGCCATCATTCACCACAGATGGAGAGGAGTTTTTATATGTCAGGCACTAGCAGAACGTTAACATGGTTAGCCACGACCAAGAAAACTCTCCAAAATCAATCTCTACTATGGTAAAGGCCTGGAATTGGGTTAATGAGCCACCAAGGTAAAGACCTGGAAAAATAAGTTAGGTTCTATTTCTGTTCTGGGTGGCTTGAAGATAAAGTGTTGTTATGAAGCTATGCCATGACTGGACAGAGTATACAGCTACCACAAACTCCATTCATCCCTATTTGTTTCTCCGTATCTGGAGCTCTTCATGATACCCTGGTTACTTGGGGTGTATTCATTCTGTGAAACTAAACACTCTAGTCGCAAAAACGTTTGGCCAAACGGAGTTCCTATTGGGCAATGTCAGGTAGATTCCTTCCTGTTTCGTTACGTTTGAAGAAAACGTTTTGCAACTAGAACATTTTGCTTTGTGAAATGAATACACCCATGGTTACCGTTTGCTTAAACAAGATAACTAGACGGAGGCTTATCTGGCGTGATCAGTAGCTTTTTGGAGCCTTGTTGACTGAGACTAAATACACACAAGGCTGAAGGCCACTGTGTTGGCCGCTGTTGCTGCTGGAAAAAAAGTCCAAAAGGAATTAGAAAACAAATTTGTACAGTACGTCCATTTTGATCTTATTAATTCCATGTGTCATGAGTTAGGTTTACTGTAGTTTACGTACATTTTATGAATTAGGTTTGCTGTCGAAGCTTGACCTGATTATGGTATTAAGATTGTTTCTATTGGACTGCTGTGTGAGAATAGAACCAAGGTTCCATGTTCATCAGCATCTAGCATACTTAACTTACCATATGCTTAGATTGTGGCACCGTTTTAATAGGGTTATTTACTATGTTTTTATTTTAAAAGTATCAACAAATGAAATACAAATGACAGACCGGCTACAAAATGCTAAACTATTAAACTAAAACACATACATCAACAATGCTCTTTCCCTATTTACATAGTCGGCGCATGTTATGTAAAGTCTAACGCCAACAAAATGAATGGAAAACGACAATCATTTGCATGAAACCCTCTAACCATGTCCTCCTGCTTCCCTACCTTGACCATCAGAGCAATAATGGTCCCTCAAAAGACCACAAGTATTCAGTCATATCTGTCACATGAAACACGTCCCTGGTGAGCTCAATGAGACAGCATGCTTGAAGAGAGAGGATCTGCCTCTTCTTTCTTTTACAAGACTCAGAGAGCAGCAGACACACAAGGATACAATTCTAGTGAGCTGAGCTTACCTGAGCAATTTCAGAGATCCCCACCCGGAAGACTCAGTCCTTCATTCTGGTGGCTTTGGCAACGTGTCACTGAGGTGATTCTGTAATCACATCATATCAAACTCCAAAGGTTCACTGTCCTGGAGCTGCTTTACGAGCCTGCAGGGTTAAACTTTAACCAGCCCTATCTCTCTTTTTCTGCCTCTTTGCCTGCAGAGAGAGGAGCCCTTTGCCCAGGGACAGCAAGATTATGGTGCTCTCAGCCAGGCACCAACTCACTGCACTCTTAACTAAAAACATTCTATACTATTACTTTGGAACAATATTAAATCACATCATTAACCTTTATTTTGTTATTTCAAAATGTGTTTTGGTGTCAGAGTGAGGCTAGCAATGATGTGGGTATATGAAATGACTGCGTTGTTTTACTAGCAAGGGCAATTTTGTTATGATTTGCACTTGCAGAATAAAGGGCTGCTGAAAGGTTCTTAGGCTGTCCCTACAGGAGAACCCTTCCGGATTCCACCAGACTGTTGTTTGCTACATATTTCAGTCTGAGACTCCTTCCATATGCTTTGATTGTTTAGAGATGATCCAATTGCAAATTACATCACGTCAGACAAGCAAAGTAATTGTTAATCTCAAACCAATAAAACCAATTATGCATTTTCAAAATGTGTGTTCTGGCTTTGGCTCAATCCGTCCCATGTCAATTGTACCCTTCGGTTTCTGGGACCAATCAGGGGTTCAGTCTTTCTTGCGGGGAAGGTCTTCAAAAAAAATGTGTGGGCCTGACGGATTGTTTGGCTGAAGCAAGGGGTTTGAATAGTCCGGCAATGTTGAATGTGAAATGTTTTCTATACGGAACTGAAAACATTTCTACGTGGAACAAGAAGAGGTTGTCATTTCAGGTCTTAGATGGTACCTTTTTGTTTCAGAGTTTGTCATAAAAAAAGTCAATAAAAAATTCCACCAAAGTAATATTGTGACACATTATACACCATTTATACCAGCAATCAGAGCTGGTCTCCAAGCAATAACAGGTAGTTTCATGTCAAACAAAGAAAATGTTTATATTATGTTTAATGTAATACAAGAAGTACATACATCACCCAAACCCTTGTTTTTCTACAATGTTCGTAAACAAAGTAAATGTAAAAAACCTAGTATAGCCTCAAATGATAGTTAAGATAAATATTTGTTATGGCTGATCAATCCTTGATCCTGTAGCTTTAAGATTTTGAAAGTGGTTACATTTCTCCATCTCCTTCCCAAAACCTTTTGCCAATTACAGTTGCATAGAGAACACCTTGCCATTGTTTCAACTAATTATTGCCTCTTTTAACAATTGTCTAATGAATGAACTATTGGCAGTGTCAATGATCTACACTTTGTGCATAGTTGATATAGTTTTTTTTGTTCAGGCAGAAAACAAAAAATGTTCCAGTTCAGCACAAATAATTGGTTAATGTCTTGCAGGTTTGTGTGCCATTCTGTTAGTGATGTGTGAATTACATTTTACTGTCAGCCATCCTGTAGATGAAGAAAAAGACTTTTTGAGTGTCACATTGTTTAAACAGACATAACCAGTGGTCTATTCATTACCTCAAAGAAAATAACACTTTAGTTGCGAAACATTTTGTCTGTTGCAAAACAATTTGGACAGACAAAACTTTTACTCCAAACACTCTTCAGTGTGACACAAAGTTCTAAACAATGAAGTTGATTTCAGTTTACTTTTCAAATATATTCTAAGGAATCTGAAAAGTCAGCTAAGTGTTGATCAAAACGTGCACATCATAAATTGTGATGTCTGCAAGGTATTTTCAGCACCACTTTTTCATGACATGAGACACAAGTGAATAACATCTTCCATTTAATAACAAAATGCAACTCATTTGAGTAAATACTTTTTTTATTGGAAAAACTAAACCATTTTGTTTGGTGTAAGTATTTCCCTCCAGTAGTCTGTCACATTTTATTTGCTCTCTAGCGCTCCTGTGTGGATGAACAGATAAGCCTGGGAGTAGTGGGACTTTGACTCTTGAAAAAGAGAGAAAGCTGGCCTGGACACTTCCCCCGGCACTACCTAACATCATCTGAATGACACACTAATGAGACAGCCTCCCCTTCTGTACATCCCAGATCCCATGGGTTCTTTGTAGTGTCAGGTGTTTTCCACATGATGCTAAGACATTTCTGTCTCTGTAGGCATGATAAATCACAAGGGCATCCCTGACCAGGGTTCGTTCATCCACTCCACTATGTAGTTTATAGACATCTTCTAACAACGTCAGGGCTGCCTGCTTGCAGTTCATACACTCAGAAAAACAAACATTGTGATACTATGAATTCAAAGAATACCAAAACAAAGCATTGCATCTCAGAATAGAGATGATGTCGAATGTAGTGGCATTGGAGGACGTCAACAGGATGTTAAATGATGCCTTCCTGTTTATGACGGTATTGTGTGACAGATGGCTATGCTACAGTACAACAAAACACCTTTATGTCCCATTGCAGCAAGCCTACTGGGTATCTCCACTCTGACATACACGGAAAGGAAAACATTCTGTCATTCTGGAATGTTCCTACCTCGGAAAAAAACGGGTCTGTATATGAACAACAGATACATTAGGAACAAGGTCGGCCTGCAGTGTGACTCAGGGTGATAACCGATCACTTATCTGATGGACAAAAACAGATCAAACGTATCCATCAGAGAGGAACCTCTAAGGTGCATTTAATAGCATCCAGTGTGTGATCACACCCTAGTTGCTTCTCTTTCACTCATCCCTTATCTCGTAACATAAACCACCGCTGCGTTGCTGTAAAACAATGTTTACAACTTGGCGTCAAACAGTCAAATGAATTTTTACAATATGCACTCATTCCGTTCTCCACGTCTGGTGTCCAGTTTGATGCGGTCGTTGGAGAATCTGGCTGTGTTGACTGCTCTGTCATTTGTTCTAGAAGGAGTGACAACCTGGCACTAAAACGCTGGCATGGGGTAATACACCGTAGCCGAATGGAGCAATTTGCCACATGCTCTGTCAGCGTTATCCTCTTGGATGAACGACAGCTTGCTTTATGAGGTTTTTAAAACTGAGGCCTTGCAGTGTGGAACAGATTGATGAATCTGGGGCATACGCTGATGAAACACAATATAACCTGAGTATGAACGACGTCACGGTGTGGTGGAGTCTCATCACTGCAATTTAGTAGAATAGCGATAATAATGTAGTGAGAAACAGAAGCAGTAGTTTGAATCCAAAGGTGAAACAAGGCTTACAGTCAATTCTCTGCATCAGGTTTTCATATAAAATTTCAGTCCAATGCACATGGATTAAAGTGTCCTTGTGTAGCTGCAGTTACACCTCAAAAACAGCTCTGTTAGGAACAGGTGAGTGACAGATGCTTGAGGCATAGGTTTAAGGCATTGTGTGTCACAGCTTCAACCAATCAATCCCTCACTGCGGTGAGCAATGCAGGGACAATGAGGTACTAGCTTCACATATTGATCTTCCCCCAAATCTATGTATTTCTGATCCTTGAGGTACAATATCTTTTCATAATAATGTGCTCTCCGAAAAAGGCAATGAGATGGAGGCTTGTCTTTAATTTGTTGTTAATGACATTACAACTGCAGGAAAATCCAATTGCAACTGGAAGGACTCTCAGTATACGTACATATAATATAGTACATTATATCTTCTGAGAATGATGAGACAAGAATACCGTAAACTATTAAACAAAACCACTGTTTGGAATTATTGGGATAAATCTTCCAAAGTAGACTTACTATCAGACTACATACTGCCTGCCTCTGAGAGTGACTCAGGGAAATAGCCGGATGATAAAATGCTTTTGATGCCTCAGGCTGTGTCTTACTGCTGAGCAGCTGAAGCAGAGCAGAGAGGATGGTTGCTAATTGCAAAAGAAGTATGATTCTCAGGTCTGTGGGTTCAAATCACTCGCAGGACTCTGAACCCTTGAGAAAGTTATTCCACCTCAATTACTACAGTAAAACGACATGGATATTAATGGGTTATAGGTAATAGTGTGTGAGTAAATTGCACACCAGAAGGGCTGTCATTTAAGTAAATAAATTATACATGACATAATGGCTGGCTGCTACTTATCCCATTATAATGTTTTTTGATGGGGCGGGACACTGTGTGCTTGACAATCTGTCCAACTCTCCTGCTAATATTAGACCTAGTTGCAGAGAACACTGTGCAGACATAAACATTAGATATTATGTATCCTCAGACATATACAAACACTGTCATATTTTGTACTTTATATTTTATACTTGGGGCAGTAGGTAGTCTTATGAACAAGAGCGCTGGAACAGTGATTGAAGGGTTGCTGGTTCTAAATCAATCTATATATTAAAAATATCTGTCTTAGTGCCCTTAAGCAAGGCACTTAACCCTAACTGCAGATAAAAGTATCTGCTAAATTATTCAAATGTAGACTAAACTTTCTATCAAAAGCAGGTCACTTAAAAACTGTTATCTATAGCCTGTATAAGCATTTGTTTGTTTATCATTCTGGTTTTAATACATCACTGTGGAAAGGCTGCTTAATGAAACTGATCAATCACTCAGTAAAACTTTGTCTGATGCAAGTACTTAATGTAACAACCAAAGATAAACTAGGCAAATGAAAATAATAAACATGCCCTAAAATAAACAGTAATGAATAAGATACAGCCATTTGTAAGTACAAATTTAGGCTAGCTTGTATGCAATATTGATAAATGAGGCCCCAGGATCCATGGATTCACATATTGTGCAAGTATCCTATAAATAGAGAAAACAAATTTCCTGATTCAGCATCTGCTGCAAGAGAACTGGTCTATCATTTTTAATAGATCTTATTTTCTTCTTCTGCTTAGGGCAAAGTCATTTTAAATGTTAAGGCTGCCTGCTGTCTATTCTCCATTTATTCACCTGCTCCCCTCTCACCAAAAGAGCAGCCACTGCTACTTATCCTTCCTGACAGTTTTGTATTGCACCTTCTAAAATAATATGAAACAACTGCTCTGACCTTTTCAGCAATGCCCCACTACTACATGCAGACATAAAGTGTGAGAAAAACAGTGTAAATAGTAAGGGAGAAACTGGGAGCGGGGTTGCAGAACGAGAAAAGGGGGAGAGAGTGTGAAGGATGCACATGAGAGTAGGAAAGAAAGAGCAACGGCGGCACAGAATGAGAGAGAAAAATGAAAGATAGAAGTTATAAAATGGCATAAAGAGGGCAGAGGGATCGAGAGATTAGAGAGAGAGAGAGTACTGAGGGATGGAGCATCTTATATTGCAAATAGGCCAGGTTTGGTCCTTTTAACCTTTTTATATCTGTTGCCAAATGCTGATCTATTCTGTATAGTGGAAACTGATAGGAAGTATTAATTTCAGTGTCAGTGAATTTCAGTCTAGTTCATTCTGGAGGAGATGCAAAGATTTGCATGTGCTCAGCTAACAGGGAAAATAACTGATTGCATCATTTAATCATGTGTATGTTACTGTATTTATACATGGAATATTTTTTTAAACAGGAAAACCGAAAAAATACCTTGAATGCATCTTTAAGTATTTGACTTGAGAGATCTGCTTCACTGACCATCAGTTAGTTGCTGCATGTCACTGATTAAGAAGAATTCCCCTCACAAGCTGAGGATCAAGCTACTCTAACAATTACACATTCAATGCTTGGAGAAATGTATACTTTAGTTAAAAGGGCACACATTTCAGTGATCAGTAGTTGTTAATTTCTAGGCTTCTGTCTTCACACTCTTCAAAGCCTTGTGAGAATTGCATCCAACGACACATGAGTAACATCACATTTTTCTAGAGCTTAAGCAATATGAAGCTGTGATGAAGACTCATTTCTTTCATCTCCTGGTAATTATAGTGAGGAAATCTTTTACAATTCAGAGAACCCAGTGACAGAACAATCTAAAAAATAAACACCATCCAATAACCTCAGACTAGTCCAATTTCCTCAAATAGTGTAAAGTGGATTATGTACCGATGATGTGTGTCCTTTGCTCTGTACTTTGTCAGTGTCTGTGCTGTATTTGTGTCCAGTGCTCCATCCTGTGTTGTTTGTATGCTTAATTCAGTAATGGGGAATAGTGAACTTCAGTACATGGAATTCAACCGTTCGATTAGCTAGTAGCTTGATTGAACTAAATTAAATCTAGGTAGTGTCTGTATCCAAATACCAATATCTGAGTAGAAAAGATTGCTTGATTTTGATTTCCTAGATCAAGTGAGCTATAAACATTAAGATTTTATGCAAACTGCAAACTGAGCACACAGCTGCGTACTGGTGAAAGTAATGATAAACTGAACTTTTCTTTGCTCAAGTTTTGATTAATGTTCATTATGTCTTTTCAGGATCTAAAGTAGATGACGGAGTGTGAGTGCAGTTATCCTCATATTTACTACTGTGCTGCAGGCCAACTAATAAAGTTCCCCGTATCTCAGAGAGCGACACTTTCCCATCTATTTTTTGTTTGTAATAAACATTTGTATTTGGTACTGGTTAATCTACGGTTATTGCATTTTACATAACATTTCAACATAAAAAATACATTCATACAACTGAGTTATGCTAATTAGATGACACAAAATAAATGCTCTGGTAACACACAGTTTTTTAAGCTTAGTTTGGCCACTTGGCTTTTGTCAGAACTTGTTAAACTAACCATCCACAGTGTAATAATATATTACATTTCTGTAGCGCTTTTGATAACATTCTTGAAGTGCAGTTCCCAGATGTCTTGAACACACCAAAAGTAACAGTTTTCAGGGGGTGGCAGAGTTTTCTTAATAGTACTCGCAACGTAATATGAGTAGTATGCAGTTAAGTAAATAAGTAAATAGTAAAGCAAGACAAATTTTGGTTACAGATTCTGTTGGCAATAGTTTATTACTTTTTGCAATGTAGAATTGTAGCTAACTACTTTATGTATTCATTACATTTTGTGCAAAATAAAAGCAAATATGTGTAAAGTAAGGAAGATTATATTTCATTATTTGGCCTCCGACCTTTCTAAACACACCTTTGATATGTTAATTCACACATTCTGTTACTATATGACACTAAAGTGATTGTTTTTAGGGCTTGTTTACAATACGCAAAAATTTCCCGAGACGTATCAAAGAAGACTGGAGACGCTACATAATTATGTTCTGAAAATGTACAGATATTGCTAGCTTGAGACGCTACCTTCCATGGTAGTGTGCACCGCATTTTGGATAGAGCCCCCCACCCGGATTGCAAGTGTGAAGACAATTCTGTTGGATCTGTATCATGTTTCTGTGCAGTGCGCACGCATATCGCACAATTTTCCTGCGATTGACAGTCACAATCCTGCGCAGTGGCACCACCAAGGGGTGGCCAGGGGGGCCTTGGCCTGGGGTTAAATTGGAATTTGGAAGGTGAGAGAACTCTTGACCCTGAACGGGGATGGAATGTCGGCAGCTGACCATAAAAAATCGCCATCCACATTGCTAATAGAATCACCTTTGTATAATAAACAACCTAGGCACACTGAATAATTAAATATGTAGTAAGTTAACACTCAGAACGGTAATCCTTTTCACTTCAGCACCATGAACTGTGCCAGAACACCATAAACATACCCATTATACTATTTTGAGCGGCTGTTCAATCTAAAAGCAAATGCACATTTTTCATTAGATATTAAACAGAACTACAGTAAAAATGTAAAATAAATTGCAGTACAGGCCTATGCTGTAAATATATCTCTTAAACATATTTTTACATTCTTTGTTTTAATTAATTAATTTAACTGGTGTACACTTATTGTATAGTAATAATACAATATCAAGACAAAATACCCTTGAAAATAATCAGTCAGCAAATTCCATTTGGCTCCTCTTCTGTCCATCTCTGTGAGATATAATAAGTTGGGATGATCAGTTAGTTGGCCTGAATTAGCTAGTTTAGTATTACACTGTTTGCAAGTTAAAGATAGGATTATCATATTTATTATTAAAATGTTCTGTTCAACTGTCTGAATTAAATTCACTAGTTTACGTAGGCTACAGTACGACTGGGACACCCTCTAACATAGCTGAAACATGATTGACTCTGAAATTGACAGCGACAGCAAATATTGTTCTGGCTGCAAGTAAAACTAAGCAAAAGATGGTTGGTGAAATCACATTCTATTTTTCATGTGTTGGAACACTGTTCCGGTCCGTTCCACCCCAATTTAATTAAACTAGCCGACCCTCGTGGGTTGCGTATGCATAATATGATTCTAAGTACTCATAATATGCTTCTATTTGATATTTTACAGTAGGTACTATTCATTTAAATCAATAATGCATATTTTTTCATCACAACTCATGTGAAAGAAAATATAATTTTCATGGGGGAAAATGTTATCTTCTTTCACAAACTATAATGAAAAATATACATTATTGATTATGAATCACCTAATACATGTATATACAGTACAGGTACATAACACATTAAAAGAGGATTGTTGTGGAACTCAAAATGTTAACTGTCCCATATTAGTCCATGCACATCAGATAATTAGTAACATAAACTGTAAAATAAGAAACCAGGAAGTGTATCAGTATGCAACTCTTCAACTCTCATAGTTTTCAACTATCCTATATACTACAACAGCATACTAGAATTCCTGAAATTCTGCTATGGCTAATGGTTTTTGTGTGCCACCCCAAGATTTTCAGTGGCCCCATCTGGCCACCGCTAAGAAAAATGTCATGGGGTGCCACTAATCCTGCATGATACGTCTCGAATATGCTGGTGTAAATTCAAACGCTATGGAAATGATTATGCAAACCAGTTAAGTATATCTACAATTTCATTCTCTCTCTGGTAATGTAAACAATCCCCTTGCTGAAGGCCTTTGTGGCTCTGGTGATAGAGAATGGCAATGCCAGGATTTCGGTTTTAATTCCCATGGGGGAAAAGTAGAAAAAAAATATGAATATGTACTGTAAGCACTTGCCACTCTAGATATCTGTCTGCTAAATATAGAAAGATAAATAAAAATGGTATACATTTTTTTCAGGGTAACTTAAGTGTATCCTAACATTTTCCATTGTGAAGTGAATCAATGTGGTTTGAATACATGCTGAATCTATATCTGAAACATATTTGAATTTGCAAAAAACAATAAACTACTACTGGTTTTTGTCTCATTTTACCAGCACTGAAATGAAATACAATCCCACTGAGCACAAAAAAAGAACAAGGCTGATGGATTTTTTATTTTCAACGACCGAAGACAAATTTAACAACACAACAGAGAGGTAAGGTGATAGATACGTCCAGTGGAAATAATCACAAGGCAGTGGAAATAATCTCTACGACTTCGGAGAGGAATGAGAACATCAATATGACAGTAAAAGTGTTCTCTGAGCCTTAATCCTCATCAACATTTAGATGGCAGTCCAAATAACCACGAAAAGCAAAAGAACGTCTAAGACTGACCCTGCATCAATACAATTTAAAATGAATTACCACTTCCCCTGCAGTCCCCCTCTGCCCTATAAGATGGAGTGTGCAACTGAGAAAGTAGGAAACACAATATGCCAAACATGGTATTGGTCAAAGGAAGCCAAACTAGTTGTAACCCAAACTACTCCCAATAAAAGGCCCCTAGAGAGGACCCAGGATGTAGTTACTCACCACTCCCTAGCCAATTCAGGGCTCCTCTGTCATATGCAAATTATTATTATTATCCACAAAACCTTGAGGAGACTCTATCAAAGCTAAGACACAAGCATCATCACCACCCAGACCAGTGGGACGCCTGTCCCATTGTATCCCTTGATTGATCCATATTAGGCTTCAGTAATAACGTCATATGATAAAAACAAAATATACTAAGCTTCTTTCCTGAACACTTAGTGATCATGTACTAAAGCTCCCTGAACAGAGAGCCTCCCAAGAAGCAACCTATTTTTAGAAAAAGCAACTATAAACAGTGCTGTCAGTAGCACATGAAGTTGCTTACCAGGGACATTGAGGACCGCTTACAAATGCCTTGGTACAGACGAGAGTAGGATGAAGCCTTTGTTCAGCCTTTAGAACTGAGTAGCCAAGGGATAGATCCTAGAGGATATAACTATATTATTGCTAACATATAGCGACACATGTTCAAAATAATATAGAAAAGCTTGTTCTATTTCAAAGAACAACATCCTCAGGATACAATGCAAGGCCCTGCAGAGTCTACCCTGCAGGAGCAAAACATTAAGTTCATCATAAAACTGCCTTACTGCAATGAAACAATGGAAAAATGACCAGAGGGATTTTTCTCTCAGATTGGCTATCTGTGCTTGCAAGGCCCACCTGAGCCCATTAAACCACCTAGTGTGGCCTGAATGGTTTCACCATGTTTATCTTCAATTGATATCAATGAATGACATGTTCACCATCGCTCCCCTTTAGCTGCATGCAAGCTTCTATTCGGTCAATTCATCATCTGTGTATTAGGGTTAGAAAAGTAAGGCTCTGTCCCCCCGAAAAATTTTCTTCCTGTTTGTATTCAGAATCAAACATAATATACACTGATCAGCCATAACTTTATGACCACCTGCCTAATATTGCGTAGGTCCCCTTTTTGCCGCCAAAACAGCCCACTTCTCTTTGTTGGGAGTATTTTAGAGTAGTTTTCCGCTTGCAATGCAGCTTTGCGATAGGGGTATGTACGGTTTCCATTCATGAATTGCATGCTAATAACGCTAATTACTGACTGAGACAGAGCTGAATAATGGATTGTTTTTAAAAATGACTCTATGTGCCTAAAGGACAGTGTAAGGGGACTGTCACCGAAATATGGTTTTTGGACAAACTATTCCTTTAAGGGTCATGGGTAATAAAATAATGAGTAATATAATGGAGTACTGTTCCAGTTTTACTAATAATATTACAATTATGGATAAAATATTTTTATTGTTGCCTGCCTAGATTTTACTTGACAATGCACACAGTGCACATGGGCAGATGAGTCCATGAACGAGATTGCTGCATTAGTCTACGAGTAAGGCTGTTGCGCACATGACGTGATGTAGCTAACACAGTTTTGCCCGCCAAAATATGAGCGTGAGTATGTGTACTGTATGCGTGCATGTGATGTTCATGCTAGCTATATATCTAGTCTCATAGCAACAAATAAATACTGAGAAAGCAAAACGCAAACTAATGCATAAAGTAAGTGAGAAAGGCTGCTACGTGGAAATGTTTTCATATACTCATGACTGCTGAAACTACATGAAACTGCCTATATGAAATGTGAACTTGCATCACTCTCAAGCAACAACCTGATCAAAGATACAAAGGCTCTGATACCAGTCAGTGAAGCATTACATGGTTTCTCTCTTTCCCACGACAGTAAACAGCCAAAGTTCAATCAGGGATCATAGCCACTTGCGTTGATTTCTGTTAAGATATCAAGCCATTCAACAAATTTTAAAGGGTTGGTGAAGCTGGGAGACCTTAGGACTATAGGAGAACATCACTTAAACTGTTAACTATTATGATAGTTAAACTTGTAATGATGAGTGCTGTTATTGAACTTTTATTTTTGCACAAGTCCTATCAGAAAAGGGAATTTTCAAACTTATTTTTTTCTGCAGTGATTATTGATTTGTCAACAGAAATTTTCTTTTCATTACTGCAGAAAATTTCATTTTGATTTTGTGGATTTAATTCCAAGACATATGTGCGAAGGTAGTGAGTTATGTGTAAAACGTGTATGCTTCCATTCTAATGACATGTAATAGAAATAGATTTGCAACCAGACTAGTATGTAGACTATAAGATTTTTGTGTATTTCTCGTTGCCTACCCTGATTTAGAACTCACTGCACGCCACTGTTGGACTGTAATATAATATGTGAGCTTTTTCTTTATATCCTACAAAGCTTGTGTGGCCATCGTGCTAAAATATTGATTGACTGAATGCAAAATACTGAAAGTATAGCCTAACCTAAAAATAATAATGGAAACAATAACTGAGTAGCAGCTTGGCTTAGGCTAGCTGCAAATGAAAAATACCAACGTGAGGTGTGAGGGAAGCGAGTGCGTAAAAAGGAGAGGCAAAAAACAAAAACAACAGAATGGAGAATCAACTGTTTGTCTTCTTTTAATAAAACAGGCAAAAATGCAGCAGCACGTGGTCCACCAAATAGACACAATAACCCGTGAGGTGTGAGGGACAAACAAGGAACTTAACCACATAATGACTAATGAAGTGCAGGTGTGTGTGCATGGAGTGTGTTTACCATCGTCTCTAGCCGACAGATAGTATGCCGGCGAGGTGGAGCGCCGGGGAGGGAGAGGGCACGCAGCACCACGCGGAGCAACCCCCCCCCCCCCCGAGGCGTGGCTCCTGACGACGCCACCAGCCGATGACCTGAGCGGCCCAGAGGGCGGGGAGCCAGCTGATCTGGCGGCGGGCAACTCGGCAGTCAAGTAGGGGTCGCAGATGTCCACCGCCCGGGCCCAGCTCCGCTCCCCGGGACCGCACCCCGCCCAGTCCATCAGGTACTGGACCCGGCCCCGCTGTAGCCGGGAGTCCAGGATCGCCTCCACCTTGCAATGCTGGACCCCCAACTACCTCCACCGGAGGCGGAGGCGCCGCTGCAGGACCGGATCCCCCAAGCGGACCAGGAACCATCGGCCTGAGGAGAGAGACGTGGAAAGAGGGAGAGATGTTAGTGTATGGTGGAGTCAGTTGGAGTTCGTATGTGACATTGTTTACCTTCCGGAGGACCTTGAACGACCCCACGTGCCGGGGACCCAGCTTACGACGGGGCAGACGGAGTGGGAGGTCCCTCATGGACAGCCACGCCTTGTCCCCCGGGTGGTCCTCTGGGGTGTCGCTCCGCCGCCTGCAGGAGGCAGTGTGACGTCAGAAGGTGCAGACGGACCAGACTTGGTTGACCAGACCTCGTTGGATTTCCTGAATCATTCCTCCACAGCCTGGACGTTGCTGGAACCCCCTACCCAGGGGCACAATGGCTGGAAACTGAGGACCACCTGGAACGGGGTTAGACCTGTGGAGGGATGGCACAGGGAATTCTGAAGTATTCCGCCAAGGGGAGATAATGGGTCGACTCTCCTGGTCGGTCTAGGCAATATGACCGGAAGAACCTCCCTAGTTCTTGGTTGGTGCGCTCCGCCTGCCCGTTGGCCTGCGGGTGGTACCCAGACATAAGCTGACCGCAACCCCCAGTCTGGACATGAAGGCTTTCCATACTCAAGACATGAACTGGGGGCCGCGGTTGGAGACGATGTCCACCGGAATTCCATACAACCGGAAGACCTGCTGAAACAGCGCCTCACTGAATTGGAGGGCAGAGGGGAGGCTGGGCAGTGGAATGAACCGGACCATCTTTGAGAATCGGTCCACTACCACGGCGATGGTGGTGTTCCCCTCTGACCATGGCAGGTCCATAACAAAGTCCACTGAGAGGTGGGTACTGGTAGGGGGTGGAGCTTGCCCACTGGAGCCGTTTGCGGCGCCTGCGACTGTGGTGGGCAGGATGGGCGGGAGAGTGCGTCTGCCCTGACATTCTTTGTCCCTGGTCAGTATGTCAGGGTGAACTGGAAGCGCTCGAAGAACAGAGTCCACTGGGCCTGGTGGGAGTTGAGGCGTCTAAGTTCTGATGGTCTGTCAGGACTGTATCGGCACCTGGGCGCCCTCTAGCCAGAGCCTCCACTCCTCCAGTGCCAACTTGACCGCCGGAAACTCATGGTCACCCACGTCGTAGTTTCCCGTGCTGCTTGGAGAGGACCGCCCCCACCCTGATCACGGACGCGTCCACCTCCACCGTGAAGGGCTTGAGTGGCTCTGGGTGACTTAGCAGGGGATTGGTGGTGAATCTGTCCTTCAGGTCGAGGAAGGCCTTCTCCGCCTCCAGGGTCCAGCGGAGGCGCTGAGTTTGGCCTCTCAGCAACAACATGAGTGGCACGGCGATGGTGCTGAATCCCATGATGAACTGTCGGTAGAAGTTGGCAAAACCAATGAAGGCCTGCAGTTCCTTGATGGGCTTCAGGACTGGCCACGACCTCACCGCCTCCACCTTCAGCTCCTCCATCTGGATGCCACGCGGAGCATCCGTCACAGTAATAAAGGATGCAGTGAGTCTAAATGACTTCATTTTTTTCTAGGTGACGGGTGTGTGAGACATGGCTGTTTATTTGGTGCAGTTTACCTGGTCTTGAATGATCTATTCATTTATTGTTATCTTGTTAAGCCTAGTCTATTCTAAAGTTATAGCCTATAGGTAAAATCACTTCTCAAAGGTTTTGGTTTGTGTGGTCCTCGTTTGTCTGTTAACGTGTACCAATCTTTTGGCCGAATATTCTAATCCAGGTCGACAAAGGTGTGGCCTAATGATGATTGACAGCCACTCAAATGTTTATTCATTCATAATACCAGGTATTGCCTTTTATTTAATATATAATATTTTTGTCTCTTCTGTGGTAAGACACTAGGTCTGTGTATGGTTTAAGTTCAAGTTTATTTATCAAATACACCGAATAACAGAGAGTCATTCTGAACAATGAAAGTCTTGTGACATGGCACACAACATCTATGTAGTAAGAATTAAGAAATATATAAAGCAAAAATATAGCAATAATATACATAACAATGTAAACTAGCAGCAGTTGTAAAGAGTGTAGAATAGGGAATATGAACAATTTGGGTAGGGGTATTGAATATTATAAATATGAGTGTAAGATGCCTGGATGGTACATACAAAAGAATATTCTAATGTACATTGAATATACACATGGGAATACATCAGAGCATTTGGAATGTTCATGTGTGATCAGTATGATTATAGATCATTGTTACTGGTTGAGGAGCAGCTGCTGTACCAGGCAGTAAAGCAGCCTGAGAGGATGCTCTCAATGGTGCACCTGTAGAAGTTGGTGAGAGTTTTTACAGACATGCCAAACTTCTTGAGTCGCCTCAGGAAGTATAGTTGCTTTTGGGCAGTTTTCACTGCCGAGTTCGCTTGCCTGGACCAAGTGAGGTCATCTTTGATGAACACACAGAGGAACTTGAAGTCGGAGACTCTCTCCACTTCAGCTCTTACGATGTGTATGGGGGCATGACCTCCCCCTCTGCCGCTTCCTAATGTCCACGATCATCTCCTTAGTCTTGCCGACATTAAGAGGGGTTGTAGTCCTGGCACCATGTTGCCAGGTTCTTTACCTCCTCTCTGTAAGCAGTCTCATCATGGCTGGATATGAGATCCAGGATGGTTGTGCCGTGCGCAAACTTAAGGATGACGGAGCTGTGTGTGGCAGCGAGTACAGGAGGGGACTGAGTATGCAGCCCTGGGGGGCTCCGCTGCTCGGGGTCAGTGTGGAGGAGGCGAGGTTGCCCATTCTTACCACCTGGGGTCTGCCTGTCAGGATGTCCAGGATCCAATTGCAAAGGAGATGTTAAGACCCAAGGTCCTGAGCATAGCAGGCACAATAGTGTTGAATGCTGGGCTGTAGTCCCCGAAAAGCATCCTCATGTATGTGTTGCCTTTTTCCAGGTGGGAGAGGGCGGTGTGTGTCGTCAGGGCGATGGTATCGTCTGTAGATCTAATTGGGTGGTATGCAAATTGAAAGGGGTCCAAGGTGTCAGGAAGGGTGGAGCAGATGTGGGTTCTAACCAGCCGCGCAAAACCTATTGAGTGGGAGGTTTTAGGTTTAAACGCCAAAGTCAGTCCAAAAGTAAAGTAACGTCATTATTCCTAGGAAGTAAATTAGCAATGTAATTAGTTACTTTTAAGGAATGAGTAATATGTAAGTCATTCTTTTTTTCATCCCAACACTCACTATAGACAACGTATGCTCAGCGCTGACTGCCGGAGCGGCTGCTTTCAAGGAGCGGACGCAAATCTGGAAGCTTCCAATAATCCTCCTATGACCTCTGTGCCATCAAACACACCATCAAACACACCATCAAACACACCAAGTGTCAATATAGGAATAATATGGCATCCTATACTGCTGGTTCTGACACTTAACTGATGTGACCCCTATGCCAAAAATAGCATTTTACCTGGTGGGGACCGGTTAAAAAACATTGCAGGGACCATTTAGTCAGGTTTTACCATCTTGGTAGTAGTTTTACTATCTTGGTAGTAATTTTACTATCTTAGGAGTGCGGTAAGGCATGGATCACACACTCACATATACACAAAAACACACTTTCACACACTAATCACATACACTGCTGCTACAGTACTGTACTGTATTACATATCCTGTTGTCTAGTTGCCTACATAAACCTCCACTACTGTAAACTGTACCATTGCAAATGGACTCAGTACTTGTACACCTTGTATATATAGACAGGCTATTGTCATTAGTGATTGTTCTTCATTATTTATTATTGTTTCTTTTACAATTTTGAATGGATTTGTATCATCTAGTCTCACCACTTTCTCTTTAACTCTACATTTTTCGAAATAGGGCCCTGCAGAAAGCATTTTCCTGTCTCTGTTGGCCTCGGCAGATTTTCTATAATTTAAATCATTATATATTACATTGTATGTCATCAGCAGGACTAGTCTTGTTTTTTTATCCTCTGATTGTCAAACAAATACTTCATAAGGCACTTTTATTGGCTGTCCACGCAATAATTCCTACAAACAAATAGTGGACTACGCAAATTGATACATGAAAAAATACAACTGTAAGAAAAAAAGAGTGTATTAACATTTGATGACATTAGGACCACACCTTCATCTTACGTGGTTACCAATTACTATTTAAGCACTGACAATTACATCTCCCGTTGGTTTAATGCCTTCACATACATACTCCATACTGGCCCAGAAGGAATTGAACCTAGACACTTAGCATTATAAGCACCAAGATCTACCAACTTAGCTACACAAGACAACAATCTGTGGGGTCAGTGAGGCACTTCCTTAACCAAAATATGTATTTGATGGTATTAAACCAATGTGAAAATTGATTAATTAATAGTGTATGGAATATTAAGCACTGAGTACATCAGAAAATGTAATATCTAAACATTGGTGTATCACCTCAGGCAGCTGCTCTTGGCTGAACCAGCCACTGATATCATGCCTTCTTAGGTGGTGAATATGGAAAGGCTCTCTGGCACACTACTCTCTTGTGTAAGACACACTGTTTGATTGTCCTAGTCTGTGATAATTAACTGCATTGACAGGAGCTCTGGGAAAAACAAGTCCCTTCTCATTTTGTATCAGCTCAAGGATTCACAGACGAGACCGCGCTGCCTCTGTGCTCTCTGACAGCTCCTCGTTATCTAGCCATCGAAGGTAAATGGCAAGATAAGGTAGGTGACTACTGAAGTCATTAAGAATAAAGCTCACATTAATGGGGACGCAGAGGTCAGAAGAAAGCTAGATCAGCAGAACCATGTTTTCTACAGCACAGCTATGAATGGTGGGCTGAGATACTTCCAATGCCCTCTGAGAAGGGAAAATAGGAGTGAACGCTGTTGCACAGCCACAGGCCAACTGCCTTCTCTGAGGGCTCGGAGATAGCAACACAGACATTAATCAAATAACCTACTCCGATGGATTTGGAAAAAATTGCAGTTCAGTAATATCTTAATCATCTCAGTGGTTTGATAGAGCAACTGAAGAAGTTCCTATGAGAATGGGCCTAGAGTATCTGACTCACTTGGAGCTGCAGAAAAAACTGTTGGGTGAGAAGTTTAGCACACTTCACTGAAAGGAAACAGTCAAGCAGGAGTTACCTGTGGCTTAAAGTAAGCACCCCAGCAGCCAATGGGTTTGTTCAAAAACAGCTGCTCTCTTGTTGGCATCCTGCAGATGGCAATAGCGAGTCACCCCGGAACTGTCTGTCTAATTCATTATAGTGTATCACAAGATATCACAGTATGTGTGCTAGACAGTGGAGAAAAACAGGCTAATTAGCGATAGGCTAAATCAGCCGACTGTCATGTCGCACCTAAACTTTAAATAACAAGTGTTTGTCATGCTTGACTTCAACAAGTAAGGTAAGGGGGAGTTCTTCTCGGGTGCGTCTTTTAACACTAAACAGGATTTCTAGGGTGTGCTGTTGGGCTGGTCCTGACACTGCCTTCTGGCTGTATTACTGCACCTCACACACAAGAAAGCATCCATATTGGCAGAAATCTCTTAAATAAACCTAGCAGCCTATAGCTAAACGTTAGCCTGCTGAAGTGCTAAGTTTCAAGGAAATTGTATGCTTTTTCTGTCATATCATCTGTGGGCTAGCAGCATGCAATCTAGCCCAGCTCTACTTTGCTCCCTGTCTATCCGGTCAAGGTGAGCAAAGCACTAATGTGTATTTACAGCCCATTTGTCAGGAAAAACTACAGACCCCAAAGGTATTTTCCACCACACCAAATTGATGGCCCTTGGTGCTTCCTCTAGCGACCTTTCTCCTTCATAATCAGAGGAGAGTGAAAGAGACATTGGTGGAAGTCAGCAGTTGCTAACACGGAAGGAAGACTGGCCGAGAATTACAAGAGAAATAATGACTTCTCAATGTCAGAAAACTGTGGGTTTTCTCCACCTCATCAGCTTCCAGCATCTCAAGAAATAGCAGCGTGTCAACACATTATCATAGTTTTTGCAAGGCCTTTTTCATATAGATCTGCACTGAAGGAAGTAATTCATGTACAGGACATTATTTTTTTGAGATATGCCCTGAAAGAAAAATATGAATGTAACAAATGTTGGATAAGGTTTAAGGTTAGATAAGGGATAAGGTTAGATAAGGGTTAAGTGTAGAGTACGAGTAAAGGTAGAGGTTAGGATTTAAAGTAAGAACAAGATCTAATGTTTTGAGTCAACCAATCACATGCCTTTTTTCCAAGTCCTGAGGAAAATCATGTCCTGAAAACAAACAAACAAAAAAACATTTATAGTGCACGTCACAATTTTCTAATCAGAAATACATACGTATTTCTAAAAAAACCTGTGATATGGTGAAGCATCAGAGATGGAAGGCCACTAAGGCAATATTTGTCTTGACACTGAAGGCACTTCCAGACAGCTAGGTGAATAAGGATACTGGGCGGTCAAGTATCATGGGGCATACACCCTGAGGGGTGAAGAGCCTCTGGACTAGCAAATATATCCAAGGGAACTGCAGTGTATAGAGCACCCAGCTGTCACTGAACAAGCACTCCTGCATGGTGAAATGAAAGACCAACTCATGCCCAGAAGGAAGTTTCAAGCATGACCTCTCACAACAGCCTGCTAACAATGCCCTGAACTGTGCTTGTTCAGTACGTATGACACTGCAATCTATGTCATTTGGGGTGTGCTGTTCAATGAAGCAAAGCAATAAAACATGATGTTTTTGTATAAATGCAAAAACAATTAATAATGTATCCATATGCACAACTATTTCCAAATGACATTTGGTTGGGCTTTTACATTCATAGTAACAGCATAATGCATTTGGACTTCAACAAACCTCCGGTTGTCTTTTTGAGTCGATGAACAAAAGTTGAAATTTCATTGATCAAAATGTACAAATGTTACGCAAATTTCCATGTTGGTATTATATGGTGGTAACACTGTATTAGCTTGGCAAACTATCCTGAGTGTAAGTGTAATAAACATGCAATAATTTCAATGATTGTACTTAGTTACAGTTCCTATATGTTAACTGCCCATTACGCCCTACTCTATGGATATCACATTAATATGGAAAACAACTACGTAAGCCCAGGAAGTCCAAATTTGGATTCTTCAGATGATTTGCCAGTTAAAGATATTGCCAAATTCCCTAAAAATATTTTGGAATTGGCTTTTAGGCGACAAATTAACATTAAATTCTCTGACAAAAGCTGTGGTGGAGATTCCTGGAATCAGCATTCCAGTTGCATGCTCCATCAATTCTTGAGACACCTACAGTAGGGCAAAAATCTAACACATTTTACAATGGCCTGGAATTGTTCCTAGCACAAGGTCTCCCTGTGTAATGATCAGGCTAATTAATTAGCCTGTTGATATGCCACAACTTTCAGGTGGATGGATTGTCTTGGCAAAGGGGAAATGCTAACTTTCTTTTTCAGAATGTTTTTTTTATGTCTGAAACATTTCTGTGATCTTTCATTTCAGCTAAAAAATCATGGCACCAGCACGTTGAGACCTTATAATTATGTTGTTTTAATTTTTTTCAGTGTGTATTTTCAGAGTAGATTCTCAAACACTGACTGTTCGTGTCCTGCCCATTACCATCTAAAAAACAATTGACCTCTACCACACCCGTGACCTGTAACCCTCTAGCACTTTTGTCCATCCAGCAGTATACTGTACTAAAGTAAGGGACAATGCCATGAGGAATCTGCTCCGGAGTTCATCCATGCTCCCAGATCATTTCTGCTGGCCAGGCAAATGAGGTAAACAATATTGATTTTGAAACATCCTGTGTTCACTTAGAGACCCTCTCTGGTTTCAATGAGAGAATATGTATGCATTACAGGAAGGAGGTGACTAATGTCTGCCCTGCCTGCCTCCTCTGAAACACGATAACCCCAGTGGAGATAAAGATGGGCCAGATGATCTATTCTGGAGTGATAACTGCCTCAGGCTCACATTTTGTCAATCATAGCAGGATCCCCATTGTAGGTGTTCTGAATGACAAGGTCAGATTTACCAATGATGTCACTTTTAGCAGGGATATTTACATTTAAGCAATGTTGGGAAGATAATAGTGTGCGTGTGTGTTTATTTATTTATTAAGGGATACAATCAGAACCAGTTCTTATTGACAAGTGTGCTAGGATGATAGTTTCAAATAATAATAGTAATAATAAAATATAAAGGCATTCAAACATTTTAAAATGTTGGAAATAGGGCAATGGATTACATTTATAAACTACAGAAACGACCAGCAGTGTGTGTGTGTGTGTGTGTGTGTGTGTGTGTTTGTGGGTCAGACCAGAGTTCAGAAAGGCTACATGGGTATTTTTAGCATTTTAAACTTGCTAACTTAACTACTTCTATTTGTGTATTCATAAATAATACCCTTAAAATTGCGTAATAATTTTAGGATCATGATTATCATTTGAACACTATTTCTTAAATATCTTTTATTAGATACAATTATTCCAAAATAATTTTAAACAAATCAATTTATAGTTTATATTGGCAATATTGCTATCATAATGGAAAAGGCTCATTTAGATTATAAATGGAATAGGAATAATTAAAATATGAGATGTTTAGCAGTTTCACAAATGTGAAGTCCAAGTGGGGTAAAGGGAGTCTGAGAATTCTACAGGCACACAACTGACTAAATTAAAAACGAGTGATCATCTAAGGATTAATACTCCAGATGGGACATCACGGGTAAATGAAACTTTCTTTTTAAAACTCACTGGAAAATATACAAGAAATTGCCTTTTTTAACAGTAATGAGACAAATCCACAGACACTGTTTTATATGTAATATTATAGTTCAATGAACACTTTCATTAGTATAATTTCTATGATTCATGATCAAACAGCAACATAGTGTTTTAGATATGTATTGTTTTATGTATTTCTAAAGTAACATTTTGAATGTTTTTCAAAAGTAACATTGAGTGTTCAATCGAATGCATTTCGGTAATGAGAATTTTGCGAGAAATGTGCAGAATTTAGACTGCCCAAAAATCACAATTTCTTTAAAACACGACGATTTTCCCAAAACTAGACATTCTAGTCCTCAGAAGGGTAGTTGCCCAAATGCCCAAATTATTTTAATCAGTTTTGTCATGAAATCTCTCTCTCGCTCTTACATTATCTTGAAGTGGTGATTACTTACATTTGCTCAAGCACTTTATTGATGAGCATCAGTCAGTCAGACAGTGAGAGGTAGCTACAGCCTCAGACAATTCCGCATTTTAAAATCAAAAGCTCCTCTTCAGGAAACAAGTTACTGCTTCATTGTTTCTAAATGCAGGATCGAATTACTTGAAACTACGTCATATACAGGCTTATATGGTGATAGATGCTATTTCAGGCGAATAGTTTAGTTTTGAGTACGAATGATCTCATAAATATTGTCCTGTTTTGTTCAGCGTTGGACGGCGCAGTATTCTCCTGCACGCGTTCCTTTCGGAAGCTCAAAGTGAACCTCTTCTCTCTGGAGAGAAAGGGTAGCAGACCTAATTGGTTTCTCAATGAAATATAACGATTAGTTCACCGCGGGAGGGACTTAGGAAAAGAAGCACTCAGCATTCTCCATCGCTGTTACTCAACTGTTCTCTACGCTTAACTGATGATTTTTTGAGTGCAAAGGAGAGCAACACTATTTTTATCTCCATTTGTCGACGATATCATTTATGATTGTCAGTAGCGGATTGCACTGGACCCTGTAGATCGCATTGGACCGTAATACCTTATTTCTGCCTGGAGAAAGTTTGTGCAGGTTTCAACATGAGTGATTTAGAAGAAGACTTCCAAAAGATCCTATTGATAAAAGAGGAGAGAATTAAGGAAATGGAGAGGCGTCTCGCGGAGAAAGAAGAAGAAATCCACGAATTAAAACGAAAACTGCACAAATGTCAATCTGTTTTGCCTAGCGCGCAGATAATTGGACCTAGAACCAGGCGTGCCCAAGGCATCTCGGCGGAACCCCAAGCTTACCGAACCTTCCAGGAGTTGAATAGTGAAGCATTTCGGAAACATTCAAAGTCTGACAGGTACCCATAGCTTATTATTGTTATTTCACTTTACGGTTCCGCTGATTGTATTCATTACGGATAGCCTATAAACACATCAGCTAATGCAATTAGTAACATAAACTCATTATATTGTGCGTAAGTCCTGAATGTGGGGAGAAGCCAAGGCATGGTATCCTGAGAAGGATGTGGTCACAAATCGATAAGAAATATTATCTTCCAGGGTGTGGGCAACTTTTAGACGGAAGGACAGTTAAGTGATTTTAATTGATCTCGAAATATTCAATCAAAAAGGACAGTCCGATGATTCAACCTATGTATGCATTTTTAGCCAAACACAGGCTAGATTGGACGTAATCCCTTCATTTTTTTTATTTCACCCTTCATGTGCCTCAAATGCTTTAGAGCAATTTCCACCGGGTACTGCTATAGCCCATTATTGTGGCCCCATCCGGGCAAGTTAAGATAAAAACGATAGTTTATCATTTTAGCAGTCACCATGGTGATGTAGCTAACCTGGAGAGAACTGTCGGGGCACAATAGTGTCTGTTATGAGGAACTTACATATTAGACATCACCTAACTATTTTGCAAGACTGCTCGGTATTTGCTTACTCAGTGTGCTCTAGAACTTAATTGGAACTTTTTCGACATTTGTCCTTAAGTTCAATTACTAGCCTGACAGAATGTCCTCTCAATTGTTGTTGATAGGGCAAAATTAATTGTGTCCTGATGCAGTGCTAACGAGCACTAAGGCCAGTGGCGCCTCTAGATTTTAGTCGGCCCTAAACGGCACGCTTGTAAATCTTTAGTTAGGTGTGCATAATCATGACCATGAAAGCTATAACAACCTTCAATTCATTATTTTTTCATCTCTGTTTAAGATATATTTTATGGCATTTATTGAAAAGGAAACTAGGTCAGATTCAGGACATCCGCAATAGAGGCTATAGCTTGGACTGCTATTTAGACCGCATAATGTTCATCTTTCTTGGATAGAAGCCAATAAATACATACATGTACTAAACATTTAGTTGTCAAATCATCTTTTCATGTTTGTACAGTACAATTCAATCTGTGTGCTTTATTTTTGTAGTTCCTAAATCAAAAAACATTTTCATAAATGGTTATTGAATTTTGCAGTTCCTAGGGGGTGGCAAACTGAACTTTGAAAATCACTGCCTTTAATGGAAAGCTCACAAGGAATAATTAACTCAATATCAGTGATTGACATAACATGCAGACAATTGCGGATTCACTTACAAATTTACAAATCACAGATTGTACATTTTACTTTTCACACTTTTCCATTTGTCTATGGGTATCTACCAAGTTTTCTATGTTCTGCTTCTGTAAGTTGTTCAGATAATGAGATTAATGGTTTCCATATTGGGATGTTTTTTGGGGGATACTGTCAGTTGTACTATCAATAAGGTAAGTCATGTCCTGCTTACTATCCTGTATTGCCCTCAAAAGCATTTGCATGGACATTTCGTCTTGGGTCTTTTACACCATCTTTGAAAAAGGGACGCTTAAAAAAAGTCTGGTTCTCAAATTATATTCTGCTATGCACGAAATATGTACATCTAACTGTTTCATCAATAGAGTTGTAAAGTAAAATTCAGATAAAACACATATGGAGACACTTTCAATAAAAAAAACAACAACATAAATCATGTTATGTCTGATGAAAACCAAACATTGCATTCCACAGTAGTGGCTACATATTAAAAGGTCAAGCTTGGTGGGGGTAGAGTGAGGTTTTGAGGCTGCTTTGCAGAATAAAGACTTGTACGTCTTTAGTCATTAAAGGAACCATTTGAAAGCGTTTAGTTGCAGTCATTCCATCCAAACAGTTATTGATTGTAAAACAGTAATCACCTTTTCACAGAGGGGCATTGGGTGTAGCATAACTTCATTAAATAAATGAAATTAGTGTACAAAGCTTGTGTCACTTTTTCACCCAAGTTACATTGGTAAAATATTGGGTTTTGGTTGAAGATCTGACAAGAATAGAGAAAATCTGAAAGAAAACCAATAATTTCTCACAGCACTATATTCTGTAGGCTTGCACTGAGCAATGATTGAGAGTTGTCCACTGTTACTGACAGTCAGCTGACTCATGTGAAAGTGTATTTTTATCACTGATTGATATGAGAGCACTGTAGGGTACTTACCCATACTTCACTACAATATTGAGTGCTCTGACACATATGCTTATTATGAGTAAGCATATGACTAACTTTACAGATACTAACATTTTATGTATGCTCATTACTGGCTCAAGAAGTGCCAGGTTTTGATCTCCTGGGCATTCAATATATAGAAATAAAATAAGTACAAGTGCCAAATCATTGACTTGAATTGCGACTCTGCTTTAATTTGTTATGAGTCTGTGCCTTTTTTCTATCCGATAGGGGTAATCAACTTAGTGATTCAAGGTTGACTATAATAAACACAGTTATTTCACACATAAAGACAAAACAAAAAGTGACCGCTGTCCAAGACTGGCCTCTAGATATGCAATAAATGACAGTAGCCACCAGATGGCAGCAAAATGCCTTCTCATGGTTAGGATCTGAACCAGTGTGAACAGATTCTCTGGACGCCCCCTTCCTGATAGCTAAACTACCTTCAATGCATATAAGCAGGCCAGCTGACAGTCTTGCCTGGGCCCAGGACGAGATAATCTTAGATGGGCCCTTTAATGTCAACCCAATGTCAGTTCTGGGCCCCCCTCTACCCTGGGCCTGGGACAACAGACCCGTTTGTCCCCCCCTATCGGCGGGCCTGCGTATGAGCTGTAATAAACAACATGATCGACATCTTTGGGTCATTCTTGAATTGAGGTGGTGAATAATGTCTCTTGACCATATCATAATGTAAAACACTCTCTAATTGCAAAAGACATAACAAATAATTAATTGAAAGTTTTATTTAAGTGTAATTTTATATATAGTGAACATATGTAAGTCCTTTAAATTGCAAAGTATATATTTGAATGCATTGTAGGATCTAGTGGAGACCACGTTGGTTAATGAGCGCAGCTAGTTCAGCCTGGGAACATGAGTGGGCATTGGCTCAGTGATGCATCAGCTGACGTCGGGATTGCTCCTACCACAGTCTGAAGATTCCCAATTTAACATGGCGCTTTATTTGAGTCAGTCAGGGTACTCTGTCTGATGCTCTGCTATTTGTCTTAGCATGCAGTTGCTAAACCCACCCACCACCCCAGCCTTCCCTTGTTTGGTTCTGTTTCCACCTGCGGGGGGGGGGGATTGGTACAGCGTACCTTGCACATTGACATAGGTATTACTCTTATAATATTACCGTGTTAATGTTGTTAGTAGTATTGTAAACACAATCATGCAATGACGGTCAATGACCATGAAGGAACAGAACATAATGCCAAGACATTGCGTATGTATTGCAGAGCTTTGTTTCTCTAACAAATAGTTAAACTGTGTGGCTTTTCCTATCTGAACTAGGGAGGATCTGAAAACATTGAGGTGAGAGTGGTTTATTGTTTTATGTGTGAACATAAATGTTATTTTTAGATTTTTGGTCAACCCATGTGCTAACTGTCATCATCAAAATGGGAGGGTTGTCGTAATGTCATGATTGCGGAGGCTGGACACAAGCGCAGGAAGAACAGAGGACATTTAATTTAAAAAAAAAACTAGAACATGACAAAACTAAAACTAAACAAGACCAAATGGAACAACCATACTACAAGGCTTACGCCAAAAAAAAGACAAGATACACTGGGGAACTTAAATAGGAACAGTGATTATGGAAACAGTTGACAGCGATAAACAACAAAACGAGTGTCAGTGATCCAAATGAGGGAGAGAGGGCGTTGGATCTCAATGGCACGGCAATCCTGACAGTCATAACAATGTATACAGTAAACTAAGGTGTTCAGCATGACGCCTAAAATACTTTTCTGGATATTGAAATTATGGAAATGTTTCACACCTTGAGACAGCACAGTGAAACACACTGCCACCATCAAATCCATGTGAAGGACGACCTTTACTCTTTAATGCTTGGACACAGACACAAGCACATACGGTTTATAAAATGATGTGAATTGTTTCAGGAATTGAAACTGAAAAATGAGTGGCAAACAATCATTGTCTTCCTATCATATTATTTGGTGAGTCTAAATCCATTGTCACTTGGCTTTAGTCCATTTAAATTAAGAGAAATAACACAAAGCAAAATGATTTGAAGAATGACCTTTGTCTATTGTAACTATAATGACAGTACTACAAAAATGGGTAGGACAACAGACAAAAAGTCTAGGTAGCAGTTTAGGCCAGGATTCATTCAACACCAACATAGGGGTACTTGGGCAGAAGGGTAGCTTAGTGGTCCTACTCATTTTTTAAATGAAAGGCTGCTGATTCTCATCCCAAAGCAGGCAAGTTATAAAATCAATCACTATGTCCCAAATTTCTCTTAGTCATACTTACATGATAAAATAACTGTAAATAATAATAGCAATATATACATGTATTTATTTTACACTATGCACCCTGTGCCCATGGATCTTAATCTAATGAAAATCTGAAAGAAAAATCTGAATCTGTTAAATACCGTGTATAGTTCCTGCGCTATGTATTGTAGGTTTGATTGAAATAAGCCCTTTATTATATTTATTTTCAGGTAGCTTCCCATTACTTCCCATGCAGCTATCCATGTTGACAGCAAAGATCGGGGGATTACATTACTGGAAAAATAATCAAGAGACAGACCGGGTGTCAAATTACTAGTGCTCGTCTTTCAGCTTTTTGTTACCTTGTTTTATTCTATTGTGAATACTCATTTGACAACCCAAAATAGCAAGGGGAGTACTGAATGGATCCACTTAAGCTGTTTTGATCCACTATGGACACTGTATGCAAACCCACAAGGGATAAGAGGCCCAATTTGATGTGTTGTCGTACACGGCAAAGCCTGTCTGCATCCACTGTTTGCTATTTAGAACTCCCTACGTAGTCAACAAGCTCACTCAAAAGCACTCCAGAATGGAAAGTGTGTTATCTTACTGAGACAGACAAAAGGCCTGTGGCCTGCGTTTGCCTGTGGAACAGAAGCAGTACTCGCTGCATTTGCATCCATCATCCTCACCCCAGCTCTTTCAGACACTTTGATGTGCACTAAGGATAATGTCTTAAATCCTATCATAAGGCACATGCACACGTATGTTTCTCTTGCCTTGTTTGAACAATAAAAATTATTCCCATTTTCTTTCCTAACTCTTACCCCAGGTCTAACTAACCCTAACCTTAACCTCAGTAAAATAACATTCATGCCTAAAACCTGTAATGACTAAACCTAACATGAACTCCAATTCTAACACTAACCCCAATTGTACGTGTAACCTTAACCCTTACACCTAAGTAAGAAATATACTTTTTCCTTGTAGGGACTGTCTAAAAAAACCATTGAATTCTTCAAAGAACTTATGAATGAAATTGATGGAAATAAACAAAAACATTTTTGAAGGTGTTGTGTCCTAGAATAAACCAACAATGCTAAACAAACAACGCTTTGACGAATAATTTGTTTTTATTTTGATGTCCGTCACTTAGCAAGGGGAACACTGTATTTTTCTCTTATGGACAAAAATGGGTCACTTGAACCCCTGTGTCTGTCACATTCAGATGATGTACTGTAATTGCTGTGAGGTTAAAACTGCATCACACTGAACGGTCTGAGATATGTACCTACACACTACACAGGCAAGTTAGACAATGGTAAATGTGTTGTCAGCTGGAATGCATGTCATCAAATGTATATAAATCTGAATGTGATACATTGATTTATGCACTAATGCTACCTGTCTGCCTTTATAGTGTAGGCTTCTGCGCTGTTATGGCCTGATATGGGGTTTGTGTTATTTTGGACTATGTGTATGACATTAGATGGCCATTGGAGGGAGCTGTAGCCCCTTTACAGGACTGTGTCTAATTTGGCGTTGATATTATTTTACGTCTGTCTGAGGTACCGGTAGGCTACCAAATGAAGCTCAATGGTTAAAAAATGATTTTCCTAAACTCACGGGATCAGTGAAAACAGAAAAGAATGGTCTCATTTATGTAAAACAGAACCACGGAGAATCTGTTGAAGATGTTGCCATTTTGATCACTAGGCTACTGCCTCAGTTTGCAGGACTCGTGAGCTCAAACACAGAGATCTATCCCCGCTATTTATTAGTGATTGCAGTAAAACGATTCTCTATTTTCTTACCACCCTAGTCTTTCCGGGTAAAGTCATGCTGCTTACATGCCAGAAATTGTGACTAATGTCCTAATGGTGGGAACGGAATTTACATTACAATAATAGCCTCTGATCTTAACATTAGTCCTACTATTGAAACCATGCAATATTCCGTGCTAAGTCATTTCCTACTAAATGAGATACGGTGACCGTAGTGTTATGCATCATATCAGACGTCGGGTGCGTCTCCAATAATCTAATCTATAGACCATAGGTGTGTGCATTACCTGACACCTTATTGGCTGATCACATTTGAGGGAGCATCCAACTTCGGTGTAGATGGATGCATTGTGTTTCGGCATCCTTCGAGCGCCTACGCTCACACTGGCAACTGACGTATATCTGAGCAGTAACATAAAGCGTAGTTTATTGTTCGTCACATTTGGCCAACCGTTCATTTTATACACATTTGAGATCTACGAATCAAGCGCAACAATCGTTCTTCCTGAAATCTGGTTGAAGTGCTGAATTTGTGTAGTGGCACTGAACGGGGAGGTTGCCTTCCAAATCTGAGGATCATTTGTGTCATTCGCAAAGTTTGCTGCGCTCTGGTGATCCTGACTTCTCTAGAAACTATGGGGACTCTACGCGATCTCCAATACGCACTACAGGAGAAAATTGAGGAGTTGCGACAACGAGACGCACTTATTGATGAATTGGAGCTGGAATTAGATCAAAAGGACGAACTGATTCAAAAGCTTCAAAATGAACTGGATAAATACCGATCCGTTATCAAACCGGCGACGCAACAAGTCCACAAGGCAAGCGTATTACAGGAGCAACACAGGACCAAGAGGCAGGCGATATCAGGAGAACCAACCGCCTTTGACATTCATGAACTCAGTCATGTCACTCTTCCCTTCTATCCCAAGAGTACACAGTACGTTTAAAATGTATATTTTTTGTTGTCTGTTTCCTGCTTACCGCTGTTTATGTCTTTTTTTATCACCATGTGAGTACACTAGTACCAAAAGTGAATCACATGAAAGCAGATGGTGGTAGTATCGGCTGGTTGAATAGAAGCACGTTGTTGGCTTGAGATTTGACTGTGTTTGCATTTGGTAAGGTACATTTTGTTTTGCTAGTGAGCGTGTGTTATGGGAACATGATATCATACAGCCACCATCTTTGCATAATGGATGCTAGAGGTGCAGTGACAGTATGGTCTGTGCTAGGCCTTTTCAGATGTAAGACTTACATTCACTGCTAACATGTACGGCCATCTTTCATGAAAAGTTCCATCACAAGTCCGAATGTTGAATACGTGAAACTTAATTTGAACGTTTTTCACATGTTCACTGATGTTGGCCCTGTAGCCTATGAGGTAAAAAGAGAAACAATTTCCACAGGTAAGTTTCAGGCTAACAACTTTTATTGAGCAGAAAAGCAGAATCAAGGAGTTATCGGGCTAACTTTGATAAACATCCACGATATTTTTGTTTTATTTATTTATTAAGAAAGCTACACTTAGATACATTACATGCATGTGGTTGAATCAATTAAACAATCAAAATCAATTTGAAGTTATTTCAGGAAATGTTGTCAAGTTAACTGGCTAACTACCTCTTCCTGCTTTGTGGTACACCCCTCTGGTATTTCCAGTAGATTTTGATTAAAACAATTGGTGTGAAAACCAACTTGCCGATACCATTATTTGATTGGGAGGAATCTTCTGCTATTGTTTACAAAACTCAGTGAAAAATACAAACCAGAAATACAAGCCAAGAGATGAGTAACAGACAGGTACCCCAATAAGTCAGGTAGTTGCTACTTTGTTGTGGACATTTAATTTCAACTTCCTACAGGTCATTCCCATAAATAAGGACAGCCACTAAAGTATGTTTAAAATGTTTTTCAAGTTTTCTGGTTTGCAGAGATTTTACAGCTTTTTTCCATGAACTTGTTTCAGACTAATTATCCATAGATTGTCAATGGTAACTTAGGTCTTGGTCATTCCTACTATGCGGTGTGTTTTGGACCTCAAAATTCTTGCAATTTTTATTATATTTTATGCCTTTATCCATTGTATACTATCAGAGAAAGATGTTTGACTGTCAGAACAAAAACAACTTACTGGTTCAGCTCGGGCACTGAAATCCTAATAAATCTAGGCACATTGTTCAGATGAGACGATGAGACAATTTCCACCCTTTTAAGGACAAACACGTAACTATCAGAAAGCATTAACAATGTATGTATTCATCTAGATTTACATTTTCATAGACATCAAATATGATGCATAACAGGGTGGAAAGCAATACCAACACTTGTACTTTAACATAAAAAGTTTTCTAAACATACAAAAAAATTAATATATTATGAAAATAGCAAAATCTACTGACATTAGCCTCTTATTTTATTATTTTCCCCAAATGATTTCCACCCTTTTAGGGACATGTTCTACTCTGTCAGCGCATATTTCTAACAGGCTGGACATTTTGATGGCATTTCAATGCTATGTTAGTAATTGCTATATGAGTAAGCAATATTGAGTTAGAATGATGATGAACATTTGACCAGGCTTTGAACCGTTCTATCAAACGTTTTTGAAGCATGATTAATTTTCTGTATGATATAGGCTAATATGGTGTAAAATTATACGTAAGACATAAAGACTAACATCATGAACCCTTTAAAAATAGATTGAACCAATATTCATCTGTCGTCGGCTGTTTCCACCCAAAAAATGAGTATCCTCCTCGAATGTGATGTTATTAGGGCACAGCGCTTCTTAATGAATGGTGAACTTACTATAACCTAACAGACTGTAAAGTGGTTTCAGGGCCACACGTAAATGTGTCAAATATAATATAAATAAATATAATATTCATGGGAAAATTGATTGGAGAGATTTTAACTAGGACTACCAAATAATGATGAAAAACGTAATATTTTATTACTTCATGCCTTATATTTCTCATAGAAGTTGGTGAGTAACACCTTGGGGCATGGCAAAATTACCTACATTTACTGAAAATAACCGTTGAAAATATCACTACGCTTGTGTTTATGGACACCCTCATAATTAAAAACTTTTGGGATTTACATTTTCACTATTTTATACTACATAAGAATTGATAGAAAAGACACTGCAAACTAATATAATAATGACCTGTATAGGGAAGGTGTGCATAAGTTCTAGACATCTGCGACCTCCTCCACTATCTGTTTGCCCCAGACTGGGCTTGACCCAGGTTCTTCTGCCACACACGCGACTGCACACTTTGTCAATGTTCCAACGGGTTAAGCCACCCAAAATGAATTCCTTGGATAGCCTCATGGATGACCGTTCAGGCTACATGTAGAGCAAGCTTACTTAATATCCTTAACTCTTAACGCTCAGTCCCTCTAAACTTGCTACACAGGGACCCGAGCTGTCCAACTGATCCCAACTGCTTACCTGAGTCATGACACCACTGTTACAGATATCACGCTGCTTAGAGCCTGCCTTCCCTCTACTGTCTGACAACACACACTGGGCTTGAAGGAGTGGTCAGTGTTTTTCCACAACACATGTGAATGCCCCAAGGTACCTCTTGGATGGCCCACCCATGAAATTTCCAGCTAAGTGTGGAGCAAGCTTACGGCGTGTTCAGAAAAACATTACACGTACACGTCTGAGTGGGCCTTTACTTAATAAAACTAGCACACACTCAACCCTAAACAGAAAGATTTGTTTTACTCCACTTTGACACTCTTTCATGCAGTCATGCAATGTTCCATAATGTTGTTTGAGAATAGTTTTTGTACCACAGGCACTTTACATGGGATCATCTTAAAACTTTCTCTGTAAGCCCTATTTTAATTTAGATTTAAATGGTCTATAATTCGTTTCTCTCTTTCATTGTCAGTAGTCTTTGTAGGTGCTACGGTAGATGTGTAAGTTGCTTCAGAAGTCTAGACATTTACAGAAGGAAATGTTAATATCTTGAAAATAATCTGTTTTATTTTAGAATATCTCTAACATCCATAGCAGATGTGTAAGTAATGGTTAATAATGTCTCATATCTATCCACAGAAGTCTTTGGACATTTGCAGAAGGTTGATATCTTAAAAATTTCTGTTTCAGAATATCTTGGATAATGGATTACATTTACATCATACTGGCAGTGTGTCTTTAGATTGGAAGATGAGAATAGTTTTCACCAACCATGTGAATTTGCAAAGTGAGAAACATTTAAATTCTTGTGCCTGACCATGTATACTGTTCAGGCTACCTGTACTTTGAATATTTAGGTACCATGCCTTCTGCTGGTCTTTTCAAAACATTCCAAATGTCAACAAACATATGGTCAGTACCGCAGCTCCTACACTGATGATAAATAGTACACTATTTCCGATTAGTATGAATGCTATACTTTGCCAACTTGTGTCAAAGGGATCCTATTGAAAGGGATTCTATTGAAAGAATTTAATATACCTTATAAGAGTGGTAAAGTATTATTTACTGGTATCTCTATGATGCTCCTTGTTAATATTGTGATTAGATCCAATTTATCTGTAACATCAAAATTGCCAATATGTTTTTGGCAGTATTTTTCATATTTTTGACTTTTGAAAGTAAGGATGTATTCAGCTTTGTAGCTATATCTGTATGATAAGCTACATATTTTCATCTTCTTTTGCAGTTTGACAGCTTCCTGTTCTTGTACCATACAGTAGATTGTTGCACAAGTTGGAAAATGTCAAAAAGCAGCCCACTCCAGCAACTTTGCTATAGTGGTGCGAAATACTCTCATTGAAATTAATGACTTTCTCCGGATCGCAAGGGTTTTTCCGCCGCATGTGTATTCGCTGTGAAAGACTTACTTTTGCTAAGGTTTCAGCCTGCCCAAACAGCTGGTCCATTTCATGTAACATTTGTAACACATCAATTTTGCTTTGTTTCTCCCACATATGCCAGTTTTTAAAAGCCCACTTTTACGAGTATTCGGTCCCCCAAAGGGGCACCATGGTCACACAACAAAAGTTTCATTCATATTTTGTTTGTGCATTCTGTAAAACATCAAAGATGTGATATTGCATGTGTGTGTCAAGTCCATACCCCTGGAATCGTCTATTTAAATGTTAATGCGTTTAGAGTATCTGTCTCACTAGTTATTTTTTGTCAAACATCAGTCAAAGGAGAAAAACAAGCCCACTGAGATTCACTTGACATGTTGGTTTTCTTGTTTAGAGTCATTTTAATTTTTTCTCCTAGCTGGTTCTGCACTGTGATACAATCTAAAGCCTATGTAATCCACTGTCAAGATAGGCTGTTTGTTACAGCAAATCCAATAGGTTCTTCCTCTTACCAATATGTGACTAGATTGTTAATGCTCATCATCTGCTCGATGTCACTCAATTCTTCACAGAAGAGGCATTTGAAAATACAAAAAAACATATTTTTTCAAAAAAATGCATATTGTGTGCAGGAATGGCTTTTTGAACATACAAACCTGTTTGTGCGTTAATAACAAACTTGTGTTTAATCTGTAATTATTAATAAACACTTTTAAATTACAAGACTTGTTGGTTTAACCGAAGTGAGATACAGTGACCTTCCTGTTAGCCATTATTTGCTGAGAGAATTGATGGGCTTGGCAGGATGACTTCTTATTGGTCTGTTATGATGTAGGCTTCTGTCTGTAGTAGGGTTTCACTGTTCAGTATGTGTAGATATTATACTACCAAGGATATTTTGAAATATCATTGCCATGGAGAACTACAAAAGTGTTGCTACTCCTCCCAGCAATATGTTTTCTTAAAATATTGCAGGCACTGTCGATAAAGATCATTCAATAGAAGGAAGTTGTGTGTGCGTGTGTTAGTGAGGGGGAGTTTTCCCACGGAATGGATTCATGTTGATATGGACATTCATATATGTGACACAGTGTTGTTGTGGTTATTTTTCAGAATAGTTGCCTGCCCAACGTTTGGTGTCTTTAAAATTTCTCTTACTGCTAGAGCACTTTCACGGTAACAGGGCGACAATGGGAGGCAGATCTTACAATTTACATTCATAAAGATCACCGCTGGTGTTTGGGGCCAAATAACTATTTTTGGATTTAAGCAGATTTTTGGACTGTTTCCAATTCAAGTACCAATAGCATTTAGCAAACCCTAGGCGGTGCTATGGTCGAATGACATGAAGATAAAAAGGGCCAGGGACCCTTGTTAAGATAAAAAGCAGGGCTGTCTCCAACAAAAATAACCTTGGTTGATCAATAGTCAGTTTTCCCGAGCAGTTGATTTAAAAAAAAAATGTTTTTGATATGAGAGAGCATTTTTTTTTAAGAAAAACCGCTGTATGCACTGAGCTTGTCTGGTGTTTTAAAAGGACACTTGATGAAATATCACAATGACTCGAGGAACCACATTATATTATTATTATTATTATTATTATTATTACATTAGGAGCCAGAGAACAAGACCAGACCCGATACTTCACAGATTCAGACTTCAGGCTCCTGAAGGTTAACTTTATGTCACACAAACACACGCACAATCTCTGATCAAATGTAGCCTGTGATTAGGCAGCCATAAACGCAAATGTTTTTTGCATATAACACAAGCGTATAACAAAGTGTTATAGACCTGATATTTTAGCTGAAGTCAATAATTTTAAGTAGCAAATATTAGGGACATTGTCATTATCACGACACCTACACAGTCAAGGTTTTAAGACTTTGGCGCGCAGTGCATATTGTCAGCTGGGTATGTCCTCTTTTCAACCACACAAATGAAGAACAGTAATCTTTCAGATTGCGTAACGTCTCATAATCATCCCTTAATATTGAAGTATGGCAATTTTCCAATGAAAATGAAAAGGATCCATGAAATGTATCACTGATATTGTACTGCAAAATATACATCTGTGGTAGATTGCTAAACTGTGTTTTGTATGATATGTTGAATGATATGTTGTCTTTATATGCGTATGCACGTTTGCATGCCAATGATGATGACTGTCACGGTGCACAGTATATTGGTTCTGAGGCATACAGACAAGATATTTTTGTTCTGAGGCATACAGGCAAGATGTTTTCGTTCTGAGGCATACAGACAAGCTATTTTCGTTCTGAAGCATACAGACAAGCTATTTTCGTTCTGAGGCATACAGACAAGATATTTTCGTTCTGAAGCATACAGACAAGATACAGCTCTGGAAAAAATTAAGTGACCACAGCACCTTTTTCTTTCCTTTCCAAAAAAGTTGAAAAGGAAGGTTTTGAGTGAGGAACAGAAGGGTTAAAATTAAGAGACCACTGCAAATTGAACGTTTTTGTTCCTCACTCAAAACCTTCCTTTTCCTTTTTTGGCAGTGGTCTCTTAATTTTTTCCGGAGCTGTATTTTCAATTGGTTGTCTATACAACAACAGATAACCTATGAAGTTATGCATTACATTCATTTAGTGCCACACTTGTGACTACTTCTCAAAACCCACTTTGGATCCAATAGAGTAATTGACCGCAACAGACATGTGACCTCCACAGTGAGTATGTCCACTGACAAAGGCATGTAAAAATGACTAAAAGTCATGTTTGACCATGAGTCTACAGATCAAACAATTGTTAGTGTGTCGATCACTTTTGTAAAGCTGTTGACCAACGTTGGTCACTGACTTCCAGAGTGTGTTGGCTTATGGGGAGAAAGTGTCTCGACTTCCACACACAACAACTGGATTAATTTTCCAAACACACACATCAAAGGTCATGCCATTTTGACAACACTCACCTCCATGTTGCGGCTGTGTTTTCTCAGCCTTTCCCAGCCTTTGTCTGTTCAGTAAAATTTTTGAAGCAATAACTCATTAAAGAAGTGACTGAAACTGCAAAAAACTTTTCCATTATTTTATGTACACAGTGCACAAAATTATATGTTTTGACCCTTCTCTTACCAGTTGATCATGTGGTTTTGAGAACTGTTTATTTCCACATTATGATGAAAATGGTAGCTGGCTGAATTATTTATACTCGATGGTCTAGGCCGGCTTACAATAGATAAAAGTGGAATGTCAACTCAATGTTTTGCTAAAATATTTATTTCCAACAGTCTCACAAGAAAACAGACACCATTAAGTGGAGGAGTTTGTTTTTAATAAAAATAAAAATTAAAGTTTACTGGCAACCAAAGCACATTGCCTTTGAGCATGACCATGTGGGCAGTGTGCTTCATGTCTGGATAAAAACTGCATTGCCGCTGTTAAAATTTATGCCGTAACCAAAAGCTTTTGGCTAGTCTTAAATATATCTTACAGCACTGCCTAAAATTAGCACTTTGATCACAAACGGACACACCTAAAATATTTTCACCCATTCTGCCGTCTGTGTGCATTCAGGCTGAAATAAGACAGGTTAATGATCAATCTCTTAATAGCAGTGCACTGAATTTAAAAGGACGAACTTGCTATGGTCATGATTTCTCTACGCTACCCACTCACCCTTGGCCTGCTGGTGGAGAACTTTGGGAATGGGGGTGACCCGGGATAGAGGGGTCGGCAAAGCTTTTTATTGTCATGTAGTGATGAAGGACCTTGATGGAGGAGAGTTTGCATCTCACGACCCTTTTTGCTGATATGTTGCAGTTTACTGTTGCACCTGGCAGAAGCAGACCCAGGCTGTGATAAAGCAGGGCCTGGCAGTGCTCCTCAGCTTTAACCCCATAGCCCCTTGTGGTTTGAACTGAAGTGGACAATATACCAAATCTCTTTGTCTGAGCAATAAGCACTGTATATAGGAAAATGACAGTCAGATTTCTTTCTACAGTGTATCTTAGCATTTACATGCATTTCTGTATACTTTTTTAATCAATGTTGTCAGATCTTTTGGACCAGACCGTATGTGAACCGATGTGACATTTTATACTGCATTGTATGCATGCTGAGCTGTGTTTAGGAAACTGTAGGCTGTAAATAATCATAACCTTTCTCAGGCTTCAGTTTTGGTTTCAAAGTGTCTTTGTTGGAGCCGTAACGCCTTGTCTTCCTTGTTTGTGTTTTATCTGCCTGTCTCAAAAAATAACCCATACAGTTAGTTTATTGTTTATTTTTTATATATTTTTTTGAGTACATAATTATATACCACATCAATTTATCTGGTGGGATGGCTGTGGTGAAAACACGATCAACCCAAAGAACTATAATCTACTGTTTCAGGGGCAATGCTTTAAATCGTACAAGCACTTTTCTGTCAGAGCTGCTAAATTCCATTTCGATTGGATGCTATAGTCATGGCATCGAGGGCAAGGATTTGATTCCTGCGCCCTTAGTCCAAGTGTCCTACAAAGTCTGCAGGAATGCTGTCCCTCCCTCCAACGGTGCTCTAAAAGAGCAGACATTCTCCTTTTAAGGAAACCACTCTCTGTTTATCTTTGGCATCTGACGGGGACACATTTTCTGAAGCAAAGGAAATGAAAAGCGAAACAAAGACGTGCAAATGCAACGCGGGCCCAACTGTTCAAAATAAGGCTGCGTCACTCGCTAGTCGCCCTGCAATGTCTCAGCCATGTTATTCAATAGGTTCCAACCAAAGCCACTCTCCACTCTCCATCTGGCCGTGTGTCGCGTCAGTGTTCCCCTAAAAGCCTGCCAGGACACCATATTAATGCTGAATATCAAAGGCTCTGATTAATCTGGAGCAGCCTGATGAGCGGTGGCATTTCTATCTCCAAAACCCTCTTCAAAGGCAGGCTGGGGCGAGCCTCACCAAGGGGGCTCGCTCCTCTGACACTAGCCGCCACCTGGAGTTCCATACCTCCAATGGAACTAATGGCTCCGCGTCCTTCTTTTGTGTTACCTCTGAATACTGGGACGCTTTTTCAGATGAGTCATTGCGGTGTAAAGGAGTACTGTAAACTCCTAGAGACTTCCTGGATTCATCAGATGAGTCATTGCGGTGTAAAGGAGTACTGTAAACTCCTAGAGACTTCCTGGATTCATCAGATGAGTCATTGCAGTGTAAAGGAGTACTGTAAACTCTAGAGACTTCCTGGATTCATTAGGTCTCTCATAATACCCCTTCCAAAACAAGACGTCAGCCTGCCAAATTCAACGCGCTGTCAAATTTTTGTGACTTTTACCTGAAAACGATTGCTTGAAACAAAGAGAATGTAGAGTACTTCCGTTTCGCTTCCCGTTGTCTTGTTGTCTAACTTGTCTATACGTGAGTAGAGTAACTAGGAACGGTGTGTCTTCATGAAAGCACATTTATTGTTTGCTAACAATGTGGCTTCAACATATAACCATGGGGCTGTCAAGTTCCCCACACCCATCACCGATTGGAAGCAATCTAAAATAATGTTTTAGTACGCCGTTAATAAACCTTTTTTGTTTCCCTAATAAAATGCAGAAACCATGTCTGATGATGCAGTTGTCTAGTATAATTATGCATAGAGGAAATTAGTTCAGTCATTCACAGCATCAACAGTGTTAAACAAAGAAATGAGAAAAGTTTTTTATTAGAATTTTGTTACACTGTAATGTTTGCCAATGAAATCTAATAATGAGGGTTGTAATTTATTATACTAGGTACATTGCATTTTAGTTAACTGAAACTTTTAGTGCAAAGTGTTTTATTTTATTGTTTGATATAATATGAAATTAATCTAAAACATGATTTTAAAAGCATATACCACACAGTGAATGTCACCGAGAGAAGTTGTTTAGATACATTTTCTTGATCTGTTTGTATGTGCCTTAAATTTGCACTGCATAGAATGTAAAATAAATTTCTCTAATTTCTCTGATCATCCACAAAATGTTTTGATAATAAGCTGTTTATAAATATTTATTAATAAAAAGGCAGGAAATATGGTTTAGTCATGGTCTGTGATGCTCCATCTGATTTTACTCTAAGATCGATTTATTACTCAAGGAGCTTGTCTGTCTACATGGTTATATGGCTACTTAGTCCTTGCATCACAATGCTAAGCAGGCATGTTGCCAGGCAGCACTGTAATACACAGTTGTCATTGAACAGGTAATGAAAGGGGGATTGCTTTTAAGCAAATCACATGTGCCCAGAATCAAAAACACATCTTGCATTATATTCAATTTTGTATTTAAATTAGTATTTAATGGGATTTTAATAAGAGCGTCAGAATGCTCTTAGCATTCTTAATGGTATTTGTCTCTCCAGTAACACAACCAGAATGGAAAAACAATATAAACAGTCGGTTATCCTGACAGTTGTCAGAAAACAGGGTAGAAGTGCTGGGGAAAGGGGCATATTTATTAAGTACAGGTCCCAAAGGAAATCTCAGCTCTGCCTCTTTCTCTACAACCCCAGGCTCCTTTCCCCAAATGTTGCTGTGATTTTTTTAAAGCCAGATCTCACAGATAGAGAGCTTTGCAGATATTGATTGATGTTTCAACCACCCACCCCCAATCCCACCCCTGCTTCCCGCAGAATTTTTTTTGCATTGTAGAATAACAAAGTTCACCTTTTCAAAGGCAGAGAAAGGATTATTTTGTGAAATACTGTGGATATTGCAAATCTGTTCTCTGTGCTCAGTCGTGAAGTGGTAGGCCACACAAGCTCACAGGATGGGAATGCCAAGTGCTAGAGTGCGTAAAACTTGTTCGTCCCTGGTTGCAACACTCTACCGAATTCCAAACTGTCTCTGGTAGGAATGTCAGCACAATAACTGTCAGGTCAGGTAGGAGCTTCATTGAATGGGTTTCCATGGCTGAGCAGCAGTACACATGCCCAAGATCACCGTGTGCAATGCCAGGCGTTGGCAGAAGTGTTGTAAAGTCATTGGACTCGGGAGCAGTTCTTTGGAGCGGTCTTTGGAGTGATGAATCACGCTTCACCATCAGTCTGACAGACGAATCTGGGTTTGGTGGCTGACAGGAGAACACTACCTGCTTGAATGCATAGTGACTGTTAAGTTTGGTGGGGGAGGAATAATGGTTAGAGGCTGTTTTTCATAGTTTGAACCCAAAGGGAAATCATAACGCTACAGCATGCATTGAGATTCTAGACAATTCTGTGATTCCAACTTGTGGCAGCAGTTTGAGGAAGGCCCTTTGCTGTTTCAGCATGACAATGCCACCGTGCACAAAGTGAGGTTTGTATAGAAATTATTCTTTTTCAAGATCGCTGTGGAAGAACTTGACTGCCGTACACAGAGCCTTGACCTGAATGGTAGAAAATCCTTACAGCAATGTTCCAACACCTGGTAGAAAGGTTTGGAGAAGAATGGAGGTTGTTGTGGCAGCGAAGCGGAGACCAACTGCATATTGATGCCCGTGATTTTGGGAGGTGTTCGACTAGCTGGTGTCCACCTACTTTTGTATTGCATACCAATCACATTAAAAGGATTTGATCACACAGCGGCCTGAATGGACCATCTGACAGTGTCTGTGCCATGTGTTTTTCACCTAGACTTTGCGGAAACAAAGCTATGGACATTTAGTAATATCAATGTTCAAGTGGTGCCAGTGAAACTGCTAATGCATTGCATCTGAGCGTCATCTCGCAGCTGTTTATGCCTTCGAAGGGCAAGCAGCACCACTCTAGGAGCTCACTTAGGATTTGCTGGAACAGATACCCCATCATGAACAATCCTCCCACATGAGACAACATATTCCCAAAGAATAAGGCTGTATGATTTTTAAAGTGCCCACTTTCTCTAATATCAGCACAGTACGATGATTATGGTATAGTGAAGCCAGAGTACATTTGAAGCTGGTATTTTACAGCAAATTGTGGGGTAGGGCCTCTTAGGGCAGTAAAAAGGCTTTATCATCTTTCTAGCCTCCCAATGTATAAAGAAGTGCCAGTGTGCAGATAAGAACTGGCTCTATTCACAGGCATTAAATCGAGAGCTGCAGTGAAGTTACCAGTAATGGGGGACTTCTCTCCAGTCTGGGACTTCATGTTTTTTTTTTCTCGACATTCAAAAATAGTGTTATTTATTGAGGAAAGTTTGTGGGTCTTTTTCAGGAAAATATTCAAAATAAGGCAAATGTTTAGCCGCTGCAGATTCCTTTGATGGGACTTCTTCCTATGAACACCTCCATTTGCTAATCGTTATTAATTCAGTGATTAATTTCCCCACTTTATTCAAGCTTCAAGACCTGAATGTTAATATTTGCTAACACATCTCTTTTTATTCATTTCACAGCTCCAAGGACTTAATCAAGGAGGCCATTCTTGACAATGACTTCATGAAGAACCTTGAGCTTTCTCAGATCCAAGAGATTGTTGACTGCATGTACCCAGTTGAATATGGCAAAGACAGCTGTATTATTAAAGAAGGAGATGTCGGCTCCTTGGTGTATGTGATGGAAGGTAAGCATTCTCATCTACGTTGACCTCCCATGTTGTAGAACACTCAACCATGTTGACTCGAGTCCTCTCGCATCCCACAGGACGAGTCTTGACTCATTTAAATAGGCTCTCCTTTAGTATTTCTGAAAGTAGTGCGAGTGAGCTAAAACGGATAGCCCAGAATTACATAATGCATCACATTCTGTGTATTCTCTACATCATTGCTCTCTCTCTCTCTCTGAGTTTCTGCTGAGCCACTGAGGGGTCAGGTCCTTCCAGGAACCTCATTTCATAACACCAGAGATGGTACAGGAACCAAGACAGCCGACTCAAAGACACTTTGCATTTTTGAAACCTAGACTGGGTCATCATACTGACCCCACTCTTTTTTTCTGTGTGGAAATGGGTCCCACTCTCGCCCCCTTTGCAAGGCTGGGGAAATAAACTGAGCAGAATGAAGCTTGCCTTTGAGTGGGCTGTCTTGGTTTCTGATATCACTTGGCAGTACTTTCACTGCAACTTGTCAATGTGCATCTTACTAAATGTCGCTCAAATGGCAATGGGGCTTAAGCTCACTGGATCGATCTTGAATTGCCAGTGGTCTTGTGGGTCAAACATTCAGTACTCAAAATGGCGCCACAGCTTTCAAAGAAGTTGCTTTCAAACGAAGCATTCCTTGACAAATAGAGGTAAGACAACAATTCTGCTGAGACTGTACTTTATGCATGTATGAACTATGGTCTCATCCAGTCAAAGGTAAATAAACAAAGGTTCTGGGTCTTTAATAGTAGGTATCACCCCTTGTTTGTCCTTTAGAATACCCTTGCAGTTTGAAAGACCATCTAATGTACAGACCCACTGTTATACACAGTCTCTAGTTAAAGAAATAGGGAAATTAATACCATAGTAAATTAAGTACTGTATACCCAGAATTAAGACCTTCTGTGCCCATCACTCTAATTCATCAGCAGTTTAGTTAAGAACAGACCAGTGTTGGCTGGCCTGACCTAGATTTCCACAAAAGGGAATGGATGGTCATCTGCTGGGTTGTTATCCACTACTTTGTCTCTTTGTTAGAAACCAGGCTTCAATGAAGGAATGGACTGAATCCATCTAGACGAGGGAGAGGATAGAGGAGTGTTAGCCATGGTTAATGTCAGCTGTACCTTCCCAGTTTGGTGATACAGTTTCTTAACCACTCTGCAATATAATATCATGCTCGTTCAGCAGAGCCAGAACAAGAAAATGGCCAGTGTGTCACTTAATGCTTTAGCCATTAGCATTTAGCCATTTATTTTTGTTCCAAATTGCTTTTGTTTCAATATCGAAAGGTTCAGAAGCTATAGAACATTGTGGGCCACTTAAATAAAAGATTCTGTTCTGGGAGGAAGTGGGAGTTTTTTTTGGCAGCACATGCTGTCTCTGGGTACCTTCTGATGGCAGTAGGACAAGTATGGCATTAGTCATGTAAACACCTTGCTGTGCTTATCGTAGTCGGTGTAAAGTCATAATCGATGTAAGTATTTACTGATTAAAACATTTAGTTTTCTGAGCAATTTGTTTTTATTATTACAAATGTAAACACTTTAACTGTCGTTACAGCAAGGTATTTTAGCTGCGCTTATGTCAGGACCAGCCAAGAAAGCCTGCCTCTTGCTAATTGAAAGTATGCAGGTTTTGGAATGCAAACATTTTGCCCTTTAAACGTCATGTGTTAACTTCATCGAATAATCAAATGTAGTAGAGCATTTATTTTGTTAGGTTATATATACATATATACAGGGTATATATATATTTAAAAATAGGGAACATGGATAACCATATATGTCATATAAAATCAAGACACATTTTGATGTGCAAAAAATGATTAAAATCAATAGATTATACTTTTCAGTGGTTTGTTACTGTGTGCTGAGACAATAACAGTGAGAACAGCTGCTGGATGGAACATTTGGTCCAGCAGATTTGGGCTGCTCTTTCTAGTTTATATTTGGGAAGGATGTCTATATATTTTCAAGATTGATAAGCTCAGAAAAGCATTTTTTTTGCCGTAGATATCAAAACCTCCCATCAATGCCAATATCAAGTTCCACTCCATGTGGCACAAACCCTTATCGTTGGTTGCTATGGGTTGCAATCAATCCACACACCAAATACCTTTTCCCTCGTCAACGTATATTTTAGTGAGAAATATGACAAAATCTTTGCACACTGGCGCAAAATAAGTCACAAAAAATATTTACTCCATCCTGGAGGGATTGGTTTGCACTGTATTTTCATAGTATAAGGTAAACTCTGCTTTTGTTCATTTTGATAACATGCCTCATGTACTCCGGGTCTACTGAATGCCATGAGTGGAGCTTAGTCGCTCTGTTACTGGAGCTCATCTGTATTCAACTGCACTGTGGTTTGGATCAGAGTAGTCCCGAAGAAGATGGTCAAGTTGATTATCAGAGAGCCTGTTTTGGCTTGAACTGTCATTGAGCCACACTGCCATTGATTACAAGTAAGCAAGACAAATACCCTAATCTGAGCACAGGTGCCCACGATGGCTGAACTGTGATGAGCAGGGAGGGAAGCTGCCTTGATGCGGTTCAAGGTGTCCCCGGCGATACATGAAGCCATGAGGAATCAGTGGATGACAATAGGAGGAAAAATGTTTAGAGAACCTCTTGTCTGATGGCGTTCACCTTGAATATGTCCCCTTAACTCTCTGTTCTGAATATACGGGTGTCGGGGAAAAGATATCTGGAAAAAAGGCCATTCTTAATGTTAATTGAGAATGATGACGCTAATTTGAGGAATATTGCATTCGCGTGTTAGCAGAGTGTTTAAGTTAGCTGCTGATCGGCAGCTGACTGTCTTGCTTATCCTCAGGCAGCTCCTCTGCCGTACTGTAGATGTGTTTTGTATTGAAAAACTCCATAAATTACACCCACTTCACTGTGAAGAACTGTACTTTCTCCAAACACACTCAGCTGTGCTTTAGTTCTAGTGTGTACACAAGATGTGATTTCACATCTATTTGTTACTATATTAATCCAGTTGGAACATTTGGACTTTATATGTCAGGGACTAATAGTTGTAGCATCAGGGCATCTTGCTCAGTGCGAGATTGACTACAGACACCAGATACCAAATGTGTTCAGGAAAATTAACTTTAAAAAATAAAGCTCTCCTCAATGTGTCAGTTAATTGAACTCTGTGAAGCATTTATTTGGGCTGGAATCTGAGGTGCAGTCAGTGGACGATTTCTGAGGCAGATAAGTCTAATGAACTTATCCTCTGAAGCAGAGGTAAATCTGGGTCTTCCTTTCTGATGGCGGTCCTCATGAGAGTCAGTTTTATCATAGTGCCTGATGGTTTTTGCGACTGCACTTGTAGAAGCTTTCAAAGTTCTCAAAATTTTCCAGATTGGTTGACCTTCATGTCATGAAGTAATGATGGCCTCTCATTTCTTTTTTTGCTTATTTGAGGTGGGACACACCAAGTGAGAGAGATTTGTGAACCCGTTTGGATTTTTTCTCTTTCGGCATATATTTGACCTAAACTGTGATTAGATCTTCGTTTAAGACCTAATAATAAATAAAGACCCTGACTAAACAAGTACAGTTCATTTCTTTTTTGATGCAACTGACCAGCATTCAATGTCTGTTTTAATGGGGATGTCAACCTCAATTAATCAGTTCAGTAGAGTTGGCAAGAGTTTTTAGTATTTTGTCCAAATAATGAGAACATCAAGCTTGTAAGCACACTGGAAGCATTTGCATCTTTCTGTGTGTGTGGGTGTTATGTGTTTACATTTACATTTGAAGTAATTTAGTCGATTCTGTTATCCAAACCCACTTGCGGTAGTGAGTGGATACATTTTTGTATTGGCCTTATGAGGATTCTTTAGAATTGTTCAGAAACATTTTATGACTCAAGACATCATTCACCAAATAAATATTATAAATAAATATTATATTTGCACACATACGGTCCATTTAACACTGTCCTTGCAATTTGTGACAGCAATTACATGAGCTTGATACAGTATTATTGGCACATGACCTGGGATTTCCTATGATGTTCAGTGTAGGAGAACTTATGACCTTCTGACTACTCAAGAATCATATTGTATTTGGATCCTTCAGATTTTTCTATTTCTTCTATAGCTCAAACCTGTTAATATCAGAGAAATAGACCAGTGGTTGGTACCAATGGATGCAGATAAACTAGACAAATGGACACCCCATAAATGTGTAGTTTAAACAAGTTTTAATCAAGGTTTAAAAGGAGTTTAAAGTCCAGAATATGCTGGCTCATTGGGTTTCATGGTGAGGTCCAAATTGTAAACATCATTTGGATTGAATACATTTCCTGAATCCTACATCTATCACATACATACTTGATTAACGATGTATTAACCATGAGCACACAACGCTTGACTCTTTATCTTTACTCTGCGTTTAAATCTTCCTAGACCTGAAAGGGTCAAGGTTCCATGGGGCCGTGAACGATATTCAACGTCATTGCAGCTGTCAGTTGTTAATGGCCTTGCCATTGTGTTGGCCTTCTCCCTGCTGTCGGACATTAATGAGAAGAAATACCCCAGCTGATGTGCCTGTTTTTTCATGAACTGGCGATATCTGGCGCCGGACAAAGAAATAACAAGGAAATGTTGTGAAACCCATTGAATTTCGAATGCACCACGGCTAGCTAATGAAGTGCTCGCCTCGCCGAGGAGCGGAATATATGTAGAGAGAATTAATGTGTGTGATTGTTTGACAATTTGGGCCTTCTGTGTCCCTGTTAGGAATAAACATCCTCAACCCTTTTCCAGTCTTCTCTGTTGGCCTGTTAAACCCACAGATGGGCTCCAAATATAATGTGAAATGTAAACAGGAAGAGGAAGTGATCTGAAGGAGATTCTGGCTAAGCCCATGCGTCTTTTTCTCAAATGGATTCAGCCATAAATAAATCATCAATTCTTTTTTGGAAATGGCCACATTGTAATGAATATTGGCTTTCACAGATAACAAGTTACACTTTACAGTCATAAACCAAATGCACCCAAGATTACTCAACATGGCTTTGGTTCCATAGCAAGCTGCTGGATGCTTATCTTTGGCAATGTTGTCTATTTTTATCTCTACATTAACCCACACAAGTCTATGATGATGGAGGCATGATTGAATTTGGTCATGTCATTATGTGTTTTTTGATTCCCTTTGTGTATGTGATTGCTACCTCATTTTTCTTTTAAAGTGTTCAGCAGAATCTTGGCAGGTATCGCCATTTTCTGCTCAGACACCCAGATCTTCATATCAAGCTGAATCTGTCCAGAGTTGTTAGTGGCGGTTGTCTTGTCACATAGGCAATTGCCATGACCAAATGGTTGGAGCTACGAACTAAGAACTCCATTCGAATCAGGAGAGTCTCTGGAAAAAGGTCTTTAGTTTTGCTGTAAGACGCCCACAAGCCATTCTGTCCACCAAAAGCTAAGCTAAGGAATCCCCCTCATCAGGTGGACATACAAATAAGTTCCTTAAAAATGACCAGATTTAGCTACAACATAATAAAAATATGTTATATGTTCAGTAGGGAACAAGTAGGGTGAGTAAGGAACAAGGAGTTGGATCTACAATGCTAAGGGAAGTGCAGCATGCTGTGGGAAAATGGACAATGAGCGTAAAAAAAATATTTAAATAAAAATGAATACTTTTTACCATCTTTTGGATAGAAAATATGAAAATCAGTAAATAATTAAAAACAACTGGAAACAATGGAAAACTTTGTTTTGCAGAATCTGCTTTAATGCAATATTCTAATGCAATACAATAAAGGCAATAACTGTCATATCAAAAATTTTAAATAATTATTTCGCAGAAGCTACGTAAGTCCTACAACTCCGTAACAAAATGAGCCTATGCAAAATGAATCCTAAAACAATTGCATATGAAAACTTTGCACTTACAGAATTTAGTGCGTTGGACCTGTATATATTAATATTAATATGATTTTATGCTATAGATCTAATTATTTTAGAGGGTTGGAAGTAAATAAATTAGGGTACTTGAATGGTTGAATATGATAATGACAAATGTCTGTGTCTTATACTGCCTTTTAGGACAGCTGCTGGACTGAGAACAACACACATCTGAATTGGCCAGGTGCTATGCAGGCTGGCAGTCACATTTCTGCACCAATGCAAATGATTAATTCCAAGTTTCAACCAACAATGTTTTGGCAGCTAGCTGATTAAGAACGGTGTGTAACAAATGCGGCTTGTCAGCTTATCAACAGTCAAAAGCAGGTTGTACTTTTAATTGGAGTTCTAGTTTTAGTCTTTTGGAATCCAGTGTAAGCCGGAGAGAAATGTATTCTGCCTTAACAAGGAGAGCGCAACTCCCCTACCTTACCCTCCTCTCTATATCTTCTCTGGCTCCCCCTTCTCTGCCTCTTCTTGTTCCCAGTTTCCTTTCCAGATACATGCAGCTTTGTCTGTCTGCTATGTCTCCCGAGTTTCTTGTTTAAAGGTGTCCGTCCTTTACATACTTTCTTTAAGTAGAGAGCATCTCCTATAAGGGGACATTTTAGAATGATAATGACTTGATCAATGTGTGCTGAATCCCAAAACAGGGCATGTCACATGAGCCTGAAATTGGGAGTACCATTGTATTAGCAAAATGTGACATATTAAAGGGCACCAATCATCTTACTTTTAGAGCTTCACACACAACATGTGCCCTAGAATTTCTAAATTAAAAAAAAAAATGCTATGGATGGGAATACCATGGTTTTACAGGTAAAGGGATTATTCAATAGAGGGGAAAGGACACAACTGCGACTGTAATAAGCATTCCCTGATGGAGGGAAGGAGGTACAAAACACTATGAAAGAGAATGTGCCCTTATCGTGTCTACCCCTGAGCACACACTACAATCACACCTTTCAAAGTCAGTGAGGTCTGGAGCCCGTAAAACCTAGCGATAACTGTTGATACAGTGTAATCATCACTTGGCCCTCATTCTCTGATTCAGGGTAACTATTAGGCTGGTCTCTACTTGTTGGTATGTGCCGCCACCATCCTGTCATCGGTCCCAATCTTTGGGGTTGATGGCATAAATGAAATACAGCTTTCATTGATGCCATCAACCCCAATAAGTAGAGGCATGCGCAGAAACGCACCAGATCAAATACACGCTGGAACACTGTCAGGCAGCTCTAGGTTTGCCCTGAAACCCAGTGAGTGAACATGAGAAAGCAGCATTCAGTTGTGAAGCACCACACGTTCTCTTGACTCTGCTAACACCACAATAATGTCCGTATAGGTCCACACCCTGAGTCTCCTGCCCTTTATAGGTGCAAGGGCTTCATTGATCTACTTTGAAAAGCTTCTAGGTGATAGGGGGAGACACATAGAAACTTCCTGTGATGGTGGTAAGTTGCCATATGGAAGTCCAAGTTCGTCAGATTGATTTGTACCAATTGTGGGAATTTACTAGCAGGTGGCAGATGGTGGGCATCCAGATATTGTAGACTTTGGGATATCCATTGAGGACCTGTTAGTCTAGAATTGCACATAAATTCCGGCCCCTTTTGGGGACCAGGAAGTACCGACTCTATCAGCTGTACTGGGCCTCTGACATGGGTACAACTTGAATTCCCTGTTCCTGAAGGAGATACGAAATCTTCCTTAGAAAGGGCTCTGTTGTCATGGGGACAGAAGTGAATATGCCTTGAGAAGGTGAGTTTGGAACTCACTGTAATTTGTCCTCATCGCCCAGGGTGACACTGCACATACGCACCATTGGCCACAACAAACAGCCAGATCCAAATATGGAAGTTGATTTACTGTACCAATGCTCACTGTACTCACTGTACCCTCACTGTACCAATGCTTACATAGTTAGGATCATTTATCATTTACAGTATGTGCAAATAAATCTTCTAGAAGAGATTACATTCATTCAAAAGACCACTAGTGTAATTCCCAGGGCAACAGGTGGACATGTTGTAGATGGCAAATCTCCCCCAATAAGTAATATAATAACTATTTAATTTTTGTTGACATGCAGGGGATCTAACTATTGATGCTTGTCTTCCTCCTGATCGCATTTCCATGTTTGACCAGCTTAGATTCTAAATTCACTCTGTCCACATTCTAAGGGGAAAAAAAAGGATTACAGGAAAATGTTTTAAAATTATTCTTCATTGCTGGGGGAGTACCCCCAGACACCCCGCCCACAAGGTGCCCCCAATTTCTGACTGCATATTTTGCCCTTGCAAAGGACCCATATATTTTCATCTTCAAGCCCTTATTGATTGTTGTTGCTGCATGTTGGTTTTACCATTTTAACATTTGCATTAGTAGTTTATTCATTTTTTAATCGTAGATTCTGACAGGGATGGGCAGCACTCAGCCCTTTTTTTATGACAAAATGTTTGCTTTGTAGGATTTGTTTTAAAACACCTAGTATTTCTCTTCACCCATGGAAAAATGTGTAAACTTGGAGCAGACTTTCTTTAAGCCTACAGTGTTCTCTACACCCAGTGGTAACATGTGTAGAATTGCACGAAAATTAGCTGTAAAATTGCTACATTTTCTATTCACCCCATGGTGATGATGATGAATTGAGATTTGTTATGGCGCCCACCCGCATCAATGTTGCCCATCTCAGTTTGATATCTCTTGGGTGAAATGGTTTTTATAAAGAGTAAGGAGAACTTGCAGAGCTGGTTGAAGGTTGATTTAGATATTTGAGGGTAAGAGAGTCTACAGAGACTTCCTCTGGATGAGTAACTTAAAAGAAGTTAGCAGGGTGAAATTTTCCTTAGTGGTTAAAACAACTGTGAGAATGTAAAAATGTTGGGAGAGTGAGCAGAGATTACAGGTCAATGCATATTTTCCATTCAGAAACCTAAATATTAATATTTGTCCTATAAAACCGATAATTCAGCTGAGAGACTCTCCCCCCACATTTGACAATAAAACACACTGCTATGTTGAAGTATATGGTATTAATAATTTTCCTTCATAACACCTGCTCTTTGAGGTGTACCTGAGTGACATAACCAGGCCAAGTCTGCTAGCAAGTAAATTGTTATAGAGCCTACAATGGAATTAATTATTTTACTTCAGGATAGCAAATATTGTGCATTTACTGTCATCCAATGTTTGAATTTCATTGACTCATCTGGAATGCTAATAGAGGTTAAAATAGTGACACTAGATGAAGGCTGATAGAGAATGCCGCTGTCCAGCAGAAGCGTGGCAAGGCCAGGTTCAGGCTGGTTAAAGGTAGGGTAAAAATGGAACATAAAATAAGGACTTAGCACCTCAAATACCCCAGAGATTTGTCTCACTGTTCATTCTTTATATTAGTGATTATGTAGAATTGTGAAAGAGATTTAGAGAACCGATATGGTAAATGTTTCAAAGTTATTTGAAAATAGGGTTACATCCTCTTCCCTTTGTAGCACTCTAGGGTGCTGTTTATGCTGTTCTTTCTTGTGTGTCTACCTCCCTCTGTATCCCTCTCAGGTGTGATGCGTCTGTGCTGATGAGGTGGGGGTGGTCCAACGATCACCTAATCAACCCTAAAAGGACCACTTTTGGGTGTTGAGGAAGAGAGGACTGTTATGCTGTGTGCGCTTTGTTATATGTTAAAACCTATTAGTTCTGTGAATCTCAGTTCCGAGCTGTTCTTGGAGAACGGCTAGGCAAGATACCCTAGGGTTTACATACTCCCGTAGATAACCTGCTGTCCCTTTGTTTGTTGTAGCAGTTAGGTTAGTTGTATAGGGTTTAGCTTGTGACAGGCAGGGTAGAGGTGTAGGGAAGACCAGGGCCCTTCTTATTATTTATTTACTTTGACAGACAGCTCGCCCAGCCGATCACCTACCTGAAATGGAAAGCTTCTCTTTGTTGTTTGTTCTGCTTGTTGTTGTTTATTTCTAAGTGTTACAGAAATAAAAACCCTAGGGCACTGCTTTTTACTACTTTGTCTGAGTTGTACTTTGTTGTCAGTTAGTGCTCTATCTCCACCATACATTTTCCTGCCCCAGTGTGTTTACATGTGAACAGTTGCGTTCCTCTCCACTAACGAGCCATAGGAGGGACGTAACATATGGGGGCTTGTCCGGGTTATTTATGAGCCATAGCCTGTGCTTGCACAGTGGTTGTGGGGGATGTGTGTGGTGCTGAGTTAGCTTACTAGTTGTGGTTTTGTTACTGGTGTCATGGCTACATCATTGGCGCAGTAATTCATTCAGGCTCCCTCGGTGGAATTGTTGGGGAAATGTCACAAGTTAAGCCAGAGTTAAGACATTGTGTCTTAGAAGGGCTTGTAGAGAAGTATTGCCTATCTTGGCAGTGGCACCAAGTCCTGGTCACACAGAAGGGATGGTGGACTTAATTAACCCATCTCTGAGCAGTACGGGCGAACATGATAAGGTGTGTTAATAAGGTGGGACTAGTTCTCCTGCCAGGGATCAGTCTGAGGTAGTGGTTAAGACTCCCTTAACTTTACCTCGCTTCGATCCCATGTCTACTCCAGGATCAAGTCTGGACGCTCCTGTGAAAGTACGGATCGCACGTCTCCAGATAGAGGAGCTGGCCAGACACGCAGCGTATAACTTTAAATTAGAGGTTCAGAATCTCGAGATTGAGGGCGACCTTAGGAGGCGGCAACTTGAGATGGATGAAAAGGTTGCCTTGGCTGGTTCTGGAAGGACCCCCCGTGTCCACGTCCTCTGCACCTTTTTTTTTTCACATGATCGAGCAGCCAACCATTTTGATGTTAGCAAGAACATTGCTTTGGTTCCACCATTCAGAGAGTCTGAAGTGGACTCTTATTTTGGTGTGTTTGAACGCATTGCGGTGCCATTGAATTGGCCCGAGGAAGTACAGTATGGCCATTATTTTGCAATGGAAACTATTTGGCAAGGCACAGGAGGTGGCGTCTGCATTGTCCACTGAGGATAGTCTGCTGTATGAGTGTGTGAAAAATGCTGTCCTTCGTGCGTATGAGTTGGTCCCTGAGGCATATAGACAGAGGTTCAGCAATCATAAGAATAACCCAGACAGAACATAAGTAGTGTTTGCTCATGAGAAACTCCCTCTTTTTGATAGGTGGTGTGCTGTGAGTAAGTGCACTGACTTTGTGGGTCTTCGTGAGTTGGTGTTGCTGGAGGAATTCAAAAATAGTCTGTCTGATCGATTAGTGGTTGGTCTGAATAGAACCCTAGGGTATCTTAACTAGACTTTCTCCAAGGACTGCTCAAATTTCACAGAACTAATAGGTTTTAACATATAACAAAGCGCACACAGCATAAGTCCTCTCTTCCTCAACACTCAAAAGAAGTGGTCCTTTTAGGGTTGATTAGGTGATCGGTGGACCACCCCCACCTCATCAGCACTGACGCATCACGCCTGAGAGGGATACAGAGGGAGGTAGACACACAAGAAAGAACAGCACAAACAGCTTAGCAAACTCTTATAATGAGCAAACAAACAGCTTAACAAACTATTAATTGAGACAAACACATATGACAATGCATCAAAAATCAATAAGAGAAAAAAAATGAAAACAACCTTATCTCGAGAAAGAGTATACGCTAACACATTTTTGGACTCCTTAACGTGCCTGATCACCAAATTATAATTCTACACAATCAGTGCCCAGCGCATAAGGTGCTGATTGTGGTTGTACATACAATCAAGGAAAACTAACGGGTTGGGGTCTGTGAACACGACCGCAGGCAAAATTCTGAAACCAACATCAACTTCAAAAAACTGCGGAGTAAGAAGTAAAGCAAGGGTCTCTTTGGTGGAATACCGGGCTTGACAATTGTTAAACCTATGAGAAGAATTGCACACAGGGTGGTAAACTCCCACCTCATCCGCCTGTAACAGAACTGCTCCAGCACCAACAGAATTAGCATCAGTCTCTAATTTAAAAGGTTTTCTGAAGTCAGGGCCAGAGAGAACAGGGGAACTACACAGAAGCACTTAAACTGTGTCAAAAGCACCCTGACATTCATCCGTCCACAGAAATGATACAGCTGGGATTAGTAGTCTGGTTAGTGGAGCTCCAACCATAAAAAGACAAATTGCAGTTACCAGCCATACCCAAAAATCGCCGCAACTCGCCTTGTGGTAGGGACTGGAAAAGCGGATATTGCAGAGACCTTTGCTGCCACCAGACGCACTTGCCTCTGCCCAATCTGTTTCCCCAGGTAGGTCACCTTATCAAATTCACATTTCACTAAGATCGAGGTTAACAAAGTTTTGGCCAGATGAGTAAAAACAGTCATTAGCAAATTCACATGGCCTGCCCAATTAGAGGAATGAATGATAAAGTCATCCAAGTAAGCACAGCAGTCAGGGACATCAGCTAGGACTTGGTTACTTGAGTACTGGAGAAAACTGTCCTGGTTAACAAAAGCTGAAATCTCAGACGCTTGAGGAGTTAACGGAACCTGCCAATAACTGTAAAGTAAGTCAAGTTTATTTACATAGGCAGCAGAACCGAGCGTGTCAACACAGTCATCAATACATGGCAATGGAAACAAATCTGGCACTGTAACTGCATTTACCCTCCTGTAGTCAGGTTTTGGTATAAACAGGCACAGGAAACTCCACGGACATGGACTTAGGATGGCTAACTTATTCTGCAATAGGTAGGCAACTTCCTTTTTCATTATCCCTCTTTTTGTTGAGTTGACCCGATACACGTTGCTTGACTGGAGAAGCATTGCCAACGTTCACATCATGCTCCAGGACTGTCGTGCGACTAAGAATGTCACCAAAGCGACAAAGGAAATCCTGAACTTGGTTCACAATATCAGTTTTCTGTCCCTCGTCCAAATGTACAAGATGAACTGGAAAAGTTACTAGCATATCTGAAGTACCCAGACGCGCACTCTGTTGAGAAGCATTGCGTAACACTAAGCCATTGGGCTGCAAGGAATGACACACAGCCTTTGTATTATAGTGACCCTTTATCTGCTTCTGAATGGAGGACAGCATTTCCACTGCTAAAGCACATGTGGAATACAATCGCTCACGGACGTGACTGACAGTCTCTTTGAGGAAAGAGACTCATCCAGCAAATGTTCCTTTAGGACCTTCATTGGTCCTCTGACTGTGTGACCGAAGATCAACTCGGCTGGGCTGAACGCAATAGATTCCTGCACGGTTTCACGGATGGCAAATAACACAAAGGCACACCTTCGTCCCAGTCGTTCTTAGTGTCCATAGAGTACTTTCCGCAACATGGACATCAGGGTCTGGTGCCACCGTTCTAGGGCATCTTGACTCTCCGGGTGGTAAGCACTGTATACCTTGTGAGTGATGGTAAGGGTTTTAAGCGCCTTTGCAAACAAGTTGGGCATAAAATGTGTGCCTTGTTCTGTCTGTATAATTTTAGGCAGACCAAAAGTGGCAAAAAACTTCAGAGCTGATAAAACTACCTTTGACGAAATCTTACGAAGTGATTTAGCCTCTGGATATCGTGTAGCAGCATTCATAATAGTTAAAAGGAACTGGTTACATGATTTGGTTTTAGGTAATGGGTCAACACAATCCACTATCACCCATTCAAACGGCTCACCCATAAAGGGAATTGGGTATAGAGGAGCTGGCCGGATAACCTGTTAAGGTTTTCCCGAGAGCTGACAGGAATGACAAGTCTTACAATAACGAGCCACATCCCTTTTAAACTCAGGCCAAAAAAATTGCTGCAAAACACGGTTATATGTTTTCGTAACCCCCAAATGCCCTGACCCCGTACAATCATGAGCCAAAGCTAACACTTGTTGTCTAAATGGAGCTGGCATAATCTGAAACATAAAACTCTCAATATGATCGTCACTCTTCCGTGCGGTCCATTTCCGTACTGGGATCCCATCCACTAGTAAATAGGCTACTACTTGCATCATAGCTTGCTCTCGGGCTGCCACAGCGGAGTAATACTTCTAGGGTAATACTTCTGAAGACTAGGGTCTTCCTTTTGAGCTCTACTCAAGTTCTGTCGGTTAACTGGCAATAAGGACTCATCCACAGTGGTTCTCTGGGGATGAGGGAGACCAACAGGATGTGTCATCCTGACTGAAGACCAGGGCAAACGCAGTGTCGTCCAGCCCGGTCATATCGCCCAGTCGACATGTGCACGCAGTACAGCACATGCTGGAACAAATCGGAGCCAGTGGACTTTTCAGGGTTGTCAAATACTTCTAATGCAGGCCTGACCAGACCTCCTGCATTGTCACTCCCCATGACCAAGGTCATCCCTTTCACAGGAAGAGACGATTGCAGAGCTACTTTGAAATGTCCGCTAACCAATTCAGACTGCCGAAACACATAGTGCAAGGGTACTGGCCCAAATCCCATTTCATTAACTTGCAACAGGACCGTGTACCAACGAGACGAACCGTCAGACCAGGGCAACACACCTGAGAGGATCACGGACTGTGATTCTCCGGTGTCTCTCAATATCCTAATGGGAACCTGTGTTTTGAAATCGTCAACTAAGGATACAGATCCAGTAAAAATAAAAGGATCATAACCAGCATTATGTGACTGACATGACCCCATTGTTTGCTTGTGAGCATTAGATAGAGTCTTAACTAACCCCACAGTTTTAGTGGAAGGAGGGGAGCCGGACAAAGTCTGCCTACATTGCAGCTTCAAACAATCTGCCAACACGTCCTTTTCGGTGACAGCAAATGCATTCGCAGTCTTCAATACAGCGAGGCATTCGGTATGATATGATCCACCTTTTTACGTGACGATCCTGCATTTTGATCAAATTAGATACTGTGTTTGGATGGTATTTTCTTCAACTGCCACATCCAATCTCCATTTTAATGAATGCACTCGGAATATTTCAGTTGTTTAAAAGTTAAGAATCAAAAACAAAATGGTCCAACTGAGAATCTGGGATTTTTGTGTTTGGTGATTTAAAATGGTGGAGTATTAGAATGCTATTCAACCCCCCTGGATCTTTGCCAACCAGATGCTATAGATGCTGCAAGCTCTGAGCCGTTGTCTTATAATTGGCAGGTTCACAGTGTTAGGCCCAATACTCCACACTTAACTGTCAATTAAGTGAACCTGGCCAACTGGAGGCAGCAGCACGAATATAGAGATGGAATCCAAATACATATGCAGCAAGTGCCTCTCCTGCTTGGGAAACAGAAGGTTTTTGCTGTTTATAATTCAGGCTATGTTTCAAAACAGAGTCCTTTCACACTTCTGAAAGTACAGGTACAGTATATGTCCTGCTTTGACCTTTCGATGGAAAACCAGATTGGAAGAAAGTATCCAAACAGCAGTATGACAGGAAGATTGTAAGGCCAGAATATCAGAGGGATATTCTGAGGGAAAGAGAATGTAAATGGTTCAACATGACTTCCTGGTTGAGCAATGAGAATTATTAGAAGCAGAACAACGTGGGGGTGACATGTCTCAGAGGTTGCATGTTGTGATCTTTGATTCTCCAAAGCCTACTGAGAGTTTCTGCAATAAAACAAGGCCTGAGTCACAAAACCTGGTAAATAGAATTAAATACACAATGATGGTAACTAGTCAGAAAGCTTTCATAACTACGTTTGCTTTTTGTTGTATTATAATCATTTAGCCAACACTAAATATTTGTTTTCACGAAATTCAGCTGCCACGTCCAACTCCTTCAATATGTAGCAACTCTCTTATGATCAACTCTCCACCACCTTATCATCCATTTATCTCCATTATGCTATTGTGCTGGCACTTGCTTGTGACCCAAAGAGCTGCATTAGTAAAAAGTTGTTAATCAGTAATCATACAGTTAGATAAAGGAGTAATTAGAGATAATGATCTTCAGTCTACTGAAACTGTTTTGGGTTTTTATAATCATATTTTTTTCAGTCATCTGTTTGCCTGTAGCAGGTGTTAAATAACTGAACTCCACGGTCACCAGACATCAGTAGATAATGATCTCACATCTTTCATCAATTCTGCTTTTCTCCTTCTATGCACTGTGTTAATAAATACCGAATGAAATATACTGTATGTAAAGCCTTTGCTATTCATTCGCAGACACACTTCACATGCTGCTGGTTGTTGCGGAGACATGTACATATAGCTCATTGAGGGAGACAGGGGGACTTATTGTATGTATGTGGGGAGAATCTTGTACTGTACATATATAAACATGACATTATCTCCACATGGGAAGGCTATTTCTACTGACATTAGTCTTGGCTCTCTCTCTGCTTGGCTTGATCATTTGCCAAACATTTGAAATAACACAATGGGGTAAAAGCATTGTGGATAGTTTTACTCTTTGGTGTATACTGACTTATTTAGGGAAAGCTTAAGCTGCCAGTTACCTGACAGCAGGAGGTTTACTGGCTTGTTTTTTTTGCTCATTGGCAAGTCCTCTTCACCCCTTATTTCTTCAAATGGCTTTTGGAATAGCAGGGGGTTGGGAAGTGGGTGGGTGTGGGGAAGCTTTGTGCGAGTGGATTTAATAGCCTGTTGGTTGCAGAGAGGGAGCTCAGTGCATTTATTTAATTGTAGTTTCTGATGTGTGCAAACATCCAATTGTCCAGAATATAACTCTATGGCTTCAAAGTCTTAACTCCCACCTAACAGTTAGTGCCTGTTTGTGCATATATGCCGTTATCTTCAAATGTAATTTACTATTGACTTGGCAAATTTACAAAAGAAGGATGAATGAAATCTCTAATGTTTGACATTTCAACATCTGGCATACAAACCTTACAATTAGGAATATCTGCTATAATCCAAAAACAGACTTCCTTCTAATTCTTTCTAGGTTGTGTGTTTTATCTGAAGAAGAAAAAACATGTCTGACATATTTTCTGTTATGGGAATGAGGCTGTATTGAAATGTATTAATAGCAACCCCATCAATGGCAGATCATTGACAGATATTGCACAAATGCCAGTGAGCATACATATCCAAGTGAATATGCAGATTACATTTCACTGCCAATGTCTATGCATATTTTGCAAAGGACATCATGGATATTGGCTTCAATAAGCAGCTATAGTTATTAGGCAATTCTAGTTATATCAAACATGTTACTGTTTGCCTCAACAACATGATTATATTCCAGCTGTTTATTTTCAACTAACAGTCTACTACACAGAATATATATATATATATATATATATATATATATATATATATATATATATTTTTATGTTTCCAGGGCAGAAATGTGTATTTACACTTCCGTGTTCAATTAAGTAAACAACATTTCTGTACTGTTCAATCTTGATTTTATTTTTTCATGTTTTGATTGGGATATATTGACCAATTTTTCGGGAACATTTGAGATGTATTGTCCCTTAAAAATGTTTAAAAAAACAACAATATCCCAACTTTTTGTTACATAAATAGATCTATAACATGTGAAGCCTCTGGAAACGGTTTGGTTTTGCCAATGTGTGTCATAAAGTCTGGCAGTCACAGAGCTACAGGCAGGAGACTGCTTCGTTTAGCTCATCTGTTGGGTGCCTACTATATATAGCTGCCTTCCTACTAGGTCATTGTTGTGGCTGCGTTCGCCATTTGAATAGAGCTGAATGTAGTTTGCATGTGTAAAATAGGCGCGGATCCAGATCATATCTCAATCTGCTGTATATTTCCCTTTCCTGTTTCACACAACACCTCCACAATGTTCCGGAGAGAATTTAGACAAACCCATGCTGTACCACATTGGAATTTAATTATGGGTTCCTAGTCCTATATTTGGAATCTCACTGAAAAATCCACAGGGCTACTCTCTGAGTGCAAAAAGGCATCTTTCAAATTATTTTGATCACTGGGTAAGAACATTAAATGATGCTTGACTGTTTCCTGCTTGATTGTAGAGAAACCTTCCTTGGGTAAAACCATTTGACAGATATGCTACATCCTAACTACCTACAATGATTAATGTCCCAATCAGATTGCCATGGGGCATCGCAAAACTAACTGTTCCACATGAATACATAGCACACTATGGGCCTTTTTACCCTACAATATAGGTATCATAAGAACATGTCATATATCCAAGGTCAAGATTCTGACCTGCATGTTTGAATTTGTTTCTTTTTATAATACCTTTATTCATTACAGACATATCAACTGAGATCAAGGTCTCTTTACATTACAACAATATAAATGTACAAAATGGAAATAAGACATACATTAAGAAAAAAAATCTCTCCCCAAGAGCCCAGAGATGGTTGAAAAAAAAGCCTGGTGGACATGTACGGTTTGAGCATTGCCTGAAGTCAGTGAGGAGATGCTCCTCTTGTTGCTCCGTAGACAAGAACCATAGCCTTGAAGCGGATTCGTGTTTCAACTGGAAGCCAGTGTGGAGTGCTTAGAGGCGGGGTAACATGGGAGAGTGCAGTAGTCCAATCCCAAGGTATTTTTAGGAAGCAATGTGTTCTATAAAAACATTTAGGATAATCATTTTGGGGTCATCAAAATTATCAAGTGTGATTGAGGTGGAGGAGAATGGCAAGTAGCTACAGTTATTAATTTGCTTATATTTGATATACCCTAGGCTATACTGAAGCCTATGAAAATACATCAGGACTGTAGAAACTCATATCCCTCGATTCCAGCCCACAATCTTCTCTCAGCATCTGGCGTTACGTGTCAATGCAAACTCAAACATGTAAATTATAGTGTCTAACTGTGCAATTCTCTCTTTCTGGTAGTGTAAAAACGCCCTAACTCATCTGAACAGTCCCCACAGAGATACAGTAGATTAATCTCCCATTCCTTGTTGAGTCTCTGTTGATCCACTGATAACAGTCTTCAAGTGGGGTAATATAATGCGGTCCCCTCACAATTCACCCACCAGATCTCGTCTGTGATCCTGTCTATATCAACTAGAGCCTAGGTGTCAAACCGATTCCACAGAGGGCCTACTGACTGCTGGTGAGGGGATATCCTAACTAATTAGTGATCTAATTAATCAATCAAGCACAAAGTACGTACGAATACTTTCCGCCACTCTGCCCCCTGTGGAACTGTTTTGACACGTGATATAGAGCAATAGTTCTCTAACCTCTGCTCAAGGACCCCCAGATTTCTCCCAGTTTGGCTGTTACAAGCTCTCCCGATACACATAGACAAGGGTTTGATAATTAGTCAATGACTTGGTTCAGGTGTGCTGGCTTTGGTATAGGAATAGCTGGGGACCTAGAGAGGGGTTTGAGAACCGCTGTTGGAGGGATGTAGTGTTGGCCATTGGAGGAGAGGATAGCTGCATTTCTGACTGCACACTGAGAGTATGAGTGACTGGGCCATCGATCCGATGCTTGCTCCTAGATTAAGTCTCTCTAGATATAGCAGGCAGGCACTTAAAGTACGAATTTCTCTGGGGTTCCTCTTCTGAAGGGTTGCGTTGAGCACTCTGGGATACCCTGAGCTGTCTCTCCCCTGTGTGTGAAACATCTCCAGACGCGCCTTGGGTACCTGCTGTTTATGTTTATCCAGATAGAACAGTAAGATTGCCATTGTTATTTTTGGGTCCCTTTCTTTCTAAATACTTTCAGTGTTCATCACTATATTTCCGCACTTATATTAGAGGTTTGGTGGCAATGAGGTGTTGATGATAATAATAATAATAATATTTCAATTGTAGAGCGTATTGCCTACTTTCAAGGCGCTCAGTCAATGCAGTATGGATCGCATCAGTGGTCATGGACAATGAGCCGGCAGATCTCAGGTCCCTTATAAAGAATTACAGCTAACGCCCATTGTACATGCCTGGTTCCATGCAGTTATTTCTTGGCCGTTTAGCCCCTCTAGTGCACTAGTGATTTGTTCATATTGGTGGATTTTTTTTTTTTTGAAGGATTCAGTGACAGAACGCCGGTTTGATTAAAATACCTATCTAGTCCCGCCTATTGTCTCATGGAGGCATAACGTGTCCGCTCATATTTATGAATGCCAAGGCCATTTAGGATATTACACAATTAAACAGGGTCTCCTGAGAGGTAAGTGAATCCCATGCTTTTCTGGCAGGAAATATGATGATGACTGATACGGAGTGGCCGGATGCTGTGCAGACCTAAATGCAAACGTGACTGAGACACAAACTCTGTATTGTATTGTCTTCCATGACCTCCATCCTTTTTCTCATATTGTGCTGTCCCCCATCACAGATAAAGCTGTCAGGCAATGATGGATATCTAATTAAAGTGTTGTGGGGGAAGGCGTCCGCAGCAAGATAACTTGCCCCTTGCATGAACACCATTACTTCTCAGAGTTGCAGGTTTTAATGCAGGCATCTTAGAACCACAGCATATTATTCCTGTGGCCCAGATTTTTGCATTTTGTTTTGAAAGGTGAGTTACTGAAGAGCAAGGATAAGATCGGAACTCGTTTGAAGGGAGTAGATAGGGGTACATATTTCCTCCTTCAGCTGATAAAGGACCTGCCAACTGATGAGGAAAATAATCCCACTGGAATCCTTATGGAAGAGAGGAGGTTGACGCTGTGTAAATCCTTTCAGCGTTTTGGTCAGTTCATACTTGCTTAGATCCAATGTGCTGATGACTTCCTCACATCTATAGTCAGTGAACCACAGGAGCCATCGAACCAGGTCAACAGATTGTTTTGTGTCTGCCCTCCCTGCCAGAGCAGCTTTTGAAAGGAAAGGTTCTGGTTGTTCAGTATATTTACTGATAGAATTGTGAAACTCATAAAAAAAGATGGGGCGTGTTGTGGTAGGAAATGTAACCATTTCAATCTTGAGTGTGCTTCTGGAGGGATGACAGAGGTTTACATTAACCCCTCCCTCCCGCTGCTGAGGGCAGACAAGGGCCAGATTCCACGAAAGTATCTTAAGACTAAATTCATTGTGAGAGCCTTTGTAGGAGCATAATCTTTGAATGATGGGCAGCAGTAAGCTGTTGAACATGGGCACAATTGTACCTATGTTCAACCCATGTTCAACATACGTGTTCAACATACATGTATGTTGAACCCATGTTCAACATACATGTTCAACGGCTTGGTGTATGTTCAACATACACCAAGCCGCCTCAATATATTTTCAGCCAAAGGGATGCTAGTTTCTCTAGGAGCTTTTGCCGGTATTGTGCCGTTCATCACACTAAGACATGGATACCAGTTGAGAAAGCGGATTTCCATCCTATCAGCATCGTCATTTTCTCCAACGTACAGACACTTTCTCTGCGTAGTGTTCTGGGCAACGCATGTTGCACCTTCAATCGTTAAAGGAGTGATGCTTTTTAAAACAGTCAGAGGCCTAAGTTCCATTGCTACCAAGAAACCCTGCCCAGGAAAATTAGCAGTTGGCTTCGATTAGAAAATGCCAATTCTTCCCCCTGTGCAAGTCAGTGAACTGTGAAACCTGTTGCTGCCTGGTGAATCACCCGTGTGCCAGCAGCTCATCCATCAACTGTGGAGACAGAGATTTTGGAGCCTAAGGGCATACCACTCCTGGATATTCATCTACTTCCAGTCCTTAACATTCCTGTAATACTTTCAATATCCCAGTGTGTATTGCTTTGTAATGATTAAACCTAATGTCTGTTTTGGTAATCCATTTCCCTAACAAATGTTCCCCTAGCCAGTGTCCCATTTCCCCTCTTTGTCCGCTATTGCAGTCTGCATACCTTCTATGGTGATTCCTCTGTGAACTCTAGTGCTCATGTCCTGTTAAAGTAATTATTTTAGACTTTTACTCTAATCCATTGGCTGTGACTTCTCCCCAATCTGGGCAAGAGCAGCTCGGAACAGCCCTGTCACCTTTCCAGAAAATGTAAAATGGTGCTCTGTTCTGTCATTTCCCTTGCAGATGGAAAGGTGGAGGTGACAAAGGAGAGCATGAAGCTGTGCACCATGGGGCCTGGGAAGGTGTTTGGAGAGCTGGCCATCCTTTATAACTGCACCAGGACAGCCACTGTCAAGAGTAAGTCTCACATACAATGCAACGTATACAGTGCACTCTGCACATGTTTTCTTTCACTTAGTCTCCTAAATACTATAACATATTGATTACAACGACTTATTTAATTTACATACTGTAACACATCTCTTTGAGCAGTATAAATGCCATTGCATCATTGTGCTAGGGAATATACAAATACTGGCAATGTTTCGTTGGCTTTTCCTGGAGGTTTTTTTGTTAATGTTACTAACACCAAGAACCATCATAGTGAGCATACATTTCTAGCTAAAAATAATTTTGAAAAAAAGTTCAATATGTTCAATTTAAGCACAGAAGTGGTAGTAAAAAATAACTGCGAAAAAGCGGAAAAGGCATCTAAGATGCTAACATATTTGACAATTTTTAAGCACATCATCTGCTAGCATTCGACTATTTGGTGCGGCGCTATCCATATTTTTATATGGTCATCTTGTTCCCATCTCAGGATATACAGTATTACTGGCATACACAAAACTAATTATATATATTTTTAATAATGACTATTGGCATCAGAATGTTAACAAAATTACTGCAGCACAAACACTATCAATCAGTCAGTCAGTCAAATTTATTTTATAAAGCCCTTTTTACATCAGCAGTTGTCACAAAATGCTTTTACAAAACTCCTAGCCTCAAAGAGTACGCAACAACAGTTTTTCCGCATTTTCCACAGACGATGCTAGCTAATAATGATAATGCTAATGCAAACTAATAAACATGAACTAACTGTGAAGAAAGGTAGTCCAGCTCCCAAAGTTATAGAAGTACAGGAAGTAGTTAGCTTAAGTCATTTTAGAGCGCTTGACATTTACATATGAATGTGAGCGAGATAAAATGTGCAATAGATGCATCTTAGGCTGTCTGTACGGTATGCATCGGCCTGAATGAGCAGGGTGGAAGAGGAGAGCAGCCAGATGGGAGAAGGAGACGATATTGCAGAGAATAGTGGTGTGCAGTCAGTGGCAGCTGTACGGAGAACATAGCCAACGCTCTTTGACTTCTGAAACAAGGCAGAAAACTAACACTATAAAGCCCTGTCTCCCTATTAATTCAGCAACTTCTCATTCTTAGCTGACTAGAAATAGCAATCCATCCAAATGATTCACCGGCTCCCATTTTGTGGTTGAGTGACACGACTAGCTCAGTTGTCCAGGAGAACTACCGGATAACTAAATGTCCTAATAAATGTTTATGACACGAAGGGAAATTAAGAATGTAATCTGCTTTATCTTCTTATATACTGCAGTTAACTCAGGTATTTACTTAGAAATGCCTTCAAATAAACTTTTATTGTAAACTTCGAAGACATGCTGCAACAATGTCTCTTGGTAGACGTCCACTGTGCTAGTCTTTCTGATTGCCCAGTTCTGTCTGTTTTGCCCTCCTGTTATGTCTTGTTTACATTACTCTGGATTTTTCATGACGTTACGAACAGGACTCACAATGCTAGATTATTTTGTTAGGTAAACTTGCAGATATGGATCGCTCGAGACACCACCTTCCGAGGTACCGTACGCCTCATTTTCGATAGAGCCCCCTGGAGTGTTGCAAGTGGGAAGACTATTCTATCCGAACTGGTTCTAGTTTTTTGTGCTACGCACACTCATACGGCCACAATCCTGTGTGGTATGTCTTGAACATGCTGGTGCCAATTCAAACGCTATGGAAATGATTGTCATTTCCATAGATAGATAAGTCTGTCTAGTATTTTATTATCTCTCTCGCAATGTAAAAAAGCCCTTATTTTTTGCACTAAACTAGAGTAGAAGGCTAGTGTTGGCGTGTGTTTGAATGCCCATCTATGTGGGATAACCATTTGTAAAACAGGCAGTTGCATTGTACACTTATTAATATTTTCAGGTTCTTACAAACCCATTTACGTCTCCGCTACGCCTGTATGCCTTTTTTTTTATCTGTATTGAGCTACATTATTGCTAGCGAACTAGCGACAATCTATACAAATTCTGTCAATTACTGTGGGTGCTCAGTTTCCCATATTGTCGAGCTGGGGACAGACACAGCTTTATTTGTTCTTTGTGCAAGAGAGGAGTATATATCATGACATTTCCCCTTGACATATGGGATAATTGTATCACTGCATTTTTATATTTTTATATTGTGAATACACTACCAAGGGGGATAGGTTCGGAAAATATTTTTTGAAAGCTGTGAGGAACTAGGCTATAGTCATTTGCAATGGATATTAAAACAAAATCTGACTTTTATTACTTTCTGTTTGAGGTGAAGGAAAAAGAAGCTTAGCTCCAAACATGATGGTGGGAAATGAAGACAATCAACAGTATTTCCCCAGGTGTAGCTGCTACATGATTCATGTTTGATTGCTTTGATGAAGTGTTGGTCGAGTGCAGCAATGCTGCTTCTCTCTAACAGCACCTGTGAGTGGCATGCAGTCATGATACATCTTCTCTCCTGACTATGGCAGTGTGGGCACTGTTTATCGACCGCATTCTTACGTCAAGCTTTTACTGCCATTCCCATTTTCGACCGGGTGATTAGTTGCGGTATTTGTGATTATATTGATCTCTTAGGTGTTGTGATATTGATTTTCCTTCAGGGATAGTATGTAACTGAGTGCGTCTGATTTTGCAGGGTTAAGCGCTAGGCCAACCGAATGTGCTCCATAGCGCGCAGTCTTGACTTCGAGTATTACTCGTTTCTTCTCTGGTCACAACATACTAAATGTTAGTTCACATTGGGGAAATGTTCTTTGCTGTCTATGCTTGGCGTTCCAATTTTTGCACAATGTTACTGACAAAATCTAGTTATAGGGATGTTGTGGAATAGGTGGTGAAGAATATGGGTGTAGATGGAGGAAAGTGGGACCAATATTATTTTTTTTGCATATGGGGTTTGGCTTCGTCTGTGCATATAGTAGCGTGTAATAATAAGCCTGGTCATAACTGTCTAAAGTTTTAACTGCCATACTGTACAAACCCTGCATAAGTGGTAGAAAATTCCAGATTATGTTCCTGCAAATATACAGTTCTTATCAGTTATTGATGCTGTGGCATTAGAAACAGACAATGTACACCAACCAGCCATAACATTATGACCACCGACAGGTGAAGTGAATAACACTGATAATCTCATTATCATGGCACCTGTCAGTGGGTAGGATATTTTAGGCAGCAAGTGAATATTCTCTCCTCAAAGTTGATGTGTTAGAAGCAGGAAAAATGGGCAAGCGTAAGGATCTGAGCGACTTTGACAAGGGCCAAACTGTGATGGCTAGACGACAGGGTCAGAGCATCTCCAGAACTACAGCCCTTGTGGGGTGTTCCCGGCCTGTAGTGGTCAGTACCTATCAAAAGTGGTCCAAGGAAGGAAAAGTGGTGAAACGGCGACAGGGTCATGGGCGGCCAGGGCTCATTGATGCATGTGGGGAGCGAAGGCCGGCCCGTTTGGTCTGATCCAATAGACGAGCTACTGTGGCTCAAATTGCTGAAAAAGTTAATGCTGGTACTGATAGAAAGGTGTCAGAACACACAGTGCATCGTAGTTTGTTGCGTATGGGGCTGCATAGCCACAGACCAGTCAGGGTGCCCATGCTGACCCCTGTCCACTGCCGAAAGCGCCTACAATGGGCACGTGAGCATCAGAACTGGACCACGGAGCAATGGAAAAAGGTGGCCTGGTCTGTTGAATCATGTTTTCTTTTACATCACGTGGATGGCTTACCTGGAGAACACGTGGCACCAGGATGCACTATGGGAAGAAGGCAAGCCGATGCAGGCAGTGTGATGCTTTGGCCAATGTTCTGCAGGGACACCTTGGGTCCTGACATTCATGTGGATGTTACTTTGACACGTACCACTTACCTAAGCATTGGTGCAGACCATGTGCTCCCTTTCATTGCAACGGTATTCCCTGATGGCATTGGCCTCTTTCAGCAGGATAATGTGCCCTGCCATAAAGCAAAAATGGTTCAGGAATGGTTTGAGGAACACAACAATGAGTTCAAGGTGTTGACTTGGCCTCCATATTTCCCAGATCTCAATCCAATTGAGCATCTGTGGGATGTGCTGGACAAACAGGTCCGATCCATGGAGGCCCCACCTCACAACAGGACTTAAAGGATCTGATACTAATGTCTTGGTGCCAGATACCACAGCACACCTTCAGAGGTCTAGTGGAGTCCATGCCTCGATGGGTCAGGGCTGTTTTGGTGGCAAAAGAGGGACACAATATTTGGCAGGTTGTCATAATTTTATAGCTGATCGGTGTATATTATCAATTTTAAATACATCTATTGCAAGACCAATTCATATCAGAGATTACACAAGCAATTTTCACATTATGATGGCTTTCATTTATTTTGATTATTAATTATAGTGTATAGAAAACGGAAGTATCTTTATTCTGCAATAAACAGGGCACTAACTACCCCAAAGGAAATTTCTTATTGATAAATAGGTACAGAGTTGTCATGCAATTGATAATCTGAAGGTTATTGTTCAAATTCTCAGAAACAGATGTATGATCCTAAAACACTAATATTTTTATTAAGGGAAAAGTAAGGGAAACAAAACACAAAGAATAAGTGGATCAATGGCAGATTATGGCAAAAATGATAGGCTGTTTGATTTTGATGTTGTACCTCGGGAGAGGTGTAAGAGGATTTATATTGGATAGCAAGGATGTTGAGTAATTATTGCCATGATAATCTTAAAAGAGGAGTAGCCTATTCACACACAATTTGCATGTTAACACCAATAGATATTGAGGCAGAAAATCAAGTTTATTAGTTTCTGCTTGGATGAAGTCTGTAGTAGGAACGTAGAAAGTCCCTGTTCAACAAGTCCCTGTTTGGTAACTTTATCTAACTGAGATCAAAGTGAGATCAGAAAGATTCTGTTCAAATGTTCAATACTTCAGTATGGCATCAGGTTTCCTTGCAAGATCAAACAGCTTCTTCCTTGAGATCAAAGGACAATGTCACTCTCCAGTTATCTTCAAATGTTAACATCTGATCGATGGAAAAAGGTTTTTTGGTCTGGTGAGATTGAAAAGGGCCAGTGTCACTCTCCAGTTATAAATCTTCATATCTGAACAAAAGGTCAGTTCGACATCGTCTGACACAGTTTCCCTTCTGACTGTTTGAAATGTTCCTGATTCCGACCTTAGCAGGAGGCATGGCCAACGCCAATGTGAAGGGTCCCTTTCCTCCTGAAAGTAAACATGATCCCATTATTGATGGATAACTACTTTGCACATCTAGGCTATGATATACAGAAACATATTTATTTTTTATTTATTTACCTCTATACAGAGAAATCAAATGAGACCAAGGTCTCTTTTAAAGCAATTGTATTACAATAAAAACACATATAAAATGGAAATAAATAAAATATAAAGAAAATCACAATCACATTTATAAGAAATGTAAAATGTCTTAGAGGCACTAAAACTTAAGATCACTCTTAATGGCATTCCAAGATGTGGGGCAAAATATTCAAAAGCAGTTTTACCCAGTTTCACCCCTGAATTCGCCTGCGGTATCTCCAGCACTTTCCAGTCTTGAGAGTGTGTTTGTTAACTGGTGTTCTTCCAACTCATTTTCAATGTTAGATAGTCAAGACGTTTTTGCATGGACGCTTTGTATAAAAACATTAACCAGTGCCTGGCCCTTCTAGATGTCAGTGACTCCCGGCCAACTGTAGCATATAACCAACAGTGATGAGTCAGAAAATGTACACCAGTGATAAAACGCAAGGCCGAATGAGAGACTGCATCCAGAGATTTGAGTACAGAAGCTGATGCATGCATATCTAGTATATCACGTAAACTTGTAGCGATATAAAAGTTGCTTGCACAATATGTTTTCAATGCTGACGTGACATACATGATTTATTTCTATAATATAAACTAATCTTAATCTTTAGCATTTTCACCAACTTACTAATAGATGTTTTAAAAGTTTTTCATCAAACCTAATCCCAAGGAATTTGTAAGAAGCAACACGTTCTATAAAAGAGGTATTTAGGTTAGTAATGTTAGGTTCTGTGACATAGAAAATAGCATGTACTTAGTTTTATTTGCTTTACGTACCAACCTAGGTAAGTGACTTTGGTAACAGCTGGACATCTGACTGACGATGTGCAGTTTGTTCCAGAGAGGGAGTAGTAGCGTATAGTACTGTGTTGACAGCATAAAGAGGAAATGCACACTTAAAGACTCTCAGATTTCATTAATATATACAGTGAACAATAAAGGACCCAAAAATGTAACCCTATGGAACTCTTTTGTGGACTACAGGAATTGTAGATTTAATTCCATCTGCTACAATAGCCTGTGTTCTGAAACTAAGGTAGTTTTGAAATTTTAGGCAAGTCCTTGGCCAGGCCCAATGAAGACAGCTTTTTCAATGAGATTGAGTGATTTACTGTATCGAATGCCTTAGACAGGTCAATAAACAGAGAAACTCAGCTTAATTTCTCATCTAAGGCTTTGACAATTTTATTTACAACCAGTGTAGTTGCTGTGGTAGTACTGTGCCCATGTCTAAAACTAGATAGAAATTTGTTCAAAATGCAATTTTCTGATAAAAAGGAAGCTAAGTGTTTATTTACCAATGCCCCCAGGATTAGATCACTTGCTGCAATGAAGTTGCAGTTCAAGGCAACAGCAAAATAATTTTATTAAGTAACAGGTACATAGTCCAATACTTTCTGTTGTGGCAGTGTGGTGCCAGCACAGTTCCTCAGGATTTTTAATGTTTTCCAGTATTTGGAAGGACATCCATTACAAGTACATAGCATATTTACATAGTAGTCTGCTTTTGCTTTTCTAATAAGTTTTGTACATAGGTTTCTCAATGTCTTAAAACTCTATCAGTCCAAGTTAGAAGTCGTTTTTCTAGCATTTGCCCACGCTGCAATTCTTTTATGAATAGCATCAGATGTTTCTGAATCAAACGAGGGATTGGATTTGTTCTTGACTCTTATCCTCACAAGTTGTATGCTTATCTGCTTTAAGACTTTATGAAATAGCAAGAAGTTATTAATAATGGGGAGAATGCACATAATTTGGCATTTCTATAGAACACACTGACAGCCTCAAATCAATCTGATGCTTAGGTGATGGTTTTCCTGAAACAGTTCTTTTTCACATCTTGTTGGTATTTCCCAAAATATCTCATCATCAACAATCATTTTCATCCAGTTTTATTATTGGAGACTGATTTGGGCCCTCAACCCCCCTGCTGACTTGTCCTGTCTTGAGGAAATCTTTTAAATGCAACTGACCGTGTTGTCTTTTGATTCCAGGCCTGGTTAGGGAGCAGTGTCTGTCAAACGGATGTCTGTCAGATTTCCAAGGCATTCCAATTGATTAAATTCTGAAGGAAGTGAAAGAATTATTAGCCTGAGTTTGTCTTTTTCTTGTCTTGAGGGACTGAATTATTTGCTCCAGTTCTGACAATTGGTCATCAATCAAATGCACAGCTTTTGGCTGTGAATCATAAGACAATGTTGTAATTTATTGCAATTCCATATGCATGCAGTGTCTTCTGAAGGTATACAGACCCCTTCACTTTCTCCAAACTTCTTCCATTTCACAATGATTGAGCCCACTGTGCTCCTGGGAACTTTCAATGCTTTAGCAGTGTTTTTAATCTCCCCAAGATCTATGCCTCAACACAAGTTTTGGGTCTCTACTAGGGATGTCACAATACCATTGAAATTCCACGATTCTCGATACCCAATTCAATACCACAGTAAAAAACAAAAACAAAACAATAAACCCCATGTACTTCAACATACACTCTTTTAATAAAAACATTTGAACATTACAAAAAACAACAACAGTGGCATGTAGCCTTCAAGTATTTAAAACAAACATAACTGTGTGTAAAATACAATCAATCAACTTTTTATGGCACAGAATTTCAATTGCAGTACCCATCTGTGACATGAAAAAAGTTCAGCACTGGCATAAAGCCTTAAAATAAGAAAAGCACCTGACACAAGTTGAGGAACTGTATGAAATGTCCAGCTCAAACTATAGTGCTGTAGATAAAAATAGCAACTGTAAATCTGGATGTCTGTCTTTGGGGTGCTTTCCTAAGTTTGAAGTGTTTCCTCCTTTAGTCTCGAAAGTTCAAAGACACCGTTTGCATTCTGGTTTTTGTGAATTTATTACTCCCTGATCATCCACCCCAAACACAAAGTACTTCCATACACGACACTTACTGTTTTTCTTTTCGACGAGTCGAGGCGGAGCTGCAGCTGCACTTGTCACCATCTGTCACGTGTTGGATCCCTGGTACCTACGGTACTGTACAAAAACCAGGACCGTCATGTTTTCAGAATTTTGGCATCAACTTGGTACCGAAGTATTGGTTCTTGTGACATCCCTAATCTACAGTATACAGAGTTCCTTGGGCTTGGGTTTTGATCTGACATGCATGCTGAAGTGTATGACCTTATTTAGACGGTTGTGTGCTTTTTTAAAATAATTTCCAATCAATTTAATTTGCCACATGTGGACTCGAATCAAGTTCGAGAAATATTTCAAGGACGATGAAATGACACAGGATGCATCTAAGCTCAATTTGGAGTGCCATGGCAAAGGGCCTCAGCACTTATGAACCTAAGATATTTAAGTTTAAAATTTTCAATAAAATTACACACATTTCTAAAAACATGATTTTGCTTTGTCATTATGAGATATTCTGTGTAGATTGATGGCAAAACAAATATATTCTATTTAAGTCTAAAATATAACAGAAAGTGGAGAAGATGAAGGGGTCTGCTTACTTTCCAAAGGCACGATTTGTTAGTAACTAGATGAAAAATTCACGGTGCCATAATTTACGTGCATACTTATTAAAGTACCTGTATTCTGATTTATATGAATCTGTCTGACATCTGTAACTGAAGGGATGAGGGCATTAAGGAAAGAGGAGAGTTATTGATGTGCACATATCTTTGCATGTCAATGGTGGAGTCTAGAAGTGATGCACAGGTTGACTCATAACCTGGATTCCCCAAGGTTATGCTCTGCGAGGCAGCCTGGTTTAGTGTTATTAAATATTCTGTGTGTTGAATAACACAAGTTCCCTGTTAAAAAAAAAAACAACTAAAAATAATCTGTGAATAAAAATAAGTATACATACGTGAATTTCACCCACTACACAACATGCATGTCAAACACTGTAAAACACTGTCTGCCTTAAACACAACACATTATCACAGGCTTTTGTGAAATAGACACAAATTACTTATAAGGAAAACATTTTCTCAGATCTGCACTTAATAAAGAAACTGGAGAAATTTGTGTACAAGACACTTTCTTTCAGATAATGCCATGAAAGAAGAAAATTAGGTAATGAAACTTGGAGGTTTATAGTTCAAGTTAGGTATGAGTGCATGCCAGACCTTTTTTGTGTGCATGCCACACATTTTTGTAAACAATTTGTATCTATTTCACAAAAACTTGTGATATTGTGCTGTTTAAACAACACTACTGGCATGTGAAGAAATAGGCAGGGTTTTGGTTAAGCCTGCTACCAACATTGGATTACAGCTATCCTCTCTCCCTTTCCTCTTAATTCCCCTGACAGACACATGCTTGGCGCAGTATCACTCACTCACTTATCTCAGAGTAGGCCTATTCCTCTAGTCTTCTGTCTCCGGCCCAAACATCATGTGTGATTCATAGCTAGTCATTGTTGCTCTAGCTATCCATCAAGTTATATTTTTTTGTCTGTCTACTTGGTGCTGTTAAGTAGGCTTCTTTGTTTGTCCAACATAGGCTATTGCATTACTGTCTTGACACAATGAACCAAGTGTGAGCAGATCCTTCAGACCCTTGTCATAGATTTCAGTTCACACAGTTTTACAAAAGGCCAGACTTTATCACAGGAAATATGCCTATGTACTGTATGGTGGACACAGTTCTTCCAGAAATGGCATACACAGATATTTTGTGTGAAATGTACTTGGAGATAATATAAATGAGACATGTCTGGTCTCTCCATAGCTCCCTCGTAACACCTCAGTTTTTGGGGGTCACCTTTCTGTTCCCTTTCCTTGTGTCCTTGATTCCTTGTTTCCTTGTGTCCTTGATCTTCCTGTAGTTCAGACGGGGATGCTACTGACGGGTCTGCATGTCATTGTTTCTGTGCAAGAAGGCTTTGCTTTTGGTTAGAAGTCAGTAGTCGATAGTTACTACTGATCATGACATCTTTTACTGTCCAGTATCAGGACCCCACCCTTCCAGTCCCAGGCAGACGCATGGTCACTGAACCCCTCCAATTTTGTCAAATTGTATCTTCAGCCCTGTCTCATTGCGACAACTCTTAATGGATTTGGGAGGATTTAAGATGACCTTTTTTCCCTACCACTGCTTTTCCAACCAGGATGTAACGTGGCTCAGTACGTATAAGGGCACGCATACTCCACTACAGTATCACAGGTATTTGTGAAATAGATCCAAATGGCTTTACTAGAAATTTGTGACATGCATAATGAAAAATGTGTGTGCTGGTATTGGAAGAAGGGCATGTGATTTATTGACTCAACCTGCATTTCAACCATGAAGAGGGTGGAGCTTTCATTCCGAATGAGCTACTGGGAACATTAGAACATGTTCCTACTTAAGTCCTATACGTAACCATTATTTTTACCCTAACCTTAACCCTTACCTAACATATATTACCTTAATTTCTTTCTTTAGGGCATATCTCAATAGAATTGTGGCACGTACATGAAAAAATGCCTTTTTTGTGTGCATGTCACAAATTTATACCAAGGCATTTAGCAGACGCTCTTATCCAGAATGGTTTATAGTTATTGCATTCATCTGGGAAAGCTAGGTGTGACACTCACCAACCCAGTATTATTAAGTACATTTTATTCCATGAAGTAGTTTTCAGCGACGTCAGTGCAAGAAGAAGGGAAAAGATGATCACATACCTCATAGGAGTAATTGAGGTGGTCCTCGTCAGAATGCTCCTGTCATTCTAAGGACCTGAACCTTCCTGCTCCACATCCTTGGTTTGCTGCAAATTGTGTCTATGAGCGTCATTCAACTTTGCATTAACATCCGGTCTCCCCTTTTCTCCCTTCCTCCTGCAACCATGAAATCCTCTGTCAGGGATAGAAGATGAAGCTTAGAAAAGTAACACAGAGAATGCTTTAAGCCAATAGGGGAGTAGGGTAACAAAGGAGTAGGGCAACAAAGGAATATAAACATGAATGTCAAATTATACTATATTCAGAATGACACATACACAGACAGGTTTGGTGAATATGGTCCAGTTTAGCTCAATTGGTAAAGGGGCCAGTACAATGAAAAAAAGGGGTGGGGGTGGGGGGGTAGGCAATCACTGTTGTGCATAAATAGCTAGAGTGGATAGCAGCTTGGATAGTTTGTTTTTCAAGGAGTGAGCTGTGAAGAAAGTATTGAGTTTAAGAGTCTTTGCAATTCGTTCCAGTCGCTGGCCACGGAAACTGAAAATAACGACAGCTAAATGCAGTGTAGGTAGAAATGTGAGATATCTGCCAGAGCAAAGGTTTCTGCTGGAATAACAGATGTGAACGGTTGACAAAGTATTCAGGAAGGGGCCTGCTAGGAAGAATATCTTACAAATTTCCTTATCCAAGCTTAGCAAATCGGACTTAATGGCCTTTCAATAGCAGTGAGCGGACTGTCTCAAACACGCTCTGAAATCATACCGAGGAAAGCTGAGGTGATTAATGTGTAAAGAACAGATTATCTGAGCTTTGTTTGAATCAATTATGAATATCAACACGGTATGGAATTCGACAGGTTATTTACCCTCTTATTTCATAATTTCAGGTGAACATGGAGGTCACGTTTACTAAGGATACGTCCAAGAAAATGAGGACAACCGTTGAATAGTTTTCTGTGCTTTGAGGGTTATATTTCAGTTTTTGTCCACTTTAAGAGTAAAATCTGTCTTTTGAGGAGATTCTCCTTTTACCTTTTCATTGTAAAGAATTATTTTTAAAAATCTGCCTACCTGGAATATCTGTTGGGCATATTATTTTTTATAGAGCACCTTTAGGCAAAGCAATATCTTGACGTTAGCAAGTCAAATTAGTATGTAACAATTATTTTCTCATGACCAGCTCCTTGCAATGACAGTTTTATATTTCTGTGGCACTAAAGCAAATTCAAATGGTAAGAGTAGCAGCTGTTGCTGAATAAAAATCTGATTAGACTATTGAATTTGCTGCATCCATTTCAATTGTGTTCATATATCAAATAGTGGTTTCCAGGAAGGCTTAGAGCATAGTGAATACACCCACTCGAACACTCCCACACATTCATTTAGGTCTGTGTAACCACACAAACACCCCACATGCGCACACACACAAACAGACGCGCGCACACACACACACACACACACACACACACACACACACAGACCATCATCACATAATAACATTGGCTGTGTTTACACAGGCAGGCCAAGTCTGATGTTTTTTTCCACATATTTGTCTTTTGACAAGTCAGATCAGATCTTTTGACAATAATAGAAGAAAATATCAAAATTAGAAACACAACCATGGAAGAATTATTGCACTATTTCACGCGTTTTTCTAGACACTTTCTGCACATTCAAAAGAGATGATCTTATTAGTTTAATGAGTCCTTCTAAAATGATTTCAAAATCTTCAAATTTCATAAATTTTGCTTCTATTCATTCTAGCTACTTGTACACTGATTTCAACAGATTCTGCATGGTGTCTCTAGCAACTAACAATGTGTAAAAAAAAAAACAACTTTTTTTTTGGTGAAACACATCAAAAGCCTCCATCACATGAAGCTTTGATGAGCGTGCGAGCTGAAGTGACTGACTACAGTTTTAGCTGTAATGAGCATTCACTTGAGTGGCTGTCTACTGAGTCAAGGAAAAAAACATACTATGTTTTTCTAAAATAAATTCACAGATAAATTGAACAATCATTTGGGTTTTACGGACAAAAAAAAAAATATTATTGTAAATTAAAAATATTATACCAAAGGTTCCCTTTTTGTTTGTATTTTGTTTCTTTACATATTGTTTTGAATAATGTACTGTGCCCCTAACCTTTTTAGTGTGGATTCTGGAGATATTGTATATTGTGCTTTGCATTGTAAAAATACACAGGACTCTTCTGAGATGTGAATTCTAATATTTAAGCCTGAATATTTTAATATGAAACACTGTATTTCCGAATGTTACTGTAAAACAAAACATTACCCTATTCACGTCCTTGTACTATATTTAGTAAAATATTAAACAAAAATATGAATACAAATTTGGTTTATTGTAAGTTAATTACAGTTTGTGTCAACAAGGTGTCTAGACAGGTCACACTAGAATTTAAGATTAAGTCACTATCTGTCATATTTCCCGGGCTGTATTTTCATCTGGTAGGAGTGGCACTACCTCATAGGATGAATTTGACAATTTGAGCACTTTGCAATTTCAAGACAGTTTTGCAAGACTTTGCAATTGACCTGTCAGCTTGCTTGTGTTCAGATGGTATGGGTTGGAAATAAATTTGAGGCTTGTCCTTTAAAACATTATCCAAAATTCTAATTTCAGGCAGCGCGTGGATATTTAAAGGCCCCCTTTAGTAATTTTGAAGCTGTCTTTGCACATTGTGTAGTAAATATTTGTTAATATTTTGTTTGTTGCCTGAATTAGTGCAGCAGTGTCTACACCAGGGCAAAAAACAGCTGGCAAAAAACCCGGAAAACAAAAAAGGTTGTTCGTATGCGGAAATACACAGAAAGCCTGGTGGAACAATCGCCAGACTTGGCCATGATTGACCAATGAGAAAATTATAAGAAATTCCTAGCTCAATCAGATTACTGTACCAACCAATCATCTTTTCACAGAATCTTTCCCCACGTTTTGTGCACCCATGCACCAATTTTTTACTTCTATCCCTAATTTTGTGATATCTAATTTGTGATTAAGGTCCTTCATTGCAGCAACTCCCAGAGGCCTTGGGTCAGTTGATGTTAAGATGAGTGCCTTCCAAAGCACATTTGATGCTGTTCTTTCTCTTTAGAATGTCATGCAGAAAGGGCTATGCACTATGGCCTTTTACCTTGATTGAGCTTACAAGCACTCAAGCATTCTCAAGGATGAGGCTAGGCAATCATATTTGATTTCTAACCAACCAAACACAGACGTTGTTGCCTAATTGCACCACACTCCATGGAAACCGCTAATATAGAAACTGGATTTCAACTCTTTTCTCGCAATGACTTGGCAATGTGGGTGGATTGATTTCCCGCCTGTTGGGCCCTGTGGGCCTCCCCCGGATAGGGCCACAGTGTCACCGGACCCCCCTGTCTCAGCCCCAAGGTCTTTCGCTGTTGTGCATTATTGTGCTGGGGGAGTAGTGTCAGTTCTCCTTCTCCACTATAAATCCTTGTAGATCTAAGGAATGCATTTTCTAAATTTTCCCTGTCTCCTGCCCTTTTAAACTTAGGAGGACATATGAGGTCCTGGCCCACACCTGAGGAGTACCAGGCTTGAAAGACCCGTTGCTGTCCCTGTCCAAAGTCCTCCTGGATGTGTTGCATATCAAGACGATACCTGACGATTTCAGCTGCCACTGTGCTGACACCTCCCCATTCCCCTGTGTTGTCCCTGTCCTTGTCCATCTGGGCATGCTTCCGACCTGAACTAAGTTTAAATAGACTCTGGATTCAGCCCACATGCATTTATTAATTATTACAATTTGTACTCTTAATATGTTCACCCGGCACAGCCAGAAGAGGACTGGTCACCCCTCTGAGCCTGGGTCCTCTCTAGGTTTCTTCCTAAATTTCGGCCTTCTTAGGGAGTTTTTCCTAGCCACTGAAATTCAACACTACTGTTGTTTGCTCCTTGGGGTTTGATTGAATGACACAGCTACCTGCTGGGAAGAAAGTGTACTGCTGCGCCATTCTGGAGCTCTTCGTCAATCGCTATATTGTAACAATAGTGTGGGACAGTTGAGCCAGCTGAGCTGTCTCTATAGGTACTGCCCTGACTCAGGGTAGAACGAGGCATCCACTGCTTTATTAACGCGTATTTGTTGTGATAAAACGGTGGTTGGGATAGGAAACAAGACTGTCGCTTTCGCACGAGCTGCATTGTTTTGTTAGAGCTGACATGGGGGCTGGGAGAGGGGTCGGTTTGGGCAGCAGTGCGGACTGGTGTGACAGATCAACGGGGAGGGGGCACTGGTCACTTTTGGTGTCTTAGCATAGTTGCACTCTCTAATGCTGACTTGACATAGGGCTTGTTTATATTACACTACATTTTCCGAGACATGTCGAATGAGAATTGAGACGCTAGATTGTTCTGTTGTGTAAATTTGCAGATTTCGATAGCTCGAGATGTCACCTTCCAAGGTATCATGTGCCACATTTTCGATAGAGCGCCCCGGAGTATTGCAAGTGTGAAGACAATTCTGTCTGAACTGTGTCAAGTTTCTGTGAATTGTGCACGCATATCACACAATTTTCTTGCGATTGATGGACACAATCCTGTGTGGTACGTCTTGAACATGCTGATGCAAATTCAAACGCAATGGAAATTATTTAGCAAACTAAGATAAGTCTTTCTAGCATTTAATTCTCTCTCTCGTAATGTAAGCAAGCCCTTAGGAAGATGAATTGCTCGTCTCAATGTATAACCCCATTTCCAAAAAGTTGGGACACTGCGTAAAATGCAAATGAAAATGCAAAAATGCAATGATATGCAATGTTTTCAATGGGTGACAGGTCTGGACTGCAGACAGGCCAGTTTAGAACCTGGACAATTTTACTACGGAGCCATGCTGTTGTAGTACGTGCAGTATGCGGTTTGGCATTGTCTTTCTGAAATAAGCAAGCATTCCCCGAAAAATATGTCATCTGGATGGCAGCATATGTTGCTCCAAAACCTGTATATATTGTTCAGCATTAATGGTGCCTTCACAGATATGGAAGTCACCCATGCCTTGTGCGCTAATGCACCCCCATACCATAACGGATGCTGGCTTTTGAACTGTGCGCTGATAAGAAGCCGGATGGTCCCTCATCTCTTTAGTCCAGAGGACGCAGTGTCCATGATTCCCAAAAATAATTTCAAATTTTAATTCATCAGACCACAGGACAGTTTTCCCCTTCACCTCAGTCCATCTTAAATGAGCTTGGGCCCAGAGAAGGTGGCGGTGTTTCTGGATCTTGTTTATATACAGTTAGGTCTGTAAATATTTGAACAGTGACACAATTTTCATAATTTTGGCTCTGTATACCACCACAATGGATTTGAAATGAAATAACCAAGATGCAATTGAAGTGCTGACTTTGAGCTTTAATTCATGGGGTTGAACAAAAATATCGTATGAAACGTTTAGGAATTGCAACCATTTTCATACACAGTCCCCTTATTTCAGGGGCTCAAATGTAATTAGACAAATTAACACAATTATGAATAAAATGTTCATTTTTATTACTTTGTCGAGAATCTTTTGCAGGCAATGACTGCTTGAAGTCTGGAACGCATGGACATAACCAAACGCTTGTGATGCTTTGCCAGGCCTTTACTGCAGCTGTCTTCAGTTGTTATTTGTTCGTCGGTCTTTCTGCCTTAAGTTTTGTCTTCAGCAGGTGAAATGCATGCTCGATTGGGTTGAGATCAGGTGATTGACTTGGCCATTGCAGAATATTCCACGCCTTGGTTGCTGTTGTAGTATATTTTGGGTCATTGTCCATCTGTAAAGTTAAGCGCCGTCCAATCAACCTTGCTGAATTTGGCTGAATCTGAGCAGACAATATATGCCTATACACTTCAGAATTCATCCGGCTGCTTCTGTCTTCTGTCACATCATCAATAGACACTAGTGAAGCAGTGCCATTGGAAGCCATGCATGGCCATGCCATCACACTGCCTCCATCATGTTTTACAGATGATGTGGTATGCTGAGCTGTTCCAAGACTTCTGCATACTTTTTTCTTCCTGTCATTCTGGTACAGGTTGATCTTAGTTTCATCTGTCCAAAGAATGCTGTTCCTGAACTGGGCTGGCTTTTTTAGATGTTTTTTGGAAAAATCTAATCTGGCCTTTCTATTCATTAGGTTTATGAATGGTTTGCACCTTGTGGTGAAACCTCTGTATTTGCTTCTTCTCTGTATGGTAGATTTGGATAATGATATGCCTACTGTACCTCCTGGAGAGTGTTCTTCACTTGGCTGGATGTTGTGAAGGGGTCTTTCTGTACCATGGAAAGGATCCTACGATCATCCACCACTGTTGTCTTCCGTGGACGTCCAGGCCTTTTTTTGTTGTAGAGCTCACCAGTGCATTCTTTTTCTTAGAATGTACCAAACTGTTGATTTGGCCATTTCTAACGTTCCTGCTATCTCTCTGATGGATTATTTTTTTTGCAGCCTAAGGATGGCTTGTTTCACTTGTATTGAGATCTCTTTTGACCACATGTTGAGGGTTCACAGCAACAAAATGCTAATGCCACACCTGAAATCAACTCCAGACCTTTTACCTGCTTAATTGATGAAGAAATAATGAAGGAATAGCCCACACCTGTCCATGAAACAGCTTTTGAGTCAATTGTCCAATTACGTTTGGTCCCCTGAAAAAGAGGGGGCCACATATTTAATTCCTAAACGCTTCCTCCAATTTGGATGTGAATACCCTCAAATTAAAGCTGAGAGACTGCACTTCATGCCCATATTCATTATTTAACTGTAACTTGAATATATTTTGGTGAATGGACAGAATAACAAGTGTCAGTCTCCAATTTTTTCCAGACCTAACTGTTTCTTCTTTGCATTGTAGAGTTTTAACTTGCATTTGTGAATACAGTGACATACTGTGTTCACAGACAATGGTTAAGTCATTATCGGAAGTGTTCCTGAGCCCATGCGGTGATTTCCACTACAGAATCGTGTCTGTTTTTAATGCAATGCCGCCTGAGAGCCTGAAGATCACGGCCATCCAATACTGGTTTTCGGCCTTGTCCTTTGCGTACAGAGATTTCTCCGGATTCTCTGAATCTTTTAATGATTTTATGTTCTGTAGATGATGAGATCGCCATACTTTGCAATTTTACATTGAGAGACATTTTTCTTATATTGTTGCACTATTTGCCCGTGCAGCCTTTCACAGAGTGGTGAACCCCTCATCATCTTTACTTCTGAAAGACTCATCCTCTCTTTTTATACCCACTCATGTTACTGACCTGTTGCCAATTAACCTAATTAGTTGTGAGGTGTTCCACCAGGTTTATATTTTAGCATTACACAACTTTTCCAGTCTTTTGTTGCCCTTGTCTCAGCTTTTTTGAAATATGTTGCTGCTATCAAATTCAAAGTGGGCATATATTTTTCAAGAAACAATAACATTTCTCGGGTTCAACATTTGGTATGTTGTCTTTGTACTATTTTCTATTGAACGTAGTAGGGTTTAAATGATTTGCATATCATTGCAATCTGTTTTTTACTGTATTTACATTTTACACAGTTTCCCAACTTTTTTTCGAAATGGTCATCTGGGTTGAGAATACATAACTTCAAAAGCTATGTCTACAGTAGCTAGCTAGCTAATTGAAAGTTAATTGCAGTTCGTGTTGTAGGTTACTTGCTGGTTAGCTTTTCGTTTGTAGTATTATGTGGCTCACATATTATTTTGCATTATAAAATCACCACATGTCAGAAATACCAATCTATTTGGAGCCACCCCCTTGCAAAGTTGCGAAAATAAAAAATGACTTGTGTTCCCTTAGAATTATGTAGTCACTCCCATTAAAGGGAAATTTGAATGGTGGTTGTGCCAGGCTTATATAAGCTGTCCTCTGGATGTCCTTAAGATGTCTCCATTCTGCCTTAAGACAAATATGTTAAACTCACAGTTATTTTCATGTCAGAAGATTACCATAGTCTTGCAACCAAACATATCAACCTTTTTTTTTATTCTTTGGGGTATTCTCGCATGTACAATGCTTGGATCTATTTTACAAGCGTATAACCATTTGCCTTTCTCTTCACACTATTTACATGGATTTATTTCTTGGAAATGCCCAGTCGGTTGTTCGTGATTTTTTGAGAGGGGCTGTCTGATTTTTGGAGGGTGCTGCATGGTCCCCTTGTTGTTTTTATTCAGGTGTTAGGTTGGCTGAATTGCTTGTTGCCATAGAGACGTCTCTGTCCTGACTATTTATACTGAGTCTCAGGAGAAAATGCGTTTTATCCCTTTATGCCGCTAATGGCTGCGAAGAGCAGGCATTGCCAATCATGTTGCTTAATTAAAACTCTCTTAAATGGTAAATGGTAGCTGCAGGGAGATGGAGATGCAGTATACTGCTAATCTGATGCTTGATATTTTTTCTCTGAGGTGTATGTTGATATTGATGGCTCTATCTGCGTTTCTGTTGTTGCCATGGTTTTACATATACTTCAGTGGGTTGCTTTGCTTTGCAGAATGCCTGTGGACATAGTGGGTTTTTTGTTTTGCCTATCTGAGGTCTTATGAGACTCTGACACTGTCGCCTTGGGCTTCAAAATTGCTGAAGAAGTTACTAGGGCATACCGAACTTTTAGCTTCTTTAGTCAATGTCTGTGGTTGTCTGTTTATGTTTGGCCGGAGGCGTAATTTGACCTATGAAGCTTGACCTCGTATGTCACCATTCACATGACTACAACACCCACTGTATTCAGACTGCAGTGATGGATAGAGGGTGTCTCTGGCAGAAGGGTCTCTCTCTCTCTTTTCCTTTTTCCCTTGTGTCAAACTAAACACACGTAAACCAGAGCCCCACATGTCACCTCCTTAACCTGCACAGCCCCGTGACATGAGACAGAAGACCCCCTTTACCCTACCCAAGCTCAGACTCCATGCATTCTTTTCCTGGAAGACTTTGAGCAAGACGACAGCCAGATAGCACTTAACCATGGTACACATTCTAAAGGAAAACACCGGCCTGACACATTCCTGGCTAATTGGTGTGAATGGAGCTACCAGTCACTCATCTCTCAGTGTCTTTTCAGGAGGAATTTCCTGTCACCAAGGTAACAGGTAGAGTAGTCCAAGGTATATGCCGCTGTCTCTCTGTGACTAGATCATTCCTTAAGGTGAGCAACGGCTGATCAATATGGGGGTACAAAATTATGCTGTCATAAATGACCTGAATTGATGTGTTGAATATAAATACATTGTAAGGTTATAACATTGCTGTGCAGTAGAGTTTTTTTTATATTACCTTTTAAAGGACTACTGGTAGTTTTAAAAAACATTTTGTCACATTAACATCACTTATATTAGCAGTTGTATTGCATTTTAGACTTCACATTTCCCTGGGAGATGATGAGTGATGTCAGTCAATATTCTCCAATCTATTTTGTTGTTGATTATTTTTTGATCACTTTGCTTATTGTTATGTTCCATACTGCATTCATGAAGAACCTCCTGCTGCACAGGGTTAAGGTCCTCTCTGTCCATGTAACTTCATTTGAAATTAAAAACAAATACCAGATCATCCTTCTGAGATGTCTCATGGTTATGGGCCCAGGCACTACAGTATTTGCAAGAAAAATGTCAGAAGATATTTTTTGAGTGATTTTGTGAAAATGATCTGCTTGCTTTGGGAATGAAACTTCAAAGATAGGTGGCAGGCACTGAACGTTTGCCACAGTTCTTACAACATCAACAAAAAATAGGCATTCAAGTGCAAATATATGAATACGTCAGGAGCTACATATTAACGACACTCAGGATATCATCTGGGAGACTGAGCCATAAAATTCCATGGTATTTCATGTACACAAATTACATATTGTCCATAGACAGCCAGGACCCAAAGGAGACGTGTTAGTTATTTCTACAAAGCAAGAAACTAAAGCCTTAAAACCAATCAAACTTCAATAGCGTCTAAACTTTTCTTTGAAAAACCCTCTTTTCCAAAAAGTGACATTTCTCATTGAGGAGATTTAAAAGTGCTTTAAAAGCTTTTTCATCTCCTGCTGATTAATATCTACAGGACATAGTGTAATAACCTTCCTGGTCTGCATGAACGCACCAGGAATTTTCCAAAACAGATTGCTCTTCATATTATTTCTCCCTCACCATCTATTTAACATTTGCATTTACATTTTAGTCATTAGGCAGACAACAGACCATCATCCATTCCCTGACAAAAAACACACTGGGCAGACACATCAGAGTCCTCCAAAACAAAACAGTGACCGATGCCATCCTCTTCATGTTTAGAAACATGCCAATATGTAACTGTAATTGATAAGGATACCTGAAGATTGATCTGTGCGTGGAGTGTCACACAGTGTAATCACCCACCGGAGCGTGACGTAATTGAGGTAGGTGGGGATTCAGTAGGATTTGACGTCAGGCTGGTAATACCCTTTGTAAAACCCACAGAAGTGCGTCCTCTGATAATTGACTCAGCGAGTCTGTCTCACTATTGCTTTTCTCTTGGACCACCTGCCTCTTTGTGGTGACGCCTGAAGAGCTGTTTCTAAGGCTATCCATGGGATGGCTCCCTGCATTATGCCTAAATACTATGAGACCGTCACACGGGCCCGACTGCATCATTTCTCTGATGCAAGTGAACATCAATTTGAGTTACCTGAGGGTAACCAAAGAACAGGATGAGACGTTCAGTGTCATGTTGTTCCCTGTAAAACAGATGACAATCACACATACGGGGACTGCTTACGCTTTTTAGACGGAGGTAAAGCTTAGAATACGGCAGGTGTTGCATCAAGGTGTTAATGAGATGTCACAGGTGGATACATGTCCAAAGTCTCTATGTAAATCACCTGAGGAATGACCTTTGTACCCTATGGAATCTTTCACACAGTAGATAACCTTGAGGTCAAAAGAAACACTGCTTTGTTTGTGAAAGACAGTTCCAACTAATGAATTGCTATGCCTGCTGGATAAAATGAAAGGCTAACTATCTTCTTAATTTGTCACACTCCTTTATATATGTGTTAGATTAGTTATAGTGAAACAAAACAACTCTGGTCTTTTTCCTGAAATGTTTGTTGCAAAAGTTATACATACAGCTTTTTTAGGCTGAAACAATTCAATTCTGGCATGGAAAGTGATACAAGGCACCTTGCAGAGATACTCCATTATCACCAAAGGAGAAGGGGTTCTCACGCCCTTCACGATACGTAGGGTGGAACTTACAATGACAGCCCACATATTTGGTGAGTTTAGTGGGAAACCAGCCTAGCCAAGATAGGGCCGCACACACAAGCAGGGAAACTAAAATCTTAGGGGCATCATTAAAAAGGAGCTGAATTTGTTGCAAGGCTGTTACCAATAGTAACCTAAGGGTATTAGAAATGTGCAAAATCTAGCAATATTCTGAATTTAACAACCTCTGCATGGGGCAGGTGCAAGCAATTCCTTCAACCAGTCTTTATATTTTTGCTTAGAGATTTGAGACAAAAAAATTTAGTTAAACCTATGTTGTTCAAAACCTTTTATCCCAGAAGGAATATTTATAAAGAATCCTCCCACAACTTTTCACTTAAATGAATTTTTTTAATATTAATGGGTGGGCCAAAGGCTGGAGATGGGTAAAGGGTTACCTCAGAATCACTGACATTTTGTAATTGTAATGGTGTTGTTCTTAGTAGGAGCCATATATTTTATCTTGATAAAGATTACATTATTTCCATACATTTAAGATTTAGGCTTTCATTTACATATGATGATGTATTATGTCCTGTTAACTTGTTATTGACTGCTTCCCGTTGCAGGCTGCTTAACCCATTCATGGCTGGTGCCAGGACACTCAGGTGTGTCTGATTGGAAGCACTCAGTATTTGACCTGCTGTGCTCACTGCCGAGCCCATTGAATTCGTTTTTGCTCTTAAATGATTTGCTGTTGTGAAATATTTTTTTAGAAGTGGAAAATGACAGTACATGTAAAACTACTCTTTTTTTGGGCATTCACAGTTAATTTGGAGTGATTTTGCAACAGTGGATTCCCGGAATCGGTCCACAGAGTGACCTAGGATATTTAATTCTGACATTTTTCTAACTAATTTGCTTCCAGCTGGTCAACCAAGAATTTCCGTAAAGACCCTGACTCAAACAGGAAATACTGTATGAAGGATATTTATTATTACGTTGACAGGAAATGGTCCTAGCATTCCGTAGAAAACCACTGTAAAGCCTGTTTTTTTTACTGCATGTAAGGCAATTTAATTACACTCTGATGAAGTCACACAAATCTGAACCACAAGTAGCTGCAGGCAGGGGCAGTTGTAATTGTTGTGGAAATGTCACTATTCAAATGTAATGTTTATGCATTCGGCGTCCAGATGTCGGCTTTTCGGTGGCTGCTTGGTGCCTCATTAATTATGCTGTGGTCTGTGTATGAGAAGTAATGCCCATTCATTTAGTCAGGAATACAAGACATTATACAAATGAACCCATTTGCAGGTATTGTTTTCACACCGTGGAAGGAGAGATCTCCTTGATATTATGACAGCAGACAGGCAGGCGAAAGGAGAAGCAATCACTTGGGCATACGTTACTTATGTTTTGTCTTCCCCCTTCCCTCATCCCAAAAGTAGGATGTAACCTACTTCCTGCAATGTTTGTCAAAAATGATTAATAGGATCTCCAGGCCATTTATTCTTTGATTCATAGAGGCGACCTAGAAATATCCACCGATTCTACTTTACCATACACCAATTCTGGATGGAGCAGCAACTATTGCTCGCGTATATCCATTAATATTTCCTTTTGTTGATTGATACACCAGCTTATTTTAGTGTAACACCCGTATCCCATTACTTATAAATGTGCCATTTCCTTTGTACAATGTCTTTCAAAAGTGTTGAGGATAATAATAACCGCTACTCAGCACCACAATGATGCATTACTGATATTGATGTAGCAAAAACACAGATGGGAAGTTCAGTGTGTGAAATATCAGCCTTAAACCTATTTTTCTGCTGTGCTTTACTGTGGCTACATGGTATCCTATTCTCTTTATAGTGTACTGTTTGTGAACAAGGCCCTAGGCTGTGTCTTATGAAAGGCTAACTGCAGCCTGGTTTCTAAGGGACCAGTAGAATCACGGTTGGTTTCATCAGATGGAGGGTCCAAGACTGTAGTAGAATGAATTGGAGGTTTTTTGGAAGTTGATGTAGTTGACATGTTTTCTGGTGTCTCAACTCAGTGGGAAATTCTAATCTCACAGCAGTCACTCCATTTGCTTCCTCCGACGAGCGGAGATGCATGCGGGAGTTCAGAGTGATATGGTAAGGTACGAACCAGGTGGGAATAAAGTAAAATAATTTTTTTAACCTGTGTCTGACCTCTAGCTCTTTGAATGCATAATTATCAAGATACATTATCTGCTTGATTTCTTTGACTCCCTAACCAAACTTCCATAAAACACTGGGAATGAGGCAGAATGGAGATGTCTCCACCGGGGAATCAGTGAAACAAGCCCAAGCAAGAGTTACATATCCCTATCACTGCCACCCACCCAATTGATGGCCTCCCGAGTGTCGACCGCATGAGGTCATGACCTGATGGTCAGTTCATAGGATTTTTATTGTCTAGTGAAAGATGTATGATAGGATCTCACGTCTGGTTTAGCCCACACAAGGGGCCTCGTCAACACATACTACTGCCTGCATGGAAGTTCAGAGGTGACATCTAATATTTTCCTACTGTTTTACTCCCGCTCTCTCCGACAACCTACTTCCTCTCCGGGGTGAGAAGGTTGAATGTGTTTGGACTTTGTAGCTGTTGCTGGTGTTACTGTTCTTGTAAATGTACAGCTAACTGGCCTTCGGTACTGCTCGTAGGAAAGGTCAGTGGGTTCGATTCCCAAGACCACCCATTTGTATGCAACTACAGTGGATATAAAAAGTCTACACATCCCTGTTAAAATGCCAGGTTCTTGTGATGTAAAAGAATGAGACAAAGATAAATCATGTCAGAACATTTTCCACCTTTAATGTGACCCATAACGTGAACAATCCAATTGAAAAACAAACTGAAATCTTTGAGGGGGAAAAATAATTAATAAAAAACTCACAATAACCTGGTTGCATAAGTGTGCACACCCTTAAACTAATACTTTGTTGAAGCACCTTTTGATTTTATTACAGCACTCAGTCTTTTTGGGTATGAGTCTGTTAGCATGGCACATCTTGACGTGGCAATATTTGCCCACTCTTCTTGGCAAAAGCGCTCCAAATCTGTCAGATTGCGAGGACATCTCCTGTGCACGCCCTCTTCAGATCACCCCACAGATGTTCAATTGGATTCAGGTCTGGGCTCTGGCTGGGCCATTCCAAAACGTTAATCTTCTTCTGGTGAAGTCATGCTTTTGTGGATTTGGATGTGTGCTTTGGGTCGTTGTCGTACTGAAAGGTGAACTTCCTCTTCATCTTCAGCTTTCTGACGGATGCCTGGAGGTTTTGTTCCAAAATTGCCTGGTATTTGGAACTGTTCATAATTCCCTCCATCCTGACTAAGGCCCCGGTTCCAGCTGAAGAGAACCAGCCCCAAAGCATGATGCTGACACCACCATGCTTCACTGTGGGTATGGTGTTCTTTGGGTGATGTGCAGTGTTGTTTTTGCGCCAAACATACCTTTTGGAATTATGGCCAAAAAGTTCAACCTTGGTTTCATCAGACCATAACACATTTTCCCACATGCTTTTGGGAGACTTGATGTTTGTTTTTGCAAACTTCAGCCAGGCTTGGATGTTTTTCTTTGT